>NW_024121499.1:6698693-6860358 GCF_016745375.1 Pimephales promelas | reverse complement strand
GTTTCGAACTTCATTTTACCCCTAAGGCCGTGTGTCCACCAAAGCGCTTTTAGCCAGCTGTAGGGGTTTCACAACTACTGATTTTTGCTAGTCGACTAGTTTTGCATAACAGTCGACGACTAGTCGACTAGTCGTTAAATGGTTTATTCTAGGGGTGTGCGACAACACGAATAGTAAATGTCTCCACGATCTGCTTTTGAAGAAATATGGTAGTAGTAGTATCGTGTTACAGTGCATTCTATCAGTTCTGGCGTCTCTCAACTGTACAACGCGACGTAGCCTACACATCACACGTTAAGGAATAGGTACGGGACACTGCAATTCACAAAAGTTCATTGTTTGCATAAGCCTTGCCGGTTAAACATTTAATTCACGCGCTGTTCTAACATGCGCTTTCCTGAGCGCGCGGCACATCCCCGATGCTCACAGGCATTAGAAGCCTGTCAAACAGCGCCTGAATACTGGACACTTAAAAGCCTTTAATTTTCTCAATCCGGCCTTTTCTCAAACTTTATAATCCGGAGCACATTATATATGGATCAATTGCTCGCGCTCGTGTCCATCTTATGCCCGCTTTGTCACACGGCCAGTTCAACCTCGTATAAAATATCTCCCGCTCACGAGCGCTCTCTCTAACACGCACACGAACAGACACTGCTGTCAGCAGGCTGCGAATGTAAGTTACGTGCCCGCCCCGCGCGCTCACGCTTAAATAAACGCCTCACCTCCGACGCCGCGCACTCGCTGCATTCCCTTTAGCACATCTAGTGGATGCATAATGCAAACCCAGTCAAACGTTTGAAAAATTTTCTAAAATAGGTCATTGAAGGTGCGCCTTATAGTGCTAGTATACTGCCGCTTGTATTTAAAGGGATAGTTAACAAAAAAAATATATCTATATATATATGTCATCATTTTGTTTCCGACTAGTCGACTAAGGCCAACAGCGCCAACTAGTGGTTGTGACAGTCGACTAGTTGATGAAACCCCTAGCCAGCTGAAAATGTTAGACGCTTGAGAGCGTTTTGGCAGCGCAGCGCTTTTTCCGTTGAGACTAATGCTGTCAAATGATTAAAATATTTAATCGCGATTAATCGCATTAATGTCATAGTTAACTCGCGATTAATCGCACATTTTTATCTATTCTAAATGTCTCTTGATTTATTTTCTCACATTATTTTTTCTCATTTTAATGCTCTTATCAACATGGAAAAGTGGATCGGCTTGCTTTGTGCAAATGTTTTATATTAAAAACAACATTGGCATATACTGTGTTCGATTTCACACTACCACTCACACTTGGAGCAAATAATCTCTCAATGTAACACTCCATCAATAAAAGGGTGAAAGAAATACTGACGAGGTCCTGATATTGACGAGGGAGCGGAGAATTCGCATCATCTGTGTGTGTGTGTGTGTGTGTGCTTGGCAATCAAGTGGTATTTCAGACTGGATGTGCTGCGATGAGGATTGCTCAGTTCACAACGACAAAACACACAGGTCACTTTGGTCTTGTCAATTGAACCATTTGGCAACTTTTTAGTAAAGTAAAGTTTCCATTCAGAATATTATTGGCATCCATTTCGGCGTCTCGCACTCGTCATCCACTCAAAACGCAACGTTAATCAACTATTTGGCCGGCTCGCAAGCCCAAAAAAGTGTGTGCGGCGTGCCAGTTGTTTTGTTTCCGGTCTAGCTAGACCGGTCTTGACCGTTAATCGCACGATAAAAAAAATTGACGCCGCTAAAATGGGTTTGCGTTAACGCCGTTAATAACGCATTTAACTGACAGCCCTAGTTTAGACGTTTCGTTGCTATGATACAGAATATCCGCAGCACAGTTTACTTGTAACTGATTTCACAGATAATTTGTTTCATACTAAAAATGTATTTTTCACCCATTTTGTTCGGTTAGCTCTGCTGGTTGATGTCGTTGTACAGAAACAATGTTGTGACAGTTGGTCGGTGAGGTATTAGCCCCGCCCCTCCTCCACTGTGACCTGACGGCTGGGTGAAAAGTGACAGTGATGAGCAAGTTTTATCCACAGTTGAACATTTTTCAACTCTCGGCGACCAGTAAAAAACTTTGGGCGGTTCAGCGTGAAAAAAAGTTCAGCGCCTCGTTACGCTCATGCCGTTTAAAAAACGCGGCGCTCCCATTGAAAACAATTGAAAACAAACACCAGGCACGTGGAAAAACGCTTTGGTGGACACCCTAAGCGAAGAACATTGCTGTCAGTATATCGGGGCCTTAAGCGACCTTTGACCTTTGAGCTCCAAAAATGACAAAGTGTGAAATTAATTAATCCAGAATCATCTGAATCAGCATGATTGTTTTGTATAATAAGCGGACTGAAATTTAAGCCTTTATTCCTTGAAACTCAAATCAACTATCATCAACCATTATTGGTTCTTGCACATCATGCGACAAAAGCTTTGTCACAACATGAAGGTGAGTAAATGATGATAAAGTTTGAATTTTTGGCTGAAGAGTCTGACTAAAGAGATACTGACCTCAATGATGTGTGTTTCTCCCAGTTGAAGGGTGTTAAACATGGCGGCGTAGTCTCCATTCACATTCATCAGGTCCTCATGGCTGCCTTGCTCAGTGATGCTGCCGTCACGCACGACGATCACGTCATCACAGTCCACCAGATACTGATAACAGAAACGCCCAATACTTCAGTGGCTTTCAAAGATCTCACATGACGGGGAATGACATTGTAATGTGCCGTACCTGCAGCTGGTGAGTGACAAAGATGACGGTCTTGCCCCGCAGCTGCTTCTTAATGGCGTTGTTAAAGATGTGATTTCCGACATGAGCATCCAGAGCACTTAAAGGGTCATCAAGAATATAAATGTCCCGGTTGCTGTATAAAGCCCGTGCCAGGCTTACTCGCTGACGCTGACCACCACTCAGGTTGGCGCCACGTTCACCAATCTGACAGAGAATCACACCACGTATAAAACATTGGCCCTGATTATAGGCTCATTGTAAATGAGAATTTAGTGCTTGTATCAAATTATTATTCTATTTGTAGCTCGGGTCTATCGGTATCTCTGCTGATTAGTGATGCACCAATGTTCTTTTTTTACTGAAACAACTGAAATTAAAGTTTTTCGTTAGCTGAAAACCAAAAGTAAAGTTTATTTAATAATCAATATTAATATATAAACCTTTAAATTGCACATTTCTATATATATTTTGTGATTGTGTAATTATGTTTCTACTCTGAAATAAATACAACAATGGCTAATCCATATCGGTCGATCCCTAATTCTAACTCATTACTACTGTTGGTTATTCTGTAGGATGTGTTACCTCAGTCAAGTCAGAAAGAGGGAGGATGGCCAGGTCTGGTCTCAAGCAGCAAGCACTCAGTACAGCCTGATACCTGCAGGAGACATGTCAGAGATACAGGACGATCAGATATGATCATGTTTTCAGGTAAAATATCAAGCAAGGTGCCATTGCATCTATAATACGTAAACTATATTTCATCAGGAGGCGTGTGGAGGCTATTCAATGACAAAGAACAAGTGTTCAAGGTTGTCCGTGCTCATTTTATCTCTGTGCTGAGTCACGCACCACCTGAGACTCTTTTTACTGGCTCAGCCCTCTAGTGTACTTCCTGCTGACTCAAACACATTATTCATTGCTGTAGTGCAGGCATCTGGCGAACCAAATGTACTGATGCGTTTCGTTAAAAAAGGGCCCGGTATACTTCAAGCGAAGTTGACGAACAAACAGGTGTGGCATCATTTCAAACCAAATCAGGCTAAAACGAAGTTTGTTTGTTTCAAAACAGCTTGACAAAGCAGACTGTCCAGAAAAGATTGCTTTGGGGGGCAAACACCTTCAGAATACCATTGGTCTGTGGTGATTACGTAAAAGGTGTGGCTTTGTGGCTCCGCCTTCTTTGACATGAAAAGGTTCTCCGGTTCATTTCTTCTGCTTTATGCTTTCTTAAAGGGATACTCCACTTTTTTTTTGGAAATAGGCTCATTTTACAACTCCCCCAGAGTTAAACTGTTGAGCTTTATCGTTTTTGAATCCATTCAGCCGATCTCCGGTTCTGGCGGTGCCACTTTTAGCATAGCTTAGCATACATCATTGAAGTGGACAAGACCATTAGCATTTCTCAAATGTATGCCAGATGACTCTTTTAGAGGGGACTGTTGCTGTTGATGGAGATTTCGCGTATGTGTGCGTCACATTATTACGCATGCTGCACTCATGGTACGGCGGCAGTAAAGTTTCTTGATTATTACGCAGGAATGAGAGTATAGTTCCTAGCCATATAAGCCTAGAAAATCGCAACTTTACATTTTCCGTCAGATGTAACTATAGAAGAGTTAAGTTTTAAATAGGAAAAATATCGAAACTCTTTGGTCATTTTTTTTGAGAAATGCTAATGGTCTTGTGCACTTCAATGATGTATGCTAAGCTATGCTAAAAGTGGTAGCGCCAGAACTGGAGATTGGCTGAATGGATTCAATAACGGTAAAACTCAACAGTTTAACTCTGGGGGAGTTGTAAAATGAGCTTATTTCCAAAAAAAGTGGAGTATCCCTTTAACTGCTGTTTTCTCACAGCTGTCATTTTAGTCGTGTTCATTTTGTTATTAGGAGGAAAGAGCACATCACATATTCTCGGGATGTTCTCGGGATGTCTCGGGATGTTCGCTGACAGTAGAGCGCTGCAAAGATGTTTCCGACTTATTTTTACCCCTAAGTGAAGAAAGAAAAAGATCTGGTGCTCACCTCTCTTCCTCCATTTCCTTGCCAAACAGGATATTGTCACGAAAGGATGCATTGAGAATCCAGGCTTGTTGTGCCACATACGCGAAATCTCCATCTACAGCAACAGTCCCCTCTAAAAGAGTCATCTGGGATACACACACAACAGTGGATCTGAGGATTTCTAAACACATCTAATGGATCAATGAATGACTCTGCCCTTTAAATCCAGTAACACCTCATTGCAGTACACAAGATCCAGGGGGCGGAGTCGGATCCAGATGTGAGGGGTGGAGCTGGGTAGGTTTAGGGGTGGGGCTAGGGATCGGGGGTGGAGCTGGGTGGGTTTAGGGATCGGGGGTGGAGCTGGGTAGGTTTAGGGGTGGGGTTAGGGATCGGAGGGTGGAGCTGGGTAGGTTTAGGGATCAGGGGTGGAGCTGGGTAGGTTTAGGGGTGGGGTTAGGGATCGGGGTGGAGCTGGGTAGGTTTAGGGGTGGGGTTAGGGATCGGAGGGTGGAGCTGGGTAGGTTTAGGGATCAGGGGTGGAGCT
Organism: Pimephales promelas; assembly: GCF_016745375.1. The sequence goes on along the minus strand of NW_024121499.1, from coordinate 6,855,068 downwards.
GGGTAGGTTTAGGGGTGGGGTTAGGGATCGGGGGTGGAGCTGGGTAGGTTTAGGGGTGGGTTAGGGATCGGGGTGGAGCTCGATAGGTTTAGGGGTGGGGTTAGGGATCGGGGGTGGAGCTCGGTAGGTTTAGGGCTGGGTTTAGGGATCAGGGGTGGAGCTGGCTAGGTTTAGGGGTGGGGTTAGGGATCGGGGTGGAGCGCGGTAGGTTTAGGGGTGGGGTTAGGGATCGGAGGGTGGAGCTGGGTAGGTTTAGGGATCAGGGGTGGAGCTGGGTAGGTTTAGGGGTGGGGTTAGGGATCGGGGGTGGAGCTGGGTAGGTTTAGGGGTGGGGTTAGGGATCGGGGGTGGAGCTCGATAGGTTTAGGGGTGGGGTTAGGGATCGGGGGTGGAGCTCGGTAGGTTTAGGGCTGGGTTTAGGGATCAGGGGTGGAGCTGGCTAGGTTTAGGGGTGGGGTTAGGGATCGGGGGTGGAGCGCGGTAGGTTTAGGGGTGGGTTTAGGGATCAGGAGGTGGAGCTCGGTAGGTTTAGGGGTGGGTTTAGGGATCAGGAGGTGGAGCTCGGTAGGTTTAGGGGTGGGTTTAGGGATCGGGGGACTAGGTAGGTTTAGTTTTTTGTAAGGTGGGAGGAGTTGGATCTGGATCCGATTCCTCCCCGTGGATTTCATGTTTTGCAGTGAGGACCATCTCTTTAAATCAGTCAATAAACGCTCACCTGGCCAAGAATGGCAGAGATGAGAGATGTTTTGCCACTTCCCACACTGCCACACACACCGACCAGCTTCCCCTAAAGATTCAAACAGATGAATGATTATTATTCCTTGTCATCTCGACCATTATAAATCGACCAACTTTTAGAAAGGCAAAGACCTTTTGTATAGTGAGATCGATGCAGTGAAGAGTTCTTTGCAGCCGTTGGCTGATGGTCGGCACTTGAAGGGTGTGATCTTCAGGACTGGACGCCATGTCTCCAGACACATCATGCAACAGCTGGCCATGCGTTTCCTCTTCCAAAATCACATGATGTTTCGGGTCATCCCGCTGACGACGCTTCTTGCGACACCCTCTCATTCCGAGGCCTATATAGGGTGTACCACGGGGTGAAGGCTGGGCGCTGTGACCCCCCGTTTCCCAAGCCAAGCTGGCACCAGTCATCTCTACTGCAACGGAGGGATTGCTTGGCTGCTCACGGATCATCTTGACCTCGGCCATCAGGAGCAAACTCTGGAGGAAAATGGAGGACTCCATTTATAACACTTACATGTGCGAAATATAATACAGAACACAGAGCCTGTTTGTCTTTCTTGTTTCTTTTAAACTATTTAATTAAACTGAGGTTTCTTAAATAATGTCTGTATATTTCAGTATCCATGTAATTTTCTTCACCCTTCAGGCAATTTCACTCGCAACAATGTTTCTGAATGCAATCAAAGCAATGTAAAGCTAAAGCATGCACGTCCAAACTCATCTACTCTCTAGTCCACTCTCAATCAGAAGCCACTTTCAATCTATTCCAAATCAAACTTTCAGGGAAAATGTTTCTTAAAAAAGACTGAAAGAGACTTAACGATGAAGTCAAGACTGTGGAATAGTTTGTTCATTGACTAAATTTGGCTTTTTAATTCTGGGGATTGTATTTAAGCTTCAAAATTAATTTGTGAAGATTATCATGATTGAACAACACATGTAAGAAACATAAACGGTTGGTCAGAGAGCTTATTTTCTGCAATAATCCAAAAGCCAATGGAAAAATCCAGTGTGATGCTTTCCAGGTTGGCCTTAAAAAAATACATAATCACTGGAGTCAAGTTGGTTTTACGCACACCCCTTCAAGTAAAGTGTTACCCAAATATATAATCTGTGTAATGAGGGTGAGCTGGGTGGCAACTGGAGCTTTTCAATGTGGCATTATTCTGAGAAGAACAGCCCCATTCCTATCTCATTCAGCCAAATCCCCAAGATCATCTATTTGGACCAACTCAAACACCTGAATATACCACCTGCTCCAACACCTGGATTTACAGTGTGTGCCTTGATAACACTAGGCAAAACACACACTAAAAGGACAGAGAAAATCTTGACAGAGGTGAAAGTGACTATTTGTAGAAAGAGGTACAGAAAGCTTACCTTGAACCTATCAATGGCGACAGATGCCTCCGAGAGAGATTTGACAGAAAATGGGGTGACCTTCAGTGCAAAGGTCATGGAATTGAAAACAGTGACAACAGTAAATGCCTAGACAAAAAGAAGAAGAAGTAAAGAGTCAATGCATGAGTTCATTAATACTCTGGTAATGATTAAACTTCAAAACAAGGACTGTAACCCCACCTGTGCAGCGGTAAGGTCATAGCCTAGCAACATGTGGGTGGAGAACGTCGCCACACTGGCAATCACAACGACGATAGGTGCCACGCCAACTGTGATGCTCTGAAAATATCCTGTTTTTTCCAAGATCTGACGCTCCTCCTCTCTAATTCCTGTTTGATGGTGCGCAATTATTAGCGAAAACGTATGCATAGAAATAAGTCAAACCAGGGTTATCACCGTTAACTAAAACAAAAAACTTGAAATAAAACAAACATTAAATTAAATAAAAATATACAAAAACTAGTGTACATCATTTTCTCATTTTTGTAGTACTAAAATAACTAAAACTACAATTTTATAAAAACTGCTTTTAACAAATTAAAATGTAAATAGAAATAAATAAAAAAAAAAAAAAAAACTAACAAAATACTATAACCAAACGCAAGTAAAAAAAAAAAAAATCAAATCAATGATACTAAAATATATAGACATATTTTAAATAGGGCTGTCAAATGATTAATCGCGATTAATCGCATACAAAATAAAAGTTTGTGTTTACATAATATATGTGGATGCACTGTGTATAATCATTTTATATATATAAACACACACACATGCTTGTATATATTTAAGAAATATTTTCATGTATATAGATTTATATATAATTTATATTATATATAAACATTTTATATAAATAATATTCTTTTCTTAAATATACATGCATGTGTGTGTATTTATATATATATATACACAAAATAACTATACACAGTGCACCCACATATACTATGTAAACACAAACTTTTATTTTGGATGCGATTAATCGCGATTGATCGTTTGACAGCCTTTATTTATAAATATTTAAAACACAAATAAAAATGAGAAAAACACAAGATAATTACTAGAATTAAAACTAGAATTAATAATGGTATATCAATGATTTTAAATGTAACACTAAGCCAAAAAAACAACAACTTACTTCGTACAGCTTGTGAGAACGCCTTAACCCAGGCGTACATCTTAATGAACTTGATGTAGTTCAGAATCTCATTCATCTTTTGAACACGCTGGTCGGTCACGGCGACACCCTTCCTCCTGAAGTATGCCGTCAGCCTGGAGCTGAACATCTACCGGCACAGGAAAAACAGCGGCATTACGACGCCAACTCCCGGTGGTAGAAACGAGACAAAGCAGGGACCGAAAACCTCACCATGGTCGGGTAGAAGAGGATGAAAACGGCAGACCCCAGCAGAGAAGTCGGCCCCAACACAGACAAGTTGTATCCCATTCCCAGCACGGCCACCAGGGGGCCTCCAGCCAACAGGCTGCCCACCACGGCGGCTTCAAACATGCGCTGCCCGTCACTCGAGCACATATTGATCAACTGAAGAGAAAAGCGACACGAGCATTGGCAAGATGTGCGACGCATACCACCGTGAAATATATTTGCGGCCATCACCTTCTTTTTCTTTCACTCTTCATCTCTTCACCATTCAACACCCTAGGATATCTGCTCCTAACCTTCCTCAATGTCCAACTCATTAATGCGAAAAAACTCCTCGTCTGTCCCTCAACACCGTACCTGTCCCATGCTCTTCTCCCGGAGGCTGCGCAGACGCAGTATCTTGTGGAAGGCCATGGTCAGGACGGCTCCGCGCAGACGGGTGCCGGTGCGGTAGTTCAGCCCCCAGGTGAGGGCGAGGGACCAGGAGCGAATCAGCTCGGTGGCCAAGAGGCCCAGCACCAACAGCAGGCCGTAGGGCAGGTCGGGTTCGCTCTTCTGCGTGTACTCCAGTAACCGCCTCACCACAAACGCCTGGGGAGAGGGAGGACGAGCAAGGGGGCGACAGGACACAGCAGGCGTGACTGAGGATACGAACATACGATTGCACCACACCACTGCGATGATTACACTCAAACAACATTTTATGACCTTCCTCATCACAAAAAACATCATTCTGCTATTACATATGTCATTCGGCAGAAAAAGGTGATCATTGATTGTATGCTACGTGTGTACGGGGACATCATCATAAAACACTGGACTGGAGAGACAATGTCAAGCCTGTGTTCTAATAGTTTACCTTATTTGGCCCTTTTCTCTAGCCTTTGGAAAAGAACAGAGACAATACCATTTAGCAAAGTGAATCATGGACATAATGCCCCTTGTTTGTGGATTCAAAGACTTTTTACCTACAGTCACATCAGGTTGGGGGTACAGGATGGAGACGTACTTTTGTTTTAACACCTGAAAATTAATATCAATTATATCAATCATTAGTAGCAGAGTGCGGAAGCACAAAACACAGTTCATAACACACACACACACGCAGTCGCACACACACTGTTCTCAAAATATCATGCACATACGCAGTCAAGGATATGCACACATAAACTGGGAATACGGGCAAACCCATGTGGTTGCTTTTATTAATGAAACCTTGAATATTTAACCTTGAAAGTTGAAACATTCAGCAGTTAAAGGTTTACAAAGATCAAAAAACAACAACAACAAAAAAAACATGGATCAGGCAAATCAATACTTGTGAGAGGAAAAAACAAAAGACATTGTTTCAGAAAAGTATGATTTCAGACATAATGCCAAAAGAAAAATCACACATCTAGTTCTTTGAGAGTCCATTTGCGAGTTGTCGTCACTTAAAAGCTGTCCCATTTACTCTTAAATCAAGGTTAGCGGGGCCCTGAATGACGCACATCTTACGAGACCCATCTACACCACATAGTCGCCCGAAAAGGTGTCCGTGAAATTGGTCAAAAATCCAGCAACACATTGAGGACAAAAGGTGTGGGTCTGAAAACTGCCTGTATGGATCTCTCAAAGTTGAGAGCGTTTCAGTCCAAAACAAGAAACCCCAGCGATATTAAAAACAAAAAACAAAAAAAAAAACAACAACCCACAAGTCCGTTTTCCGTTGGGCCAAAGAGCTGGCGTATGGGACAGATATCTGGAGAAGTCTGAATCAAATGTCCATTGGCGCAAAATCTTGCCCACATTCGTCATCGGACACACATTGCACAGTTTGACAACCAGTTACCCAACCTTAACACATTCAGTTCGCTGAATCATTTCAAAACACGACATGAGATGCGAATAATTACAGAGATCAAATGAGAGAGGGGAAACGGAAAGAAAGAGAGAGAAGGGCAGCAAACAGCATTAACTCTTGATCCAGCCCTGCATAAGAAACATGCCCTTACCTCCCAGGAATCCTCACCGGCTCTGCCTGCCGTATGCTCGCCCCGCACGTTAAATGGACACCCTGTGGAGTCTAAAGAATAGCCTCTGTCACATGTCACACACATGGGGACCCAGCGACCTCTGACCCCTAACTCCAATCTGAACCCCCCCACCCACTCCCACAGACACCCACCTTCCTTTACAAACCACCCCTGACCTCAGTCATCAGAGCAAGGACAGGTATCTCTTCAAGGAGATGTTCTACAGGGAGTTGCTAAATATAGACAACAGGGAGAAAAAGTCAGTGGATGATTAAACAGATTGAAATCCAAGCATTTTGATCAACCCGATTTTCTCCGAAAGATTGAAGGAGACAGAGCCTTGCTGTGTCGCCCTTGGTGGGACAGTGACAGAAGCTCTCCTTGAAGAATATGTTAGCCTATCCTCTCTACGCTAGACTACATGCAATGCCCCTCGACTTAAGTTATACCCCAAATCTATCATTTCATAGCGGGCCATAAGAACAGATACTTTCCTTATTATCTACCCGATGATGATAACACCACATATATAAAACACCTGGTACCTGGAAGGCAACAGACAAACAGAAACTTTCACAGGCATCGAGCAGCAGTTTTTTTTAACAGGTGTAATCCAAATTGTTGTTGTTTTTGGAAGTGAAACTTCATTAGTCATTTATCTTTCACTTTCTTTTGCTGATAATTTACTCACCCCCATGTCATCCAAGATGTCCATGACTTTTGATGAAAGGTTTTTGATAAAAACATTCCAGGATTTTGCTCCATATAATGCACTTCAATGGGAACCAAATGGTCCAAATGAGAGTTTCAGTGCAGCTTCAAAGGGCTTTAAACGATTCCAGACGAAAAATAAGGGTCTTATATAGCGAAACGAACGGTCATTTCAAAAATAAATAACAAAGTTTAAGTTTTATAAGCTCAAATGCTCGCCTTGCTCTGTTCTGTGATGCGCGTTCGTGACTCTCCTGTTCAAACTCGTTCATCAAAATGAACAAATCTTTTTTCGAGTCATTTCGTTGAATGAACCAAATGACTTGAAAAAAGATTAGTTCATTTTTGAGAAGGAGTTCGAGTTCAAGTCCGAGTCGAGCAAGGCGAGCATTTGTGCTTATAAAATGACCAATCTTTTAGCTTGATAAGACCCTTATTCATCGTCTGGTGTCGTTTAAAGCCCTTTGAAGCTGCACTGAAACTCTCATTTGGACCCTGAACCGTTTGGTTCCCATTGAAGTCCATTATATGGAGAAAATCCTGGAATGTTTATCAAAAACCTTCATTTCTTTTCGACTGAAGAAAGAAAGACGTGGACATCTTGAATGACATGAGGGTGAGTAAATTATCAGCAAACGTTTTTTTTAAAAAGTGAACTACAAAAATTTCAGGAAGGTTCAGATTAATATCATTTTGGCCTTAGCTATTAGACTTGATTAAAGGTGAAGTGTGTCACTTCTACACAACTGGCAGCACCAAGCAGAACTGAAAAATACTTTACTCCCGCCCACCTAATACTGTTTGTTCCGAAAGTATTTTTCCATTCATTTCATCCAAAGGGATTTTTGAAAACATTTTTGTTAAAGGGTTATCCGCCATGACCCGAAACAACCAGCTATGAGATGATATACAACAGTAAGTTACAAGACTGTAAACTTTAAAGCTTTAAGGCCTGTTCACACCGGGACAAATTTCGCACACGTTATTCGCCAACGTTTAACGCCTTGTGACTAAACAAACTTGTGTGCACACCGACGTGTAAAACACCTCGCGTAAAAGCGTCATTTAAAAAAAAAAAAAACGCCTCAGGTTCGTTTATTTAGTTTGACGTGCTGCGTTAAAAACTATCCGACCAATGAGATTGGCGCTTTTGCTCACGTGTTTGGAGCTTCTGAAGTTACAGTAAAACACAACTTGGGGGCGCTAAAACACAAAACGGTCTTGCCGAGCACACATATGCAAGGGCGAAGAAGATATACGCCAAGTAGCGTCGCCGTCTACGTACACAGCCAGGAAGAAATAAGACGAGGAAGATGCGAGGCAAGATGAATTTAGAGCTGCTGTTCTCGTTGGTGCTAGAACATAAAAAAAACTATATGACAAACGCAACAGGGACTACAAACATCTTGATAAAAGAAAACTGATATGGAGTGGTATTGCAGAGCAAATTGGTGCCATCTAATGTCAGGGAATGAATTTACATGTTCACTCGGCTCATCGTCAGAGAAAATCGCTTGGGTGTGAATACAAAAAACGCGTTGAAAAACACTGACGAATAACGCGCGCTGATATTCGTCCCGGTGTGTACGGGCCTTTAGTAAGGGAAAGAGCAACCATGAAGCACTGCCAATGACAATCAAAATTAAAAAGGAATCATTTAAAGTTATTGATCGACTCAATTACATCATTTGCGTTTCATGGGAGTGGGCATTCCCTGCAAGAGGTTTAGGCGCAATTGACTCACCGAAACTCTCTGATTGGTGGAATGTTCTGTACAGCATCATGGGTAATGTAGTTTTTCACCACAAATTAGGACGTTAATTTTAAGACGTATTATAATAATAATGCGAACGGATGGCTAAATAGCATATACAATCAGAGCTCACAGTAGGTCTGTCTAAGTTATTGTTTCTACCGACTGTTGAACTCTATTGGATGATGTCATTACATCCGGCTGGGCTGCTCAAAAAGATTTGCAGGTCCATTTGGTGCCGTTAGTGGCGTAGAAATTACATACTTGCATAATATTACATGGTAACATCTCAATTATTAAAGTTTTATGACGAGAAAGTCTAACTATATGGCAAAAAGGAGCGGAAAAGTTGTAATACTCTTTTGGTGTTGGCACAAGTCATCATTAAGGCACTTTATAAATAGCATTGATTGTTAAATTAATTGATAAAATGGTTTTAAGAGCCACACTGGAAACATCACTGATGTCAAGCAGATCAGTTCTGATGCCCAGTGACAATGTAACACAGTAACACCTTCAATTCCCCATCTGAACACTCACCTGAGCATTTGAGAGGGGCAGGTATTTGATAGGTGGATCTACAAAGCTAATAATACACAGATAGACAGATGGAGAAAGATAGAGCAAGAGTGGGAGAGATAGACAGAGGGAGAAGAAAAGACACCAGAAAGACACAACAGAGCTCAGATGGTGTTACTTACTGGGCCACTGAAGCCTGCGAGTTGAGTAACCATAAGGCAGAGGATGGACAGCAGGAGACGCGTGCGGCAAAAATGCCAGACCACACGACGAAGAGACGCCCCCTCCCCTCGTGTCCTGATTTCTTCATCCCACAACCCGGCCAGCCTGTGGAAATGAAGGGGTTCATATGTAATGCATCTACCAATCGAGCCTGTCTCCAGGTCCATTTAGCACTAACCAAAGTGTTAAGAAGTACCACTGCAAAACCATTTGATTTGAGAGTTGAAGTTGAAGACATCAGTAAAAAAAAAGTTAATAAACAATGTTGCACTTACCCCAGGAAAAGCTCATTAGTCAATTAAAAAAATAACTCTAGAGGGGAGCATTTTGTTAAATAAATGCACTACGTTACATATTCATTATATTTGTACTTAAAGGAGTAGTTCACTTTAAAAAAAAAAACTCCTAGATGTCCATGTCTTTCTTTCTTCAGTCGAAAAGAAATTAAGGTTTTTGATGAAAACATTCTCCATTTTTCTCCGTATAATGGACTTCAATGGGAACCAAACGGTTCAAGGTCCAAAAGACTGTTTCAGTGCAAACTACAAACTGTTCAAAGGTGATTCCAGATGATGAATAAGGGTCTTATCAAGCAAAACAATCGCTCATTTAATAAATAAATAACAAAGTTTTAAGTTTTATAAGCTCAAATGGTCGCAGTTTGCACTGAAACTGTCTTTTGGACCTTGAACCGTTTGGTTCCCATTGAAGTCCATTATATGGAGAAAATCCTGGAATTTTTTCATCAAAAACCTTAATTTCTTTTCAACTGAAGAAATAAAGACATGGACATCTTGGATGACATGGGGGTGAGTAAATTATCAGCAAAAGTTTTTTTAAAAGTGAACTACTTCTTTAACTTGTTGGTGATGTTTTGATTATTGAATGCTTATCTGAATAAATCTGTCAGGAAAACAAGTTTCTATGACAGAAAATCATGTGGGAAAAAAAATCCTAATTGTTAAATGAAATTTTTGTTTACAGCTCACAATTGAATACATAGCAACTGAACTTAATAATTAGGACTCTGTTGTTCATTTTAATCTTAGATATGCATCAACTGACAGGGTCCCCTGTATAGATTACAGCTTTAGCTGTGTGAGATTTTTTTGTTGACATATACAGTACTCCATATTGAATCAAATACCCAGCCCTACTGTATAACCACTTTGGTACCCCATATGAGGAGGCTGCCCCTGCTAGGCCTGAATATATATATATTTGTATGAATATACATATATTTTAGTTGGATGAGTGCTTTGATAGGACGTATCAGTACTCACCTGCGACGATTGGTCTCACAACTCTCGAACTGTGACACAGCCCATATATCCTCCAGAAACAGCTGACCCTTCTTATGGGCCAACATAGCCAACGAGGTCAACCAATTAAATGTCATAAAAGAGAAGAGGCCGGCGTTGTCCACTGGATGTTGATACCTGTGATGACAATGAGAAACAGACAAGAGACATGGATTAGTCCCTAATCTGCACTTCTTTTTATTACCAATTGTATTAGGGCCACCCAGTGTGAGTCCTACGTGCCTTTCTCAGCGACACAATACAGTATACACAATCTATTCTCGTGAAACTGTATTTGAACTTAATCACTGTGCCCTGACATTTTAATAGTTTTTTTACCCAAATGCTGCTTTTGTTTAAATTCAGCAAAGAAGTCTATACTGTGCTCTCTCATCTCCTGTGTTGTCTTATTGTGGACCATGAATCAGTGTAACTTGCATTAAACCGCAATGGTGACTTGCACTCGAGAATCAAAAAGTAAATTTTCTATTTCTATCTTTTTTACAGTTGTTCAGTTCAGTTGTTTTTGCCCTCATTATGGCCCTGTCTAAACGTAATATTTTACATATAAGTAGGGGTGTGACGGTTATAGACCAAAGCGCCCTCGCCCTCAGATCACTTGAACGTGGCTGTGGTTACAAGAGGTAAAAAATGAAAGGCAATCATCAGTAACTTTAGTACGTACTTGCTGGTGGAGCGGATGGGCTTGAGCACACCGACACTGTGGTGGTATTTGCTTCTCCCGACTTCGTCCTCCAACTCTTTCGCGTCAGCTGCATTGCCGCCATCCAATGAGAGGCCACCCTCAGCTCTCGCTGCCGTTTCAAAAGCATCCTGGGAGAAACGTCAGCAGATCAGGTGTTTAACTTTCAGTTTGTTTGGTTTTTTAAAAAAATGCATTCGTTGCATTCAGCACTTTTTCATGGAAAGATGTGACAATGCAAAACAATTATGGCAGGAAATGAAAGAAGACATGTTTGTCAGCATGTATTGGGGAAGATCAAATATCATCAGCAGAAAAAAAAAAAAAAAAACAGAGGAAGGAAACCAGTCAGACTCCTGAAACCACGCAACACATAATGTCCAATAATTCCAAGGGTAAAAAAACCTCCAGTCTCGTGCTGCACGCGGCATTAAACACAGACAGCTGATGAAGACCAGAATTGCTTACAGACGTTCAAAGTCATGTGTTTTTGCTTAACAAATTACTGCCAAAATAGTTTACAAGACTGTTTAAAGGACAACTCCGGCGCAAAATGAACCTTTGGTCTAATTACACATTGTTACCTAGTCAACCGTTATCTGAGATTTTTTTTCATGATTGCCGAATGTAAATAGTTTTATCTATAAAAACAGTTTAGCCTATAATGCTAGTATAACGCTAGTCTATAGGGCATAGAGTAATGACAAATAAAAATCGTTTTTTATTACCACTAACAAGGCTCAAAATAGCCCCACAGTAACACGGTAGCACAATAAGGATCCCTACATGCAAACCGAAGCATTGAGAACTTTGTCAGTGTCCAAACAGTTTAATAAGAAGATATTTTATACACACAGTCAACTTTGCGAATACAGGAAGAAGCCATCTTTGAAAAATAGTCTCTACCAGTCGATCTACGAACGCCGATCCAAGCGCGCTGGTGAGATGTGAATAAAGTGATAATGTGAGCGCGAACAGTAGGCAACATGTACATATTAAAGAGAAGAAAATGGTTCGTGTTTGTGTTTCTTCCGTAAACAATGGACCATATAAGATTCTGCACAGTTCAGCGCACTTGGATCAGCGTTCGTAGATCGACTGGTAGAGACTATATTTTAAAGATGGCTTCTTCCTGTATTCGTGAAGTTGACTGTGTGTATAAAATATCTTCTTATTAAACTGTATGGACACTGACAAAGTTCTCAATGCTTCGGTTTGCATGTAGGGATCCTTATTGTGCTACCGTGTTACTGTGGGGCTATTTTGAGCCTTGTTAGTGGTAATAAAAAGCGATTTTTATTTGTCATTACTCTATGCCCTATAGACTAGCGTTATACTAGCATTATAGGCTAAACTGTTTTAATAGATAAAACTATTTAGATTCGGCAATCATGAAAAAAAATCTCAGATAACGGTTGAATAGGTAACAATGTGCAATTAGACCAAAGGTTCGTTTTGCGCCGGAGTTGTCCTTTAAGGCATGACACTACAGGGGACTAAGAGACATCATCATACATTCCCCACCTGATTAATCAGTACATTTACTACTGTTTGTTTAAAGTCATTAAAAACTAAAATTGTGATATGTTTTGTTTATCCAAAACTGTGGGGCAGGACTTGATTTTGTCTGTGGGGAATTGATTGGATGGTCGTGGTTTGCTATTGGCCGATGTCATGTGAGTGACAGGGTGTCCCTCACACCAATAAACACATCATCAGAGAAGATAAGACGAGTCGCTGCAAGAGGGACGGGAAGTTATGTTGATAACTTATTTTATAAAAAATATTCCATAAACAACAATTGTCCATTTTGATTTCATAGTGTCTTTAAATGTGAAAATGAGGCATTATCGAATTAGATATGCATTTATTAAAATATGTTTAATTTTGTTTACATAATCTTTATGAGTTAAGGGGGTTTTGGATATTTATTTTTATCCCTTTTTAATCACATAAATAAAAAAATACTGTCAACAGACGGAAAAAAAACACCCAAATTTTTAACCATATTTGAAACATAATCAGGCGAATGGGAAAAAAAAATGCAAACTGAAATCTACAGAAGCAAATAGATAAAGTGTAATACTATAAACACTTAAATGTGTATTTTCTTTTCACTAGTCTGAAATATGACATGTTATGGAAGCAAAATAGCCCAAAATATCAAACCTGACCATAAAAACAGTGGTTTGTAATGTCTTGCCTTAATCAAATCTACTTGACCCCACGTGCAATTACACACTGTGACATGTGCCAATGACCACTCTAATAAAACACATTTTAATACAGGCCAGACAACAATAAAGTGTGTGCTGCCCGCAGCCAGCTGAGACAACAGCCTATTATATGGGCCGTTGCCGTTGGTGACGAGTACTGTGGCGTATTCTGCCGACATCCAGGCCGAGCGTTCTGAGCATGCAGAGTGTGTGTCTGTTTATATGTGTGTGTAAGCAAAGGCAGGCTCTAAAATCTTTTAAAACCAAGAGAGGCAGAAAAAGCCAGCCGGATCAGCCCCTCTAAAGGGAACAGCATGTACTTTAAAGCCTCACAGGACAGGAATCTTCAAACACCGCTGGTGATATCACCAAACAAACTACGCTCAACTGAAGTCAGCTACTAATCTACAACAATCTACCAAAATGAGAGAAAAAAATTTTTTAAATAAAACATCTAATTAGGGATGCACCAATATGAACATTTTGGCCTATACCGATAATGATATTTTTTATATTTAAAAGCCGATAACCGATATATCGGCCGAAAAATCTAAATCCATTTTTTTAAAAATAATTTTTGAAAGGCTGATTGCAAAAACAAAAGTCTCACAATTAAAATCCGTTCCCTAACACAATTATAACGTTCTTATTATAATTTCATGTAGCCGATATGACAGCAGATTTAACTATATTTTCCTTTTTGATTCCAATCATATTTCAAGCAATTAAGACCAATCATGTTGAACAGTGTGCATCTTAAGTGTCTCAGGTGTCAAGTGTTGAAGGAAATAATTAATTATTTATCAGCTTCAATATATCAGCCAAATTTTATTATCGGGCCGATAACGATAACATTAAAATGAACAAATATCGGCCGATACCGATATGGTGGCCGATATATCGTGCATCCGTACATCTAATAGACATCACCAAGAATAGAATACACAGGCAGATGAACCAAGAGCCAAACAGCCATTTCTGCATTGTTTCAGGATACTCCTGTACATAATGCATCCTTCGTCTTATTGAATGTTTAATGGTTTTCAACAGTAAATTTTCACAAAACTTACATCATTCCCAGTATATTTTGTTGTATGAACATCTAAACATGCAATATATCAAAAGAAAGAACTAAACATCTGCTTTTAAACGAGAACTCCAGTCAATTTTAACATTGTACATTTGGAGTGCTGTCAGTACAGACAAAAACGACAAAAATCGGTGTTGCCTACACCGTGTTATCCTCTTTTTAAAATTCGCACCCTGTTGACTTCAATGGGGCATATTCTAAACCTGCGTTTAGCCTCTTAACATCCTTGATTTGTCATTACGAGTGTACAGCCATGTGAGGGGTGTTATTAAGAGTGACCACGGTCAATCTGACTGCAGTAGATGTGAAAGATTGAGCCCGACCGACAAAGGATTTTGAAGGCCGATACCGATACAAATATTTTTGGGTTTTAAAATCCGATATTCCGATATATTGGCCGATATTTTTTTTACTTTTTTTAAACTGGACTGGATAGTCACAAATTTTGTCATGCTTATTTGAGTTAAGAGAACCGATGGGGATGTTCTTTTAATTGTTATTCAAGCAATGCATGTCTCGTGCCCAACTCAACGAGTGTTGCCAACAGGAACGGTGTAGAGTGCCCTCTGGTGGACAAACTATACAACTCCAACACTCATGACATGGTTCAAGCGTGTTTCGTCCGTTTTTATTTTATTTTTTAAATATTCATTTATCGGCCATTATAACTGCCGATACCGATAGTTTGAAAAATGCCTAATATCGGCCGATAATATCGGTCTGCCGATAAATCGGTCTGGTTCTAGTGAAAGATATTAATAAAAATGATGTTAATTCAGCCAGCTCACATACCTCTATTTACTTCCTGTTTTCAGTCGAGTTCGGGCGACAATCGACTACTGTGGACTTTGACCGAAAACAGGAAAATCGTTTTTGTCTGTACTGACGGCACTCCAAATGTACAAAAAAAATGAGCTCAAATGTTAAAATTGACCGGAGTTCTCCTTTAATCAAGCAAACAAACAAAAAATAATTCCTCGTGCAATTTTTTTACACTTGAATGTGGGTAGGTTCATGAAAAAAAAACAAAAAAAACAGATGGAGTAGATCGAGTCAATTAACACCCCCAAAGCTTCACAGTCTTGGGTCGACACTTCATTCAGTAACATTAGTTTTGATTTATACGCCGTTTAATATTTGATGATCGTGTTATTTTACGCAATGCTTCTATCACTTGTTTCTGCTGCTTCTTCGCCTGTGTTTTGATGCGGAGATTGTGTACTCTTTCTGAAGATGCATAATCCATGTAACTTTGAAAACGTGGATTGCTGGAAAATTCTATCAAAAAAGCTGTGGCAAAGATCGCGGAAAATTTCACTAATGTCGGGAAAAGAGTTAAAGCAATGGAATCATTATAGTTATTCCAGTATAGTTCTAAAAATCGGCCCAATTCAAGTAAAATTCATTTTTCTATAATCAACTGCTTTTGAGGAGGCTGCACGATTTGGAGGAAAAATATCTAATTGCAATATTCGAAGTCACGAGGTGTATGGCTTTAACAAAGCACACGACAACAGAGAGTTCACAATAGTTCTTTTTATTAAAGAAAATACAACAGAAACATGCAGTCAGACTCCTGTTTAAGCATTTTACATTATTTAATTCCTAGTTAAACACATTAAAATGGCTTTCCTCCATTCCCTCGTACACCGTGAGCAGCCACAGGGGGACGGCAACTGGTCAGACTCGTTGCGGTGTTCAATGTTCAGGTTCTGGGCCGATGGTTGGCTCAGTCTTTCCATCTGGCTCGCTCAGGAGTTCGCTCCGCTCAGAGAGGGACTGGTGACGTACTCCTCGGGGCAAATGGTGCAAACCGATCCATTGTTTACCAGCAACCACTCCACAAACGCAGCGAAAATCCCTCGAGGACCAACACCAGGTAGTCGTGCCTTACACCACTCATTTAGGCTTGTTCGAAAAATAGTCAGGGAAATTGGTATGCCAGGTCTAGAAAGTCACTGGTGTGGTCTTCGAGATTATTATTCCCTTCCTCCAAACAGGGCAGACGAACGGCCTGCTCTGTTCCTGGTTCCTTCACGAGGTGTGTGGCTTAAACAAAGCACACGACGATGGAAACTTCACAATAGTCCCTTTTATTAAACAAAATCAAAAGGAAACATGCAGGATAATAACTAGGAAATAATTTACAACCACAACACAAATGCAAACGAGACCGAATAATGAACAAAAAGAACTCAATGCTTAAAGGGATAGTTCACATTTTTGGGTGAACTATCCCTTTAATGGGGAGAGGTAATAAGCTGAACAGAAACAGGTGTGAGGAACTAAAAACAACTGAGGATGAGAAACATTTCCAGGTTTTCTGTGGTTGTTTGTAAGGCTGAACAATTTGGCCAAAAGTTTATGATCAATACATCTATAAATTAATAATAATAATACTTAGCCTATTGTTATAAATATTACTACTACTAATAATAATTACAAGACAAAAACAAAATAAGAAATATTATTATTATAATATTTGACTGTAAAATAAAATTCTAGTTATGAAGACAAAATACTCCAAGACACTGAGTGAGTAGGGGTGTAACAATATATCGTGCCACAATGCATCACAATACAAAAATGCAACAATACGTGTCGTGGATAGTAAAAATAAAAATTACTGTGTGACAAAAAATGAAAGTTTTCAGAGTTTTAGTGTCAGTACTACATTAAACTACTATAATGTTGATTTATAATGTATAATAATGCAATGGGGGAATATTTGTGGTTTCTGATAATGCAAAATGACTTCTGTAACTTGACCAGTAAAAAGTGTCCAACATTATTTTAAATATCTAAATATATCTAGTCAGAAAAAGAGCAAGAATATTCGTCTAAAATTATTCTGCATTTTCAGCTTCAGAATCATGAATATTGTTATTCGGATGTCCCCATTGTCCTTGGGTTACAAGCACAGAGTCCAAGCCTATTCATTTAAACCCATAATGTAATATCAAATTTAGCATTTTAATCAACAGTACATTTTTTGTTAACCTTTTACCATATGTCTAGGAGTATCGCAATAATATCATATTGTGAGTTCAGTATCGTGATATGTATCGAATCATGACACGAGGGTCTCGTTACACCCCTAGTAAAAAGCCTTTAATTAACTTTTTAATTAATAAAGTGCCTTGGAGTATTTCATCTGTTTACCTCCAGTTGAGCACCAGTGGCTATGTAAAGACACCAGTGTAGCACTTTCTGCTTCTGTTGTTTTGTCGGAAAAATAAAAATACTTAATTTCTACTTTTCAAGCGTTAAACCATACAACCTTCTATTTTTACAGAAAACCACAGGAAGTCCTGAAATAATTTGTGATGAAGGTTGGTGTGTGTTGCGTTCCCAAATGCTGCTCATGTCTAAAAGAACAAAGAAAGCGCTTTTATTAATTTAATTAGAATTGGGGTGACTAGCATAAAACTCGATGTTTAGCTTCCATGTCTCATTCCTCCACAAAAAATAAAATGATACTAGCAGAAGAGAGGAGCATATCTCTCACTCCGATATCAAGTAGCTATAAAACAACCACTTATACACTTTGTATCAGTTCCCGATGAATGAAAACCAAACCATTTTACTTGAATATGCCGATTCACGATTACAAAAGTGGAAGTACTAGAAAATAACTTTTATTTTTACAAATTTTTACACGTTTTACACAAACGGGTTTGATTGTTTCAAGCATTAACAGACGACTGCCCTCAATGATGCAGACTTGAATTAATACTGTCTACGGGAGCAGATCTGTTTATCTTTAGTAAAATACTGAAGCGTTACGAGGGTTTAAAGCACTGGGAGCAAGTTTCTTGTCAAATATATTAGCTGCAGATTTCACATTCACAGATGTCCATGCTATAGTACGCTTCTGACAGAAAGAGACAGAGCAGAAATACACACAGCTAATTTTCTTCTTCTCAGCCATGAATTAGCCCAGCTTTAGCATTTCTAATCACAAGCTCTCATGGGAAACAGGCTTAAAAAAGACCAATCGTTATCTGGGACTGATCAGAATGCAATGTGGGAACAAGCACATAATGATCTAGAAACCAAAGACACACTGAGAACGAGAGCTCAGCTACTGGAAAACACACAAGTAAAGAAATGGACAGGGAGTAAATTGTTAAACGCGTGCACCACGACACACTTACACAACAATGTAATGCATCACATTATTTATGTAACATTCATGTTCAAGTGCCTCGAGGTGAGCCTTACGCTACAGAGCAACCCCTAAGAAAGATGGATTAGATGAATGAGAGAAGCCTGGCGTGAAGCGTTTTGCAAGGCTCCTCAGCACGTGCGGGGTGTTCCCCTCCCCTCCCGTCCTCACTGCTCTTCTTCCCATGTCCCTCTAACACACTCACGTTGCACAAACACACACAGCTTGCCTGAGCGCTGAGGGGGTCTTTAGCCTATCAGCAGGCAAGGCTGCTGCACGCATCACCGGAACTCAAGATTGCAATTGGCTGTCGGTGCCAAAATGGGTGGGGCTAGATTATGTAAACAGACCCAGCTTCTAAATACACGGGTGAGCAGCCAATCACTGCGCACACACGGCATCCCTAGTGAGTGGCTGAGAGATACAGAGAGAGAGAGAAAGGTAGCTTGATGGAAAAAGACAAAGAAAATTGTGGGCAGTACAGGACTCTCTCTTAACATGCTGACGAATGCTGACGGCAGGAGTGCAACACACAAAAGGCTTGGCTACCTATACCAACAAACAACAGCCGCAGCATTTTAATGTTAAAAGCACAGTTCACTCAGAAATGAAAACACTGTAAACATTTATCACCCTCATGTCCTTCCAAACCTGTAAAGCTTTCGTTTGGATCGACGTGAATATTTTTTGAACTTTTCATTTTTGGGGGAACTCTCAGCCGACACATGACTTGCAAATAATTGGGAAAACAAAACATTCAGTCCAGAAATCCCTTAGTACAGAAACGCATTCAATCTCTAAATTTAAAACTCTCGAGGCAATATATTTAGGGGTCAGGTGGGTGTTTTCAAAATTGCTAGAGTAAATGTGAAGAGGAGAATATATCCCGATGGAAACTTGCAAGGAATTTCAAGAGTCGGATTCCACCTAAAGACTTTAAGGATTCCTTTAATACTTCTGAAAGGTATGATCACATTAACGAAATTTCTGCAAAATGCCATTCACATGAAGTGTCACTTTCAAACTAAGCAGCTTTGTGTTGGTCAATGTGGCAAATTTGTGTGGCTAGCTTGAAATTGAGCAACGTTTGAATGGTAAAATCACGTGAAACTCCTGATTGCGCAGATTCCCATTGGATTACGCCAGCGAATTTAATTTTCCCCGAGCAACAATGAACTTGACCGCACTTTAAATGCCCCCTGCACACTGAGTCTGAAATTTTCATTTGCGTTTTTTCGTATTCGTGATTCATTCAGTGGCTATGAGTCTGAATTGTCAAAACACCATTTAAACTGCTTGATACGGATGTGAAAAACGCAGAAAATCGAACACGATCCGAATTTTTTTTATGACGGACGAAAGTTTCAAAGGCAGTGTGCAAGCATGAGTGTGAGGGCGTATTTATATTTTAACGTAAAATTTGGGACGTGTGCAAGGGCCTTAAGGCAAAGAGCTTTGGTCCAACAATAAAAAAAAAATCATGATTTTTGTTTTTTAAATGTGTACAAGTAAGAATTGATTGCATTTGTTAGAGCTGAGAGGCGGTATTATGCGTGTTATATTTTAATGCTTGCTTGTATGGTGTTTTGAAGGTAACTAATTTCAAACATCTGAAAAAGCTCAATAAATGACATGCATTTGACGGACTAACCTGCACTTTAGACAGCTCATAATGGTCCTCTTCAGTTCCGGGTAAGGTCTCTCTGGACGATACGGCCCTGTACGCAGAACCAGATGCCAGACAGTCCTTTCCCAAATCATGTCCTTTCATCTTCTTGTACCAACATAGGAGCGCTTTTGTTGCTTCAACTCTGATCTTTATCTTGTCAAAGTCACCAAATCTAAGCAGATGAGAGAAGAAGTGGTTATTAACTTGAATGGAAATGTTACTCTTATTTAGTCAGCATTGATTGAGCAGATTATATGCGCAAATCCCCTTTAATCACATTTAAGTCTTCCCTTGAAGTCTGACAGGAGGGCATTGTTGTAGGTAAATTATAGCCTTTAAATGTGAAAGGCACAGTTCACTCAAAAATAAAAACCCTGTTACCATTTATGCACCCTCATGTCAAACCTATTAGACTTTGTCACACAAAAGAAGATGTCTCTGTGTTTTTTTAACCATAAAAATGTAGTCCAATGCTGTTTTTGACCCCACTGATTTTAATAGTGGACAAACGTAACTATCCAATATTAATTCCAGTAAATGTTATCTAATGTTGTCAACAATGTTGTTATTTTGGCAATCGAGTAATCAGTCGATTATTTTGATGATTGATCGAGTAATCAATTAATTTTTTTGCAAAAATAATAGACAATGGTCTAAAAAGGCGCTTCATGTCATGGATTCTCGTTCGTCAGATGAAACACTTCTGCTATTTTTCCGGTAACTCGACTCGGGTAAAATGCAATCGACGACTTTTTAAAATCGAGTCCACGAATTTAATCGAGAATTAAACAATTTATTTCATTTGAATCATGGTGTATTTATAAAAAACTACGTAGACACTTATTTTTGAACACTACAGTAATGAGAACTTTATTTTATTGCATTACAGTAATGAAAATTAGGGGGAAATGTGCTCAATTCTTATGTAACGATGTCATAATGCACAACATCTTAGCAGTGCTACAAATAGACTTCATTTCCTTTAGGCAAAATATAATGTATTACTTAAGCGATATGTCCGGACACGTTCTTGACAGGATTCACGTGACTCCCCGTCTATGATGCACAAAACATTTTGCTACTTTATCATGTTGACTAAACAGACAGACACCTCACTAGACTTTGAAACACGGTCAATATGTTAAACAATCATGACGATGCCGTGAATGAATATAAACATCAATCCATTGATTGATGAAGAGTGAGAGCGATATTAGGCGACTATTGTGTCTTACATTTTCGTAAGACACAATAAAAGTACAAATGATGCCTACATTATTAAATCATTTATCCTGTTTATTTGAATGTAATAGGTCTCGCATCTCCTCCAGACAGAAGAGAACAAACAGTTCCCGACAATATATGACTGAAAACAACAGACCACACGGCCCACGGGTTTCAAACAAGGACATCTACTACAGATTTTTTGTTTTGTTTTGACTAAACAGACCATGGGGAGATATATATTTAACGTTACATGATAATATAATATCTGTCGTTTTATTATGACAAGAGAACACCATAAATAATACAATTCTTGTTATAATAACCCCATAAATGCGTTTGTTAGAGATAATTTCCCCACTTATTCTGAAGCAGCTATGTCTCATTGACTACATTTATACATCATGATATCATCAACAATAACATCTACATCATAAATTAAATGCGTTTTAAAATCCCGTCTAGTGCATCATCAGAACTACTGAGACAATAGATGTCACCTACATCAGGATATAAAACACCGAGCAAGACGTTGGCAATAAAAACATCGCAATATTCAAACGCAAGACGCCTTTTAGTTTTTGGTAACGTTATAATCTTTAAAGAGTCAGTATAACCATTTGACAGAACATGTCAAATTAAGTTAAAATGAATTACATTTTAAAATATTTTTTTTCAAGTAGAGTGTCAGATTTACAAATGCTTAAACATGCAAAACATGCTGTAATAAATCTTATTTTGCATACGGAATAAAAGATAAATGTGTACATTGCAGCAGATACCTGTTCCTCTGGTAGGTCTGCGGATCTTCAACAGCGGATGAAGCAAAACAACTTCGTTATAAACCAGCTATTTGAAGGATTCGGGTGGAGGTCGTTCTGGGAAATGTAGTGTAAAGGAATTCTACTACAAATTAACATCGTTCAAGTGCCGATGTGTTGGAACTACGGCACCCACAATACCCTACCCAATGAATGCGTCACAGCTCTGTAAATGGGCGGGGCTTAATGTGCGAGTGAAAGGGACGCGCATCCTCTGCAGTCAAACAGCTAGTATTACAACGTGATGATAAGCCTGAGGCTCTGGAATGGAATTTTACCATAGAAGAAAGTACAGTGCGATAATGAAACCGCACAATATGCGGACATCTTTCCTCTCCGTTTGCCGTTTCATCTGAAACTACAAAAATGTGTCCATACTATATGTACTCCGCTCATCAGTTCAATACAGTGGTTCTGTACAGTAACATCATCCATTTGAGGGGTGAATTGGGATTCAGCCTTAGCTGAACATCTGAATTTACTACAAGTTTTTTTTTTTTTTTTTAAAGTGTGTTATAAATCAACTTGTTGTATATTATGGTTGTCTTAGCACTAAGTGACATTGTGTGTTGTACAAGGCTTATTTAATTAATGCCACTTTCCAGCTACACTTAAAAACTCAGTTAACCCTAAAACAGTATTCTGGACAAATGTGGGGAAAAATTGTTTTGATTTATTTTTAAAAATAACACCCTTGATCTGAGCGGTACAAGACTTGGCTACTTTTCCTAAGTTTGCCTCCTGAACAAACCTTTTGAAAAGCCTTTTGACTCAACTCTACAATGTTAAGTGGGTGAAAAAAAATCTTGTATTTGGGTCAAAAATGGGCACCCATAGATATGAATGGGAAAAACTGTAATTAAGAGCATTCTAAAATATGCCAAAATAAGACAAGGTGAGAGCAAAGTGACTTCATCTTTAGGTTTTAGCTCTAAGAACTTATTGGAATGATATTTTAATGTAGTTAAACAAAAAAGGAAATAGTTAATTAATTTACATATAATACATACAATAATTTATACAGAAAATGTGGCACTTTTTGAAGTAAATAAATTAAAAAATACCCCCAAAATAAAAATAAAAGGATAGACAAAACTTTATCGAAGACAATGATAAAACATTTATAATATTAAATAAAAATTTGGATCACACTCGAGTCCTCTGTGCCCACATTTGTCCACAATTACAGGATTAAGGGCTATAAAGTGAATACGGTTTTAGGGCTATGATAAAACTAAAAATTAAAATCATAGGTTCCACAGTTTCTCTTAATCAATATCCTTATTATTTCTAGATTTACTTTATGCATGCATTGCCTTGCCACACACCACCAGTACACTACTCGTACTACTTTTACCGTATCTACAGCAGAAATAGTATGCGTTTCTTAATTCAGAACTGGTCTATGATAATCCCAACAAAATGTTCTTGTAAATGGGGCAAGTGCCAAGAAAGGAAGTGTTAATTATGATAGTGGTTGCTTCCCTTAATTGCACTCTTTTCAGTTCTACAAATGATCCTCCTAAAATGTTAGTTCCTCAGTAAATCCAGCTTGATACAAATATACATTTCTCAGGTGTTGCTTTCAATATTTGACTGAAAACAAAACGAAGGCATCAAGACTCTAAATCGGTTGCAGGGAATTGAACACTTTATAAACTGAAGAAAGTTAAAGTTGTGAAAAGACCACAGAAGGAATTTTTGGATCAAATTTTTTATTGTCTGTACACAAAAGCAGGTTACACACGGGATGGGTACAGCATCTGAAAAAAGAGAAGCAAAAAATTAGTAATTCGTTCAACAAAATTATAATTTTTACATTTTAACCAGTCAACAGACGAGGGTAGTTGCATCAGGACATGCATGGACAACAGCTTCCCCTTTTTTGAAACAGATTGTTTACACGACAGAAGGGGGGGGGGGGGGGATAAACAATACATTTATCATCTCTAAACAAAACAAAGAAGCTTTTTCGTATTTAGTACATCCTTACACATCGTGATTACAAAAGATTACAAAAGGAGAAGAGTATGCATTTGGGCACAAACATCACATCAAGTAAAAAGTAGGGCTGTCAACTTTAGTCGTTTAGTCGAGTAATCAGTCGATGCCGTTTTGGTTAACTGACATTCTTATTGGTCGACCAGTCGCATTTTTTTTTTCTTTCTTGATATTTATTCCTTTATAAAGCAGTTATTTATTACTGTATTCTAAATATAATTAGCCTGGTTTATCCCGAACTTTAAATGCTTTAATTTAAGCTATTTTTTGTAACTGCGCCACAGTTTAGCGCACACACATAATACACTCGGGAACCGCGCCTGTGTCTGGCTGCGCTGCTGCTCGCGCTCAGTAAGGGATGTACCGGTAGGTAGTTTCGCTGTATTCATTCAGTTCACGCTACTTGTTTAGTCGACAAAATGTCCAAGAAATCCAAATCTTTTGTCTGGCTACATTTTTGTGGAGGTAGGCGATCGTGTTGGTCCACATCGCGTGCCTACATTTGAAATCGAACTTGAGCACGCAAAAGATGTGATCAGCCCTTTTAACGGCTTTATCATGCTGACTCAGATTGTGTTTTCTAAATATGTTTGTTTTTATTTGTACACTAGACGCATTTGAAAATAGCTTAAATAATGTAACAAAATGAAAATAAACCTATATGCCTTCTTACAACACAGCCTATTTCAGATTAATTTTAAGGCTATTTTGTTTTTTGTGTGTGTTGTTTTAAAAGGCCTAGATGGCTAGATCGGCTGGACAAAAGTTAACCCATAGGTTTGTAAGTAAAGAAGAACACAGCCTGTATAAACGAGAGCTTTGATTTTTCATTATGTTGCAGATAGCAGTTTTTTGTAGCATTTGGTGTAATCAGGTGCGCGATTGTGACTGTCACCATAGACCTTGGACAGAGCTCCTCACTTTTTGCAGTAAAAAAAAAAAAAAGTTAATTTTCAAAGAATTTCATTATTATTATAGTTATTTATTTTTGATGTTTTTTCATTGTTGTTTCATAAATGCTCTATGACAATTGTCTAAAAAAATGTAATAATTTTTTTTAGTTGACTAATCGTTGTGCAGGACAAGACCTTGGTCGACTAAGGATTTCTTTGGTTGACTACCTAGCAAAAAGATTTACCAAAATTCCTTCTCATGTGTGCTTGTTACACTAATAAATAAAGGCGGCATGTGTGAACTATAAAAACCCTATAAAATTATGTTTTAGTTTTACTGTTCTTGAAATCAGCGATTTTAGACATCCACTTTAAAATTCCTCCATTCTAGATATCTAACCTGAAATGCAGTTTCTCTGGTTCAATATACTGCATGAAGATTAATTAATTTAAATGACAGCCCTTCACAATAAAGCTGATGACACCACAACATAAAACAATATACAAATGAACAAACGAGTCAGTAGCGATTTAGATTCAGGGTGCTTTAACAGTGGCAAGTTTAGTTTGAAACAGGGCAAGGTTCGCATTAAAAACTGCTAATGTGAAAGCGGTCATGTGTGATTGCACTCCAACTGTAGTGCGATTCACGTGAAATCATGTGAAGTAACCCGTGTAGGGATGGGCAACGATTAGTCGCATCCAAAATAAAAGTTTGTGTATACATAGTATATGTTTGTGTAGTGTGTATAATTAATTTGTATATATAAATACCCACATATGCATGTATATATTTAAGAAATATGTGCATTTATATATTTTATATACATTTATTCACAATTAATATTATATTTAAATATTTGATATATTAATAACACATTTTTCTTAAATATATACATGCATACAAATTAATTATACACACACATATATTATGTAAACACAAACTTTTATTTTGGATGCGATTAATCTTTGCCCATCCCTAAACCCGTGCATGCGTTTTAGCCGATAACTAAGCATCTAGTTCAATAACACGCATGTAAGGGATGATAGTGCTGATGATTTACCTGGGGTACGAGCGAGAGTGAGCCTGCAGTGTGACGAGAGCAGGGGAGACGCGCGTGCTTGATTCCTGTGAGAGTGGCGCGGCCAGAGACAATTTGGGCGCTGCGGCATATTAAATATATTATAAATAGTTTTTCTGTGTGAGAAATACAATGTGTGGCGGGTGTGCGTGACAAAAGACCGAAATGAGTAACTGTCACGCTCAATGAGTCACGCTTAAGAGCCCTACAATGTGTGGCATGCATACTTGTGACAACTCAAGATGCACGCAAATGCACTAGGGTTTGATAAAATCAAACCGAGTGTGAAACCGGACGCACCAGAAACAATCGCGCTCGGATGGCGCTCATTTCAAACATGCCCAGTATTAAAGCCCCTTTAAAGGTGGCACTAAGGGAACAACAGCACTGTCTTGAACCCACTGCCACATAATAAAGGCAAGCATATAGTGGGCAAATTAAAATGGACCTGTCCAACACAAAGTATAACCAGGGAGAGTCACTAGCTGCGTTTACATGGACCCTTGTAATCGGATTGACGGCTCAATCGGACTAAAAACCTTCATGTAAACACCTTAATCGATCCGACTAGAATTTCGATCGGATTGAAAGGGGGTGGTTTACTCCTTTTGTAATCCGAGCGAGAGAACATGTAAACACTTGATCGGATTGAAAACCGAAACTAAAAGGACCGCGCATGTGCAACGACGTTGAAATAGCGTAATGACGTATGACGCACGGAACGAGCTGTTCTTCCTGTTGAATAAAGCGTCATATAAACGAATGTTCCGTTATTAAAACAATTCTCATTTCACTCCATGTCTGTGAAGTGAAGCAGGACAACGTCCAACCAGTGCTTGTTTTACATTCTCATCCACACACGACTTTTGGGCGCGGGGTTTTACTGCGTGATAAATACAATCAGCACGGCAAAATGGTTCATGCTCATCGTCTCCAAATCATGACCAGAGACGGATACAAATTAAGTCTGTTGTTTAAAACAAATACAGAACCAATAGGGGAGAATAGTTATGCTTATGTGTGAACAGTGGCATATTCGTGCAGTGTGCGCATGGCAAAGAATCAATTGCGATTTGAATCTTGTGATGTATAAACGCGCACATCAACCCGATCACTTTATTTATCATTCATGTAAACACCTTGATCGGATTCATCAATCGTATTGATTTCAATCCGATTGTGTCCATGTAAACGTAGCTACTGATACTTAAAGCCAGAGAGAAACTTTAAGACCCTTACCACACGGATCCTGTGCCCCATAGCCTTTGCAGGAAGATTGCTCTTGAACTTGGCACGAACCATTCCACTGTTTCCATGAGCCCGTGTGACTTTACCCCAGATGACACGTGTCTTGTTGGGTTTACCGCCGGGTGTTGCGGTGATCCTTTAAACAACATACAGAACTCACATTAAACATTGCCGACTATGGACAAAAAACAAAACCATCAATAGAAATTATGAAACGCATCTTTGCGTGGAAGGGTAAAATATGATCATCTTCAAAGTACATGAAACGCAGTTTACAACCCATTTTACTAGTGTGAAACTACATTCAGTGAGTCAAAGATCAATTATGATTAAAAAATAAACTGAATTTTCAATCATAAACCATTATGGATACATCTATATCCGAATCAGAAAGAGATTTTTTGCCAAGTGTGCTTAGACACAAGGAATTTTTCTTGATACTGAAGAAGTACTAATCTTTTATGTATTAAAATATAAGATGTAGTAAATCATTCAACCTGTGAAAACAGTTTTGAAATTGGACAATGTTATGATGGCAATAGTATTTTAAAACCTGTTAGCAGGCTCAGTTTTGAAATCAACTTTCAAATTTTGAACAACTTGTTTTGACGCAAGGCTTTGATTATCTAATAAGAGTCAAAAAACTTTGAAAACATTTTTTTATATGAAATAATGTTTAGTAGTACACTTGCATTTCAGTGAACTAACTTGTAACTTTTTGCACTTTCATTTTAATGAAGTGTTTAAAAAGAGACCAACCGTAGGTATATTTCATAGCATTCATGATTTACAACTATTTAAGGTCAGATTTACGCTCAAAAAGTAAGGTGACAGTTGACAGGTTAATAAAACATCAAATAAACTTCTGGAATAGCTAGTGCTAATTAAATTAATTCATAATAAGAACAGAAACATACATCTGATTTAATAATATCCATTTAATTATATAAATGGTAACTTTCATATAAAAATGAATAGTCACAGCCAGAGTTGCCAAGTCCGGTTATAATATGCAACTTCTGGCTTTTTTTGGCAAGTCGTGTAAACAAGTTTTTATTTTGTTTTGTTTTTTAAAAATCACCATTTGTGGCTTTTTGGGCTTACTTAAAAAAAAAAGACATTGTTGCTTAAAATCTGTTAAGTAACTTCATTTGATCACATTTATGGGTGCCATATTCTCCAATACATTGACAGTCTGCACAATGCTAACAGGCAATCTCAACAGCCACACTCTAGAGCCCTGTACAGGGATGGAGAGAAAACATGGGAGATGATGGACAGCTCAGGGGAGGAGAACCCCTATTTATTATATATATATATATATATATATATATATATATATATATATATATGAAGAGTTCAGATGCAAAAGCCTCTAAATGCCATTTGAAATTTTCTTCTTTAATGATGATTTTTTATCAAACTTGTATATTTAAGTTCAGTAATTTCACTTAAATAACAATTAATAGGTAATTATCATTGCCATTTAAGTGAAATTACTGAACTTAAATATACAAGTTTGATAAAAATCATCATTAAAGAAGAAAATTTCAAATGGCATTTAGAGGCTTTTGCATCTGAACTCTTCATATATATATATATATATATATATATATGTATATATATATAATGCATTTATCATTACAAGCTGTAATAAAAAAGTACTAATATGCTACTAACAGTTAGGGATGCACAGACATTAACATTTTGTCCAATATCGATAACCAATAATTTTAACCAAGCCTGATTACAAAAACAAGTCTCACCATTAAAGCCATGTCCCAAACACACAATTTTAATGTTCTCATAGTTTTATGCAGCTTATGACAATTGTTTGGCACATGTTGCACTTAACTGCATTTACCTTTTTTGAAGTTATTTCAATCATATTTCAACCAATTCAAAAGCATCTTAGATACATTAAAAATGCATCGGCTGATTCCGATATGGTGGCCGATATATTGAGCATCCCTATTAATAATAGATGCATATGGTTCGAATTATAATTGTGGTTGTTACAGCTCGCTCTTAGTGCTCTTGTCTTTCACAGGTGATCGGAGGATAGTGCGTGTCATCGCGCTTCTTAGCAATTTGATGATTTTAGTTTTGTAGTGGGTTCAGTTTAATATGTTGCAAGCTTATATATATATATATATAATTGATGATAAATATTAAGCTTGTTTTTGAAGCTGCTGTTGCTTATTTGTCTTGCCAAAGTTGGCAACACTGGTCACGGCACTGACAGCATGATCACACAAACCGTTCCCCACACGTGCTACTCGTCCCATAAACACTATATCGTGCCATTACTTACTTTTTTGCCTTGTAGACGTAGGCACAGCGTTTGCCCAGGTAGAAGTCGACCTCTGCGCGGGTGTAAACTCCCTCTAACTTGAGCAGAGCAGTGTGCTCACGCTGGTTCCTCAGGCCACGCTTGTAGCCAGCAAAGATGGCCTTGCTCCACAACCTGAAAGAGGGAGAAAAGTTAACGTGAACTCATCTTTATCTAGGTGCACGAGCCAAACATTATAGGTATCGCAGTTAAATATGCGACAGATTAACAATGCTGACAGCTTTCATATCTTACCTTCCGGGCATTATGATGATTTGACCAGGCTAACAACCTAAAAAAATAATAAAAATCAGAAAAACATTTAGTCAAAGGGGTCAATATTTGGTCCCTCGCGATAAACGGATTTCATATTTGCATTTACTATATGAACACACAGCAGCTTCGTAGCTGCAGCATGTTTATCTTCCTCAATGCTAGTTGCTAAGTTCGAATACAAAGTTACACGTAGTTTATAGTTAATATTACGTCTTCAACACAAGCTAACCCGTGTAATAAACAACATAAATTATTAACAAACAGTTTTATTTGACAGTAATGTGCAGAAATGAGCTCCGGACCACAGTTTAGCCTGAGTCAACGGGCTCAAACAATCCGTTTAAAATCCAAAACATCTTATGTCGTACATGGCAGAACTCAGCGGAATATGGACTTTATTGGTATTTTTAATCAATAGTGGTAGAAATCGAGGTTTAGTTTACATCACACAATGCTAAAATGTCACATTTTAAAAGACGAGCTCTAAAACGCTCACCTGATTCAGTCTCAAAAATGGAGGAAAAGGCCGCACGCAAGGAATGCTGGGAAAATGTTGGCAACGTTGTCTGAAAATCTGCCTGAATGAAATTAGAGCGTTTTAAATGCGATTTTTTCCCCGACATTCTCATTATACCACTTTTACAGTTTCTTCTAAATCATTTAAACCCACAACATAGTAGTAGCGATATATAAATATGAAATCTGTTATCGTTTCGTTCAATATACGTTCTTTGATTATAGTATTTTCTGACAAGTGGATCACTTTTTCACAAAGATGTTTGTCGTACAATTTTAACAAAGGAAAGGCATGTGCACATAAATATTTACGTCGGCTACAAGGATTTTGACTTGCAATACACATAAATTAACATAGGATTATAGAAATTAACATAGTACAGCCAAAGTATTAATTACTATATTATGGGGTTATGGATCTTCAGTGATATCAGTATTTATTCTTTATAACACCAAATAAGCATTCAATTACCAAATATGTTGTGAAAAATGAAGATATTTTCGGTATTTCATAAATTAGAAATTGCTGGCTAGGGTAGGCACTCGTAAAGTAATACAATCTTCTTCCAGACAGAGAGAGTTGCACAAACAAGGCCAGTTAGGAGAGAATATTGGAAGAACTGTCATTCACAAAACCCCTCCCGTGGCCTCATGGGATAGTAAAAGTGTCCATCCATCATATGCGATATCTTTATTTGGATCATATCGGATCATATGCACGCTTCAGAATCTTACCGGAAGTAGTCATTTGGGTATTTTATGCCTACTCTTTTTTTTAGACCAAAAAATGTAGGTCCAAAGCATTCTTGAATTAAAACCATTTAATTTTGTATAGTGCATTTTCACGTATATTCCCAAAATGGGGTGATAGTAAATGGGTTGAAATTACTCATTATTAAAAAAGCTTCCCTATACTAAAAAGCAATTGATCTCACAGCTTTACTACTTTTAGTGATTTCCCAAGGCCATCACTAAATTCTATTAACAGTAAACACTGAACATACAAAAATATATTTTTTTTTATTTTGATTTTAATGTGTACATTTATTACTGCTGTTATTATTACAATT
The DNA here is from genome assembly GCF_016745375.1 of Pimephales promelas. The sequence continues at coordinate 6,823,709 of NW_024121499.1, read as the reverse complement.
ATTTACTACTGCTGTAGTGACCTTTATTTTGAAATGAGTAGGTTTCTGTGGGCGTGGCTCAACGGCTAATTCACGCTGCTGCCATTTTAGTGCGCGGTGAGAGGCGAGCGGCCGTACAAAGAGTCTGCACATATAAACAATGCTGCAATATTAGTCACAGTCTGCGGTTATTTGTGATATTAGAGCAGTCGACGTTCCTTTGCTCGGATCGCACTCATATTCCATCATGTCCACCGAAACCCCACCGGACCAGGTAAAGTAAAGACATATGTGGTTTGTGGGGTGTTGGAAATCAAGTGCTCGTGTTTGCGGCCTAGCTGTTGAGCTTGCTCCTAAAGCAGGATGCTGTCGATGTTTAAAGGTTTATTACACGCCTCTCACGGTATGCGTCGAGTGTTTGTGTAGTTGTTGTTCTGCTCTGATTAATTCGTGATAAAACATCTGAGGTAGAAGGAAAGACGAGTGTTGACGTAATGCTGTTGCTTAACGTTAGGTGCTGTCGATTGTATGACTGAAGCACGACACACCACGATGCCATTGATTTTTTTTTTTTTACCTCTATTATTGTTAATAACAATGTTCAGATTTATTATGTAGGCTTGAGAAAGCCAACGTACTATTATTATTCTATTTAAACTTATTTTCTTTAAAAAAAAAAAAAGTATTGACCGCAACATGAACATCTCCTAAAGCAAACTCGGACAAGACCTTCAGACTCGGGTTGATGCGTCTTCTCTAACCAAACGGAAGATTTTCTTGAAAGGGTTGACCAGAAACCAATTATAACACCCTAACAACCTCCTAGCAACATTCAGCCACTATAGCAACCACCTAGAATACCCTAGTAACCACATAGCAACCTCCAAGCAACTAACGTTACCCTGCTTAGCAACACCCTACCCTCCACACAATCTCATAACTTCAAATTCTAGGCTACCAATTAAAAACATTCAAACTTAAAGCTAATTAACAGCAAACTTTAAGATTTTAAAAGTACTTTACACTCATACTTTTCTTGACCCAGCATCGTAGTTTGTCTGACAAACTTTATCTAGTTTACTACAAAAAACAAGATCGTTTATCCTTTAGTATATTACAATGACTCGATTGTCAAAATGCTGTCTATGAAAGTTGTTAAACGCTACAGAATAACAGCTATATTTCAAGTACACCGCACAATTCCTATGCTTTAGATGGAGATCCATTGATGTTTAGCTTATGGTTATAAATCCAAAATAGGAAGGTGCACTAGCATTTCCAGAGTGAAATGTATTTTGGGATAAATGTTGCGCACACATTTCAGGATAATCTGGTTTCACATTTGCTGTTTCGTTTCTCCTCAACAGGCAGCAGAGTACATCCCAGAGAAGGTGAAGAAAGCAGAGAAGAAGTTGGAAGAAAACCCATATGACCTCGACGCTTGGAGCATACTGATTCGTGAAGCACAGGTTTAGTGACACAGGGTTGCATTCCTTTCTACCCGGGGGTAACATGTTTTGGGAGGGGACGGGAGGGCAAATCTGACGCTGTTTCATGTAAACGGTCTTTGGGACGTACGTTATAATTGTGTATGTAAATGAATTTTACTTCTTTTAGAATCAACCCATAGACAAAGCAAGGAAGACATATGAGCGACTTGTCGCCCAGTTTCCCAGTTCGGGCAGATTCTGGAAACTATACATTGAAGCCGAGGTTAAACTTTATTTTAATTTAATGACATTTTTTCATATCTGTGCATGACAATGCTTCTCCCCATTTTGATCAACAATGTGATATTCACACAACACCAGCAGTGCACAATAATCGCAGGGCGTCAAGGGAAACTCTCATAGCTTGTATCATTTAGAGGTTCTCGAGTCATTCTTTTCCTTATACTTTGCAGTTTTATGAGGTGATATTGTTGCATGTTTTATCTGCAACAGCATTAAAACAATTTTAATGGTATTGGAGTGCTTTAGCCTTTATTACTTGTGTCAATTTCTTGCCTCCTGTGTCATTTCTTTGAGGTTGTTGTGGTTTGTAATTAATTATTCAAGATTTGCTCCATACTAGCGTCTAATTCACTTGTCCCTCATTCCATATTATACATGTCAGTTGTAGTCCAGCATGCACAGTAGTCCACACATCAACAAAGTCTAGTTTTTCTAAACCCTGAGGCGAATTTTATGGTATTTTACAAGTAAACACTTGCACCACACGATGCAGCACATGCTCACGTTCTCTTAGATTTACTATTAGATTATTTCTAAATGTGAATATGAAACGGGCATGATATGGTGTTTATATGCACGAGCGCAGTTTAGGGACAGATTATAATGGTAAGTATCTTACAAGTAACATTTAGATGCACATTTACATTCAACTAACTTAACAAGTGTAGTCACTTAAATGGTTAGGTTTTTGGTCTTCTTTTTTTTGCTCTTTATATTGACAAATCATTTTCTGGGTATAAATGATTCAACATCGCTAAAACAAATTAAATATATATATTTTTTTTTAAATATACTCTTACAACTTTTTGGTGGAGGCTAGTTGTGAATTTTTTTTTCTCTCTCTCTCTATTTATGCTTAATTGATCGTTACATTTGACTCTTTGCTAAGCCCCGCTCTATAACATTACTGACCAATCCTGCCTTTGCAACTTGGCATCCAAATATCTCCGGCCTCATTCCCAAATGAACATGTATAATATCGGTTAAGATAATGTTAAACTTGTACTTGTATTTCTGTTTACTCACATTGGTAATCACTTTCAAATGATTATTTTTCTCTTGAAAAGAATTCTGATTTGCAGGCTTCAATGTTTTGTAAAGCTGGACTAATTAGTTGAGCTTATTGAAGGGTTAGTTAGAATTGGAGCTGCAATTACAAAATAATTTCCTCTCTAAAAACAGACCGTGCCATGGATAAATTAATTGGAGAGCTGTGGATGTAATTTAATATTTATTTCAGTTGCCAAATTGTGAGTTCTTGCTAATCAACCTTTATTTGTTGTCATCTGAATTTAAATCAAAAGTGTAATGGGTCTGAAAAATCATTTATTTTGATTCATCAATTGTAGCCTAGGTGTTTATGCACCAGTTCTGGATTTGAGTATGATTGACCATTTCCAATCATTATTTAATTCTCATTCAAGCTTCTCAACCCTTTTTTTTTTTACCCCTACCGTAATAAAATGCACTTTAACAAGTTTGGCTTGTCGTTGTAATGTGCATTCATTGTAATCTTGTGTCAGTGAGTGTGCGTGCATGCGTGTGTCCGTGGCAAGGAGACGGCAGTACCACAGTGATCATGTCCCTCAGCGACTCGCACTCTGTCATGCTGAGTTTTGATTTCGTTTGGAGCTGTTGGGTGGTTTGGTTAAGTATGTCAGTCTATCACCATTTGCCCTGGAGCACACAGTGGACACACTGCCAACAACCTCTCTCAGCTGACCTCAGTGTTATTAATTCGATTTAAAGGCATAGTTCACTTTTAAAAAAACATTTGCTGATAATTTACTCACCCCCATGTCATCCAAGATGTCCATGTCTTTCTTTCTTCAGTTGAAAAGAAATTAAGGTTTTTGATGAAAACATTCCAGGATTTTTCTCCATATAATGGACTTCAATGGGAACCAAACGGTTCAAAGTCCAAAAGACAGTATCATTGCAAACTGTTCAAAGGGCTTTAAACGATTTCAGACGTGAAAATCAAAATGAATGGATCTTTTTTTATCGTGTCATTTGGTTCATTCAATGAACGAAAAGATTCGTTCATTTTGATGAACGAGTCTGAATAGGAGAGTCACGAATGCTCATCACAGAACAGAGCAAGGCGAGCATTTGAGCTTATAAAACTTAAACTTTGTTATTTTTTTTTTACACAATCGATCGTTTCACTTGATAAGACCCTTATTCATCGTCTGTAATCGTTTAAAGCCCTTTGAACTGTTTGCAGTTTGCACTGAAACTGTCTTTTGGACCTTGAACCGTTTGGTTCCCATTGAAGCCCATTATATGGAGAAAAATCCTGGAATGTTTTCATCAAAAACCTTAATTTTTTTTTGACGGAAGAAAGAATGACATGGATGTCTTGGATGACATGGGGGTGAGTAAATTATCAGCAAACTTTTTTTTTTTTAAAGTGAACTATCGTACTCCTTTAATGTCACCAAGAACCACAGAGCTAATCTGAAATGGCCTTAATGAGAGATATCTGTCAGCGTTTACTCACCCTCATATCGTTAGAAACCTGTTTGAGTTTTTTTTTTCTTCTGTTGAACAAAGATGACCTTTTGAAAACAAAAATCTGTACAGTAAAAGTGAATGAGGACCAGTGTTGTTTTGGACCCCATTTACTTTCATTGAATGAATTTTGAAACGTTTTAAACATTCTTTAAAATATCTCTTGTGTGTGTTCCACATAAGAAAGTAAATCATAAAGGTTTGTTATGACATAATCATATGACGTTTAATTTAAGTAAACAATCCCTTTAATGATAACATCGCACGCTTAGTACTATTATGTAATGACATTTATGCATTATGCACAATCTTTTATCCAAAGTGACTTGCATTGGATTTCAAGGTACACATCTACATTCTTCTCAGTTCTTGTTTTCTCTGGGAATCGAACCCATGACCATTGCATTGCAAGCGCCAACGCTCTATTGTTTGAGCTACAGGAGAGCTTTAACTCTTTGCAGGTTGTCCTATTTTACTGCTATTTAGGGACAGCGGTGGACAAAGGGCTTACAAAAGTACTACCATAGAGTGCACAGAAAATCGATTTTAGAATGAACGACTCGTTCAGTAAAAATCTGACTTCACCTCTTATAGTGTAATCAGTGAAAATGCATCAATCCCTGTTTGCATATACTGGTAATCTATTTCTTTTTTAAATGGGATTATTTAATCCCTGTCCCTATCTAACAAATACTTTCCTCAAGATACATTTGAGCTCTTAAGAACATTGCAACCCCGCAATCTCAATACCACTGAATGACTCCAGTGAGTATAAGATCTTTGAATACTTGGGAGAATGTTCACATTCACCTGCTTTTTGTCCTCTGGAATACATGATGTGCTGTTGCCTTAAATTGTAATTATTTTTTTATCATTTAAGTGCATGACTCGGTCAGTGCGAGGTTCAGGCCGGTTACCAGAACTGTCACTTTCCCTATCAGTCCAGCACTAAATCATGCATCCCTTAATATTATGGTTTTAAAATATGAAATTATTTATTGAACACTTGTTGCAAATCATGCTGATTAGTGTTACCATGGTAGCTGGGTAATAAAAGATGATTTATGGGAATTGCCCCAATGATTGATGATCGACTTAAGAGCTTCACTTCAAATTGGTTACAAACAAATTTAACACGCATTTTAGTCTATAGCTGTTATGGTGCTTATGTACATTTTATAGTTTTTTTTTTGTGGTGGCTTAGTGCTATATTATTTCTGACGCATATTAAAATATGGTGCTGGATGTAGTTATTTTTTATATTTGTGGTGCACCAGCAGAGAAAAATCGTTTTTGGTGAGCCCTGAAGTTTCATTTCTGTTTGTCTTAGTGGTGAGAAATTGGTTTCTTGTCGTTTTTTAAATTCTATTAAAACACATTATAGCAATGTTGTTGTTTATGGCTCTTATTCAGCAAAATATTTATTTTAAGTTCAGATTTTCCTGCAAAAATTAATAAATGGTGATCACACTTAAACAATTTCCCTCAAAATAGCAACTTCTGCTAAATCAATTTGTGTTTCTCAAAGGAAGTTGGTGAATAAGAGAAATCATCTTAAAGGAGTAGTTAATTTAAAAAAAAAAAAGTTTTGCTGATAATTTACTCACCCCCATGTCATCCAAGATGTCCATGACTTTCTTTCTTCAGTCGAAAAGAAATGTAGGTTTTTGATAAACATTCCAGGATTTTCTCCATATAATGGACTTCAATGGGAACCAAACAGATCAAGGTCCAAATGAGAGTTTCAGTGCAGCTTCAAAGGGCTTTAAACGACACCAGGCGATGAATAAGGGACTTATCTAGGACCCTTCGAGTCATGACTCAAAAAAAAGATGAACAAGTTTGAAAAGGAGAGTCACGAATGTTCATCACAGAACAGAGCAAGGCGAGCATTTGTGCTTATAAAACTTAATCTTTTTTATTTATTTTTTAAATGACTGATCGTTTTGCTGGATAAGACCCTTATTCATCGTCCTGCGTCGTTCAAAGACCTTTAAAGCTGCACTGAAACTCTCATTTGGACCTTGAACCGTTTGGTTCCCATTGAAGTCCATTATATGGAGAAAATCCTGGAATGTTTTCATCAAAAACCTTAATTTCTTTTCGACTGAAGAAAGAAAGACGTGGATATCTTGGATGACATGGGGGTGAGTAAATTATCAGCAAAAATGATTTAAGTGAACTACTCCTTTAAGAAAACCTGTGTTTTAAATTATTGTAAATGTCTAAGTGTAACGTTTCATTTTTGACGCATGCTAAACTCTTATAGAAGTTGCTTTTTCTTTGCCACAACTGCTTCATAAAAATATTCGCTTGGTAAAACCTTCAGATGCAACCTTAAATGTTAAATCTTTTCTAGGGTTTTGCGCTCCAAAAAGCAATGCATTTACTAATACATAATGGCCTGGTTTCATAGACAGAGCTTAGATTAGTAGCTTTGGGGGGAAAAACGTTACAGGTGTGCATCTTGAGATTAAACAATGGCACTGGTATATTTTAAGATATGTCGGCAAGTTGCTTCCAGTTAAAACAGCTCAAACATGCATTTTATTCTGAGACTAGGGTTAAGTCTTGTCTGGAAAATATCCATTACACCATTTGCAGCTTTCATACGCACATGAAATGAGTCATTCTTCAAACTAGCTAGTGAATCTTGTGACTGTATGCAGTTAATAGAGGAGGACAGTCATACAACTGACACCATATTATGCAGGGTTGTGTGAATGTCACATCGTTGACCTCAAAAGGGTTGTATTTGCATGCGTGTGGAGCAACTTGGTCTTGATCCTGACTTTTTTTTTTTATATATAATAATATTGGTTTTACAATGTGTCCACAGATCAAGGCTAAAAACTATGACAAGGTTGAAAAGGTAAGCATTTGTTATCGCATGGAAGCCACATTTTGAATTTATTGGTTGTCTGAAATTATTGTGATGGACACATCCATAGGTGTAAGTCCATAAAAGCGGAGCTTTATCTAAGTCACCACTCAAAAGCTCAGGGAGAGTAAACACGAAGATGGTGAAGTGAAATAAAATGACACCCTGCTTCACTAGAGATATCCTGTTTGCTTTCCCGAATCCAGAAAACAGGCAATCATACAATAAAATACGAGTGAAAAAAAAGTCCCAGATTTGATTCTGCGTGGTGGAGGATACGTTATCTGAGTTTGTTAGATCCCATTTCAGAGAGTAATTCACTGTTAATGCAGTTTGGCAACAAAACATCAGCCATACAGGGTAAATATTAAGTCGCTGGATATCTCACGTGACCCTTTTATTTCTGAAAACGAGAAAGTACAGGATGCCAACATGACATTCTTTGCTCTACCTTAAAGGAGTAGTTCACTTTTAAAAAAACTTTTGCTGATAATTTACTCACCCCCATGTCATCCAAGATGTCCATGTCTTTCTTTCTTCAGTCGAAAAGAAATTAAGGTTTTTGATGAAAACATTCCAGGATTTTTCTCCATATAATGGACTTCAATGGGAACCAAACGGTTCAAGGTCCAAATGAGAGTTTCAGTGCAAACTGTTCAAAGGGCTTTAAACGATTTCAGACGATGAATAAGGGTCTTATCAAGTGAAACGATCGCTCATTTAATAAAAAAAACAAAACAAAGTTTAAGTTTTATAAGCTCAACTACTCTGTTCTGTGATGCGCGTTCGTGACTCCTGTTCGAACTCGTTCATCAAAATGAACAAATCTTTTTGGTTCATTCAACAAATGAAATGAACGAGTTGACGCTGGAAAATATTCGTTCATTTTGATGAATAAGTTCAAATAGAAGAGTCACGAACTCACATCACAGAGCAGAGCAAGGCAACCATTTGAGCTTAACTTAAACTTTTTTTTTTTAAATGAGTGATCGTTTCGCTAGATAAGACCATTATTCATCGTCTGGAATCGTTTAAAGCCTTTTGAACAGTTTGCACTGAAACTCTCATTTGGACCTTGAACCGTTTGGTTCCCATTGAAGTCCATTATATGGAGAAAAATCCTGGAATGTTTTCATCAAAAACCTTAATTTCTTTTCGACTGAAGAAAGAATGACATGGACATCTTGGGTGACATGGGGGTGAGTAAATTATCAGCAAACGTTTTTTTAAAGTAAACTACTCCTTTAATTGACCATGTAAATGTGAATGACATTCAGTATTATGTCAAAATACCATGGTATTGTAATAAGATGATTACAGATTATCTGCCAAAAATTGATGCAGAATTATAGCATCAGTATAGTTGATATGATTCAAGTGAAATCTAGAATATATTTTGTAATAACCGTTATCAATGCTACGGTCACAGTGTTGTTTTTTCTGTATGAATCCGTGCTGTACTGCAAGATGGGTTTGCTCACTGTTCAATCTCTTGCTCAGTTATTTCAAAGGTGCTTAATGAAGGTTCTGCACATTGACCTGTGGAAGTGCTACCTCTCATATGTCCGGGAAACCAAAGGAAAACTACCCAGCTATAAGTATGTGAGATGATTGTGTTTCCATGGCTTCATAGCAATCATCTGCCTTATATCTATAGCAATAACTAGAGAAAAGGGTTATTTATATTCCCTATACAATGGGTTCAAATACCACAACTCAGTATGGGATTTAAAATCTCATTATAAAATGGAGAGTTCTGGTCCTTGATTTAAATCTAAAAAGAAATGGTTTTAGATTATAAAAATAATAAGCTTTAATATGTAAGCAATATTTTAGATTCTTCTTTATTTTATGGCTATTTCTAGTTGACTAATCAAATTTGAGACAAGTGAAGTTTTCAAGGTCACAAATGTCTAATTGACTATAATGTTTGACAAATCAAATTCTTGACAATGACCTTGAAAATTGTCATGTCCAGTCAACTATTATAGTCAATTAGTCATCTGTGTCAATGAACTTGAAAATTAGATTTTCAAGGTCATCGTCTCAAATTTGATTAGTCAGTTAGTCATTTGTGACTACCTTGAAAATTGCCTGTCCAGTTTTCAGCTTCCATTGAAGTACACGATACTCTTAGAAATTTTCAAATAGTTATGGGTAACATGATTTTCATGTTTTTATTATTATTATAGTGGAGGGATATTCCAAATTCTAAAATGTTCATTTTTCTCTTAACTTTATGTTCTGTAATACTGATGACATAATTTATATTAGAAGAATAATAGAGTGGAATTTTATTAGTTTCCCAGACTTCTGGCCCTATTGTATATAATTATTGAAATCAAATGGACAGTTCTTTAATAATGTTACTTTGACATCACAACACATTTTGAAGACAGGAAATTGTGAGTTGTACATTTCTTGTTGCGTATAGTTGGAAACCGACTTTAAATGTGCCGTTCTTTGACAGGGAAAAGATGGCCCAAGCTTATGATTTTGCTTTGGATAAGATTGGGATGGAGATTATGTCCTATCAGGTGAGGGTTTGGCTGTCCTTATTAATCCTGATTGGTTGTCCTATGGTATCATAAACATTAACTTAAAACTCTTCTCTTAGATTTGGGTGGATTACATCAATTTTCTCAAAGGCGTGTAAGTACACCATTTGAATTCTCAAAACCCGTTTCACGGTCATTTAAAGAAGTTATACATGGAGGAAAGGCGTTTGACGAGCTCTCTGTATGTGTCATCTAGAGAGGCCGTGGGGTCGTACGCCGAGAATCAGCGAATCACAGCCGTCAGACGCGTGTACCAGAGGGGTTGTGTTAACCCCATGATTAACATTGAGCAGCTCTGGAGGGACTACAGCAAATATGAAGAGGTGAGTACATGGAGGATGATTCAGGGCAGTTTGGTAATCACTAATGGCGGCAAAACTGTGGAATAGTCTGCCAGTTAGTTACTATTATAATTGCCACAACTTTAGATGATTTTAAATCAAAACTTGTCTTATCTGTTTGCCATTTCTTTAAAATAAATGATGCAGTTATATTGTCCGTTCAATTGTTTGTTAGTTGTCATATATTTGTGTTTTAAGCTATATTATGTACAGCACAATCAACATTGAACAGGAATTTCTATTGCTTAATTGGTTGTGATCAGAGCTAGAAATGCTTTTGGTTGTAATGCATGTACGATTTATGTTTGTTATAAATTGCTTTTGTTCCATTATAAAGGGCATAAATGTGCACTTGGCTAAAAAGATGATTGAAGACCGGAGCAGAGACTACATGAATGCCAGGAGAGTAGCCAAGGTGAGTTAAGCCAAAGTCTTTTTAGGCAGGTCCTGCCACTCGGCGGCCATCTTGGCAAAGCCTCCGGGTCGGCTATTTCGGACTAACAAGACCAGGCTCCTATCTAAATGAATGGGCAGAGAGTCAGAACTGCACCTTCACTGGTCCCCGTGACATTTTACTGCTGTTTCTATACAAGCAGTTTTTATATGATAAAAATCGCTGAAAAAGTTTGACTTTACCCCAAAATAAGGTTTAAAATGCCTTATTCCCCACAGGTTATACTTTTACTGTGCTTGCGCAAGGGTTCTCTCGCTCTCTGTCATGCCAATTTGGGGGGGGGGGGGGTTTGTTTTTTTTTTAAGCCTCTTTGTGTACAGACGGCCAAAATGTGAAGAAACGTATGCGTTTTTAAATGTATCTGGGTTAATGTAGACGACGCGGCCTTATTTTATCTGATGCCGAAAACATTTAAGTCACGACTTCTCGTCACTTTCCTCTCGGTTCCTTCTGTATGCTGATGGTGTGATTTTAATCCCTTTCAGGAGTATGAGACCGTGATGAAGGGTTTGGACCGAAACGCCCCCTCGGTGCCGCCCCAGAACTCCCCACAGGAGGCCCAGCAGGTGGAGATGTGGAAGAAATACATCCAATGGGAGAAGAGCAACCCACTGCGCACCGAAGATCAGACTCTCATCACCAAGAGAGGTAGATTCATAAATAATGAGCAGAAAGTTAAAACTGCTGCTTTAATCCTGTTTTTAGCTGGACTACAGTAGTCCAGTCACATTTATTGGTCTAAAGTTTTTCACAGTATATATTGTTTATTGCTAGGGCTGTCAAACGATTAATCGCATCCAAAATAAAAGTTTGTGTTTACAGAATATATGTGGCTGCACTGTGTATAATTAATTTATTTATATTTAAATACACACACATGCTTGTATATATTTAAGAAATATTTTATATATATATATATATAAAAAAATTATATTCTATATATAAATATTTTATAAATAAATTATATTTTTCTTAAATATACATGCATGTGTGTATATATATATATATACAAAATAATCAAACACTGTGCACCCACATCTATTATGTAAACACAAACTTTTATGTTGTTAAATCAAGGCATTTTCTGTATCTAACTATATTATTTGCCTCTCGCAGTGATGTTCGCCTTTGAGCAGTGCCTTCTGGTTCTCGGGCATCACCCTGACATCTGGTACGAGGCGGCCCAATACCTGGAACAGTCCAGCAAACTGCTCGCCGAAAAAGGGGTTGGTTTGCACATCAGTTTAAATAAAACACTGTTTTACTGCCGGCGCTTGTGTGCTTAAATTTGAAATATTTTTTTCATGCAATTGATGCACATTTCCATGATCCCTCTCTTTCATTCATGATCTCCTCATTCAGGACATGAACAATGCCAAGCTGTTCAGTGACGAGGCGGCTAACATCTACGAGCGTGCCATAGGAACTCTGCTCAAGAAGAACATGTTGCTGTATTTCTCTTTTGCAGACTATGAAGAGGTAATGATGACTGATGCATTTGATTATGCGTGTAATCAAATGTTAGTCAAGGTCTTGCACCAAAAAGAGTCAGAATTTAGAAAACATTTTTTGTTGCTTCACCTCACAATTGAACAGGCTGTTTTGCTACTGTACTTTAGGACTTCTATACGTAAATCATTTATGCATTTATCAGCATTACTATGTCATTTAAGATGGGCAAGTCTTTTTGTACAGAATATGTTATATATTAAAGTTTCGATTTTTGTGTTTAGTTCTTTGAACGTGAAAAAGGTCTGCAAATTTAGTCACACCAAAGAGAGTTATTTTTCTGTTTCTGAACTCCCTGAAACACCTCGATTATAGAGTTTTTGTACACGTCACAGTATTGCTCATTTAAATAATTCCTGCCCAAGACATGTGCAAAAAAAGTGCGAGGCCTGGTTGAGTTAGTTATAAGTAGGTTAAACTTGCAGTTATGGTAAGGGGCGCAACATTTCCCAATCATGTTCGAAGCCGTTGACTGGGCCTTTATTTCAAAGGGGCAAGAAAAATCCTAAAAATTCAATATTTGACCGTTCATATTATTGATCTGTGCTTGATTCGCAGAGTCGCATGAAGCATGAGAAGGTTCATAGTATATACAACCGTCTCCTGGGGATTGAAGATATCGACCCTACTTTGGTAAGTCCAGCTCTATTTGGAGACAAGATCTAGGCTTTCCACTGTCATGGAAAAATGTCAATAATAAACTTCTGCTGTAGAATGAAGCTTGTTTCCGCCACTGAATAAGAAATAAAGGTTTTTAAATTAGAATTAAGGCAGTTCTGAAGGCAAAGGGTGTCAAACACAGCATTAGTTTGGCGTTCCTAATAATCCCTAAAGGGAATGTATGTGGGACGCCTATAATATAACATTGCTTAGTCAAGAATGAATGAGTAATAATGTGTTTGTTTTGCTGTCTCTGCTAACACAAGAGACTGACCTTTTGATATTCTTGAATCATTCAGGTCTATATACAGTACATGAAATTTGCCAGAAGAGCTGAAGGCATTAAGTCCGGTCGCTCCATCTTTAAGAAGGCCAGAGAGGATCTTCGCACACGGCATCATGTGTACGTCACTGCTGCTCTGATGGAATACTACTGCAGCAAGGTAACATCAACACCACTCTCGGTTATATAGACACTACCATTCAAAAGTCTGGTGCCGGTTAGAAATTCCTTTAGAAATAATTCTGATATTCTGACATTCTGATTCTGATTATTATCAATGTTGAAAACCGTTGTCCTGCTTCATGGTTTTGTGGAAACTGATGCATATTTTTGGAGGGACTTTTTTTCAGGATTCTTTGAATAAAAAGCTCAAAAGAACAATATTTGAAATGGAAAGCTTTTGTAAATTGAATGATAAATGTATTTACTGTGATTTGATTAATGCATCCTTGCTGAATATGAGTATCACTTTTTCTGACTAAAAACCCCTTTGAACAGTACTGTATATATGAAATACGTAACTGCTCAATAACTTTAACGGTATTTCCCCACTGCTGTTCGATATCATGACTTAAAAAAATGTCCGACGGTGTAAATATGAAATTTTTATATGAACATTGAATACCATTAACTGTCTTAATTTTTTGTAAAAAAATAGTAATTTTTTGTTGTTGTTAACGAAAGTTTTGATTTCGCGACTGAACATGCCAGGTGGTATGACCAAGTGTAAAAAAAAAAAAAACTCTAATTGAATTTTTTTTAATGGTTTTCTTGTTAAATGGCAACGAGAGCATCCTGGATTTGTTCCACCCCACTGAAATATAATATTAGTAATATTTTAAACATAAAACTAATTCAGTGCGTCTATTCTTTTAAAGAAAAAAAATAAACAATTTAACCTTTTTCAATCAAAGGCTAATTGATGAACCTTTTTTCATAATGAGACTTCACATTTGTTACACCACCTGTATTTTAGTTTACGTATTCCCCTTCCAACATCATAATGACTTAATTCAGAAATTGCCTTTTAAATAAAATAAAATATCCAGACACAAAACCGACTATCTGAATGACTGTTCCCTCGACGACAGGACAAATCTGTGGCCTTTAAGATATTTGAGCTTGGACTGAAGAAATACGGTGACATTCCTGAGTACATTTTGGCGTACATTGATTACCTCTCTCACCTGAACGGTAAGAACACAATTCGATTCTCGTCATCCATACGTTTGGTGAATTCACAATATCCTTTTAATCTGATGCAAAACAATCAGTGCAATTTTTCAAGCCTGTACTACTGTCACATTTCGTGCAGTCTGTATCATGTTAGGTAAACACTAGGGAAAAACCATTTCAGCCAAAGCGGTGTGAGATTGCATTTCATTGACACGTCCTCGAGATGGCTGTTTATACACACACTCACAGGATGATATCTGACTCAGAAGTGCTTATCAGACCAAACAATCCATCCGTCTGCTTTATGAAGTAGATAGCTAGGAGACAGTGTTTGCCTTGCAGTAAACATCAGTCATGTTTATCTTGTTGCTAGGCTATTAACCAAAAAAAACCAAAAAAAAATAGAGGTAACAAGCCTGGAATGAGTTTTCAAAAATGACTATGAATTATTGAGCTGTTTGCCCTTCCCTCCATCATAGAGGACAACAACACCAGAGTCCTGTTTGAGAGAGTCCTGACGTCCGGCAGTCTTTCCCCTGAGAAATCTGGGTTAGTGGGATTTTATTGATCTTTTATTTTACGTAAATTATTTTAATTCGCTCTTAAACATTTCTAACTATCTGCTGGGCTTTTCACACTTTAAAATGGTTAAAGTCTGTTATTTTAAGCCAGGATTAACACTCATTATTAAAGAGATAGTTCACCCAAAAATGGGAATTCTGTCATTAATTTCTCCCCCTCATGTCGTTCCAAACCCGTAAGACTTTCGTTCATCTTTGAAACATAAATGAAGATATTTTTGATGAAATCTGAGAACTTTGTCCCTTCATTGAACGCTACACAACTGACACTTTAATGCTTCAAAAAGTTCATGAAGAGATTGTAAAACTAATCCATATGAATTGAGCGGTTCAGTCTAAATTTTCTGAATGGACAAGATCGCTTTATATGATGAACAAATTGAATTTAGGCTTGGGAATTAAAGTCTTACGGTTTGGAACGACATGAGGGTGATAAATAATGACAGAATATTCATTTTTGGGTGAGCTAACCCTTTACATGTAAAGTAGCGCAAAACTTAAATGCTAATCAAATCATCTTTTAGTAAACGGATTGATGGAAAGATAAGCCTCACTTAATCGATCCGATTGAGCGTGATTCAAATGAAATTACGATCAGATTGGAAAGGGGTGTGTTGATCTGAAATAATTGGATTAAATAGGATTAATCTTTGTACGTGTGTGTGTGGTTTTTTTTTGTCTTATGAATACATATAGACCATTTCACAAGATGTAAACAACACTGGTCCAGAAGCACTTCCTGTTTCAGTTTAACACTACATAAAAGCTGGGGTAAAATACAACCAACAGAACATTTAAAACTGAATCAAAAAGTTAAACAAACATCTTTAAGATGTTTTCTTTACATGTGAAATAAAGAAAACAGTTAAACTGAAACAGGAAGTGTTTCTGGACCAGTGTTGTTTACATCTTGTGAAATGGTCTATACATGTCAGAAGAGATTGTTTAGCAAATATTTAGTATGGTATGTCAATTACATGTGGTTTTGTGTAACAGGGAAATATGGGCGCGCTTCTTGGCCTTTGAGAGCAACATCGGGGACTTGGCCAGTATCCTGAAGGTGGAGCGAAGGCGTTTCATGGCCTTTAAAGACGAATATGAGGGAAAGGAGACGGCCCTACTGGTGGACAGATACAAGTTCATGGATTTGTATCCCTGCTCCCCCTGTGAGCTCAAAGCCCTTGGTTACAAGGTACAACAGTAGTCCTTTTAATTCGCTGTCATTGTAAAGGCCCCGATTTACTCACGGCAAAGTTCTTTATCGTTCTTCGCCTAAAGGAGTTGTTCACTTTTGCTGATAATTTACTCACCCCCATGTCACCCAAGATGTCCATGTCTTTCTTTTTTCAGTCGAAAAGAAATTAAGGTTTTTGATGAAAACATTCCAGGATTTTCTCCATATAATGGACTTCATTGGGAACCAAATGGTTCAAGGTCCAAATGAGAGTTTTAGTGCAGCTTTAAACGACATCAGACGATAAATAAGGGTCTTATCAAGTGAAACGATCAGCCATTTAAAAAAAAAAAAAAAGTTTAAGTTTTATAAGCACAAATGCTCACCACAAACTTTTTCAAAATTTCGCCAAAATGAACTAATTTTTTTCGAGTCATTTGGTTTATTCAATGAACGAAATGACTCGAAAAAAGATTGTTCATTTTGAAGAACGAGTTCGAACAGGAGAGTCACGAACGTGCAACACAGAACAGAGCAAGCCGAGCATTTGTGCGTATAAAACTTAAAGATTTATTTTTTAAATGAGCGATCGTTTCGCTAGATAAGACCCTTATTCATCGTCTGGTGTCGTTTAAAGCCCGTTGAAGCTGCACTGAAACTCTCATTTGGACCTTGAACCGGTTGGTTCCCAATGAAGTCCATTATATGGAGAAAAATACTGCAATGTTTATCAAAAACCTTAATTTCTTTTCGACTGAAGAAAGAAAGATATGGACATCTTGGATAACATGGAGGAGAGTAAATTATACATTTTTTAAAAGTGAACTACTCCTTTAAAGTTTGAAATACCTTTTCCACACCACACTGCTGAGAGCGGCGTTTAGATGTAAATATGTGTATATATTAAACATGAAAATACGATGTCAGTGTCGCCCTAGTCAGAAACTTCAGGTTTGACTACCAGTGTGTTCATGTTTTCATTCGCGTCTGACCACAACGGACTGAACAGAAGATTTCTATGTCCAAAGAAGGCGGAGTCACAGAGCAACGCCAACCTATTACATAATCGCCACGGGCCGATGATAGTCCAAAGGTGGTTAACTTTTCCTGAAAGTTTGCTTCGACACTACAAAAACACTCCAAGCGAACTTCGTTTAGGCCTAAATTTGTTCAAAATGGCGTCACACCAGTTTGTTCTTTGATTTGAAGTATATTGTGACCTTGGAAACATCACTACCTTGCTGTACAACAACCCTCTGAACGTTCTCCATCTGATTTGCAGGACGTGTCCCGGGCCAAATACGCACTGATTCAGGAGGCGGTGGTCACTCCTTCCACTCCTGCGCAAAAAGACGAGGCCGACCGCAAACCCGAGTACCCCAAACCAGACACCACCCAGATGATCCCTTTCCAGCCGCGTCATCTGGCACGTGAGTATACGCCGCGCATTTAACATTAAAACCCCCAGCTGCGTACTTTGAGTCTCTCTGGTCTACAGTTGCATACTTGTACTCTGAGGTCTTGCTGTGCATTGATGAGTCTGGTGACATGTTCTCCTGACAGCCCCTGGACTACATCCTGTTCCTGGAGGAGTGTTTCCTGTCCCTCCCACTGCTGTCATCCTCATGAAGATGCTGCCTCCTCCCAGCTGTTTTACAGTCAGTTCAACACCTGCTTTAGACCAAACCGTCTCATGACTGTCAGCCAAGACTTGTGTCATACAGGACAGTGTCATCATGTGTGTGTGTGTGTTTTTTGTGTTCAGGGTCCCTTTGTACAGATAGATGAGCTGATGGATTCTCTCAGAAGATGTGTATTGCCAGAGAGTAAGTATCATTACTATCATCTGCTCTCACTCACCGGTTCACTGGCGATTCTTAATACATAAACATTACAGTAACGTAGTTTTTGGTAACGCTTTATTTTAGTGTCCTAGTTGTACAAGTTACATTACACAAAGTTAATTATTCATAATTACAAGCAATTGGATATTGGCTCATTTTACAACTCCCCCAGAGTTAAACAGTTGAGTTTTACCATTTTTGAATCCATTCAGCCGATTTTCTGATATTTAGAAGAATATCAGTAACCAGACAGTTTCTGGTCTCATTGACTACCATAGTATATATTTTTTCCTACTATGTAAGTCAATGAGACCAGAAACTGTCTGGTTTCTGATATTCTTCTAAATATCAGAAAATCGGCTGAATGGATTCGAAAACAGTAAAACTCAACTGTTTAACTCTGGGGGAGTTGTAAAATGAGCCTATTTCCAAAAAAAGTGGAGTATCCCTTTAACCCTTAGTAAGTACATGCTGTTAATTAATATTACTCAGTACTTAATTGTATAATTACGCCATAACAATGACACTCAAATAAATGATGGATGAACATACATTACATCTGCTGTCCTAAACCGTACAATAAATATTACTAGGAGGTATAATAAACATTTTACATTTGGAATTATGTATATACTATTATAAATCGTACCAACCCCAACCTTGCACTCTAAAAATGCTGGGTTGTTTTAACCCAACTTTGTGTCAAATATGGACAAACCCAAATGTTGGGTTAAACATGTAATTAAAAAAAGGAACCCAATGGCTGAGTTTGTCCATATTTGACCCAAAGTTGGGTTAAAACAACCCAGCAATTTTTAGAGTGTATTAAATGGAAGTGTATAAGCCCTACTTTATATATTTTTATTTTTAAATACTTATTTTAATATGCTGTATTTTTGCATTATGATAATGGATATTGTTTTTTTTTTTTAGTTAAATGTACTTTTTTTTTTTTTTTTTTTTTTTTTATTAAGGTAAAAAAATTGTGGCAAAGCTAATATAATAAATATATTTTTGTAATTAAAAAGTAATATTTTTTTTTTGAATGAAAAATTTCATAAAATGACATGCAAGTTGTTCCAGACACATTTATATATTTTATACACAGTTTATATATTTTGTTTTTATATACTGCATTTTTGCATTATGGTAATGAGAATGGAGCTGCTTAATTTTCATGAATATAATAATTCTCAGTATTTTTGATAGATTCTCATTCATTTAATAAAGTGAAAATTACTGTAGTTTAATTAACATCTTTTTTGTAATTAAAATCAACATAAAAGCAGTTTATGTCCCTGTTAGATTTTTAACTGCATAATAATTAATAGAATTGTTTGGCATTAAAATAATGAGGTTGGGGTGCTTGATTGTCACACATGCCTCCAATAATATCACGATGCAAAACATGTTTTTGGGTGAAATATGCCACACATACATGTTCTTCTTAACATTTTATGAAATACCGTTGTCAACTGTAATGATTATGCACTAATTCCACACTCACACACTCTCTCTTTCTCTCTAGCTGTAGATGCTGCTGTAGAGTTGATCACTGGGAAACAGTTGGACATGACCAGCGAAGGAAACGGGCCTGTGGAAAACCACGCTGTTGCAAACAAGTCCTTGAAAAGGCCTAATGCCGATTCAGACGAAGAGGACGACAAAGGGTCCATCGCACCTCCCATCCACGACATCTATCGAGCGCGACAGCAGAAGAGGATCCGATGAGCTGACCCACAAACACGAACATCACAAAGGACAACTGAACCCGAACCCACCCGTGCTCCGGTCTCCGCTCACTGAAGCTGTTCTGACTCTGGTGTAATGTGTCCCTGCACTCCTACAGCCGGTGGACGAGAGCCAAACGTGTGCGTTTCGGAGGGCTTTCAGACTCATCGCTCGAGATCACAAGTCCATCTCCTACCCGTCATCGCTGATCTCGTTTTGGTTCAGTGCTTTCAAAGTTTCTTTTTTAACAGTTTTATTTTTTAAAACTGGGTGGTTTATACTGTATAAAGTTTTTATTCTGATTTGCCTCATAGTTCTGATCTTGCCATGTGTAGTTGATGGTGATGGAAGAGTTGAAACCCCTTTTGTAGTGAACTGATGATCACACGCAACTTGCTTCCAATAAAACAAAAACGATACAAATTGTATGTGTGTGTGTGTGTTACTTGCTGTCTGGCAGTTTTAACGGTGTGCATTAAAAACTACAATGCATTTATGCTCACCACTAGGATGCACTATAGCACAGTATATGTTGGGGCACTACTGTCACATCAGTTTAAAGACTATTATAAAGGACCCAGCTCAAAAACATTTCAGATTTAACCTCAAAATGAGTAGAGGTATATTTTGCAAAAAATAAATGAAAGCTATTTTAATTAAATGTGTCCAACATTTCACACTTTTTTTCTTCTGTTTATGGCATTGTCTAGGTATTTAAAGTGCACTTGTTTTGTTTTTTCTTCTTCAGTGTGTGAACACATCACTCGCATTATTTATATTACAAAATGTCACAGAATAGTACATTGGGACACACCTAGTGTTTTCTACTCCCTTCTCAAATTCTCAGAACTGTCATGCAGTATTTTTAATGTAAATGTGCTGGTCTGAAAAACTGATTGTTGGGAAAATGCCTAAACGCACAAAAAATATATAAATAATGGCCCTAAAATAGACTTTTTCTGTTTTATTTGATTTGGGTCTAAAAAAAAGGAAATGAAACCTTTTGTAGTGATGCCATTTTTGTGATTATATGCATACATGCACACACACATATGTATTTACTAGGGCTGTGCAAAAATTAATTGCGATTAATCGCATCCAAAATAAAAGTCTGTTACATAATATATTTGTGTGTGCTGTATATAATTATTTTGTATATATGAATACACACACATGCATTTATATATTTAAGAAAATGTGTTAATCTATATTATATAAATATAAATATTTTATATATGAATATGTATTTATATATATATATATATGAAGAGTTCAGATGCAAAAGCCTCTAAGTGCCATTTGAAATTTCCTTCTAAAATGATCATTTTTATCAAGCTTGTATATTTAAGTTCAGTAATTTCACTTAAATGGCAATGAAGATTACCTATTAATTGTTGTTTAAGTGAAATTACTGAACTTAAATATACAAGCTTGATAAAAATTGTTATTTTTGAAGAAAATTCCAAATGGCATTTAGAGGCTTTTGCATCTGAACTCTTCATATATATATATATATACAGAATTTAAGCGCAAATAATTCTTAAATATATACATGCATGCATAGGTATTTATATATACAAAATAATTATACAGCACACACAAATATATTATGTAAACACAGACTTTTATTTTGGATGCGATTAATTGCAATTCATTTTTGCACAGCCCTAATATATACACTCACCTAAAGGATTATTAGGAACACCAGCTAATACCATGACCCCCTTTGGCCTTCAGAACTTAGTTCTACAAACCAATTCAAGAAACCAATTTGAAATGATTCGAGCTTTGTGACATGGTTTTTATCCTGCTTGAAATAGCCAGGATATGGGGACATGGTGGCCATAAAGGCTCGGACATGGTCAGAAACAATGCTCAGGTAGGCCATGGCATTTAAACGATGCCCAATTGGCACTAAGGGGCCTAAAGTGTGCCAAGCCAACATCCCCCACACCATTACACCACCACCACCAGCCTGCACAGTGGTAACAAGGCATGATGGATCCATGTTCTCATTCTGTTTATGCCAAATTCTGACTCTACCATCTGAATGTCTCAAAAAAAAAAAAAAAAATCGAGACTCATCAGACCAGGCAACATTTTTCCAGTTGTAGCAATCTAATATATGTATAGATTATTAACAAGAAATCATGGGATTCATGGACTGAGAGCACATCAATGAAATTGCCTAGATATTTTCAGGAAGACACGGGCTTGAAGGTGACATGTATTTTCCAGACAACAGATATCACATAGCCTACAACATTTAAGCATTTCTCAGTTACATATATCACAAAGAGAATACGACCGGTGTTTACAAGCCACGCGCGCTCGTCAGCACGAAACAGTTTTCACCAAGAAAGTCTTTCAAAACTCCATGACCAAGTATTAAGCACAGAAGAACAACTCCAGGAACAGCCTTGATGATAGTCCAACGAAAAATGTCCCAAAAAAATTAATCCACCATGAGAAAAAGAGAAAACCCTGTGGCTGCTTTCAATGAACAAACAAACTGCTCCCGCGTTAAAGAACATAAAACATCGTTCTCACCAGTTTTGGGTGTTACCAACGAAGGATGTTGATATCCTGCGAATCAAGCCCAGATCGTTGGTGAGGAGTTTAGTCAAGTAACGTTACGACCTTTTTCCAGATCATCCGTTCTCCTCTGTATTCCTCTAAAAAAAAACATTACGGTCAGCAGACGTGGATATATGTGATTAGATAACTACCATCAGCTGTGAACGTCATCCAGCTGATCTAGCCCGCGACAATTTAAACACGGTCACAAATGTACAAATGACAGACACAATGAAGCCGTACATAATTCATCATAATGGAGCTACATCTTGATTCTCCTATCAACATTTACAATATTATACATAATGAAAGAAAAATATAATATAATAATATAATGAAAGAAAAAAGAAGAGAGAAAAAAACAACAGTGAACTCAAATGTATGTGGTGATGCCACATAGTCTTCAGCTGTCCAATTTTGATGAGCTTTTGCAAATTGTAGCCTCTTCTTCATATTTGTAGTGGAGATGAGTGGTATCTGTTGTCGCCCATCCGCCTCAAAGTTGTGTGTGCTGTGGCTTCACAAATGCTTTGCTGCATACCTCGGTTGTAACGAGTGGTTATTTCAGTCAAAGTTGCTCTTCTATCAGCTTGAATCAGTCGGCCCATTCTCCTCTGACCTCTAGCATCAACAAGGCATTTTCGCCCACAGGACTGCCGCATACTGGATGCGTTTCCCTTTTCACACCATTCTTTGTAAACCCTAGAAATGGTTGTGCGTGAAAATTGCTTAAATCACCCTTCTTTCCCATTCTGACATTCAGTTTGGAGTTCAGGAGATTGTCTTGACCAGGACCACACCCCTAAATGCATTGAAGCAACTGCCATGTGATTGGTTGATTAGATAAAGCATTAATGAGAAATTTAACAGGTGTTCCTAATAATCCTTTAGGTGCGTGTATAATCAACAAAAAACACCAGTTATATATAAAGCATTTAGGCAATGTTTACACAAAGGGAAAACACAGATATTTCCCTGCGGATTGGCCTCTCGTTTACACGAAAACCCCGTTTTTATCACAGAAAACGATTATTTCTAAAAAGGGATTTCTGAAAACGCCGGTTATGTGTGAACTGGGAGAAACGCCGTTTTAGGTTCTCTCTTTGCATGGCTTTATCCTTAGTTTGGCATAGTCATGATGGCGCTCGACGGCGTATCTATGAGGGTGTGTGAACGATGTTATTTTTGAAAACGGAGAGGGGGAAGATATTCGTTTAGCTAAATACCCGGCTTTGTGTAAACGTGGCCTTATTCACCACCTCTTAAAAAGCAAGCAATACCATTAACTCATGACCAGTGTTGGGGGTTATGGATTACTTTTTCAAATAAGTAACACTTTGTTTTCCTATTTATTGACTGACAGCTCTCCTGTCCTCAAATATGATTAAAACACTTATATTTCACTATAAATAAGTTAACATATGCTTTTAACAGACTCAACCTCAAAGGCTATTATTATTATGGTGCCTTGAAATGTCCAATACAATCTCAAGACAGAAACTGACAACATTCATGGATGTTCCCCTCACTTCAACATCTGTCTGTAATTACCAACCCACCAATTTCCTGTCTTCATGTTCAAACACATGCAGATGTGTTTTGTCTCTTATAATCCACCGTCATTAGTCTGATGTTTAACCATTATTAGCGTGTGGTGGTTGATGCTGTTGTTCCAGTTGTCTTTTGTTCCCTCGCTGAACAATGAACTCAGAGCAGGAGAGTCCATCTAGACTCTGTTCACTTCCATTTTTCTTCTAAAAACATATTTGTTTGATTTATAGGAAGTTTAATTTGTGATTTGACAACAGGAGGTAGTTTTAGGATTAGCAAAATAAGTGATAATATTATGTCATCATTTTGATGAAGAAAAGACAAACGTGTTAATTCTCCAACAAATGTCATTCTCTCATCAATACAGACATAAGAGAAGTAGTATTCAGTTTCTTTCTAATATATACATATTTACAACATACAAATGACTCTTTACATATTATACAATATTTGGAATTTCCTATTAAATATAAGCATTTGATATTCTGTTGCCGAAATATTGCACAAATATTTCCGGATGGCCTCTGTAGAACTGTCCGAGCAGACGGCGCTTCTCCTTCAAAGAAAGTTTGGTGTTCTCGTGAATTGTTTTTAGCAATGTCCAAAGCTCCTCTCTGGTGGTTTTCTGAACCGTTTCCATGTAATCTTTTCCAGTGAGACGGCGACAGTAAGTTGTTCCTAAAAGAGGGAAGATTTGAAATGTGTTCTCTTAGCAAATAAACGATCTTGCATTGGCAGTGTTTTACTTGCAAACATCTACTAAGATTTCTGATATTACCTTGATTAGCAGGTAAATCATTTTTTTTTTCATAAAATACCAGCATGAAAAACTTAAAGGGATAGTCCACTTTTTTTTAAAAAAATAGGCTCCCCCCAAAAAAGAGTTAAACTGTTGGGTTTTACCATTTTCGAATACATTCAGCCGATATTCTGATATTTAGAAGAATGTCAGTCACCAGACAGTTTCTGGTCCCAATCCCTTTGACTTCCATAGTAGGAAAAAAATACATACTATGGAAGTCAGAAACTGTCTGGTTTTTAATATTCTTCTAAATATTTTGTTATAATGGTTAAACCTAACATTTTAACTCTGGGGGAGTTATAAATGAGCTTATTTCCAAAAAAAAGTGGAGTATCCCTTTAACGTAAATACATTTTTCAACATATATTTCTAGTTTTACCTGTAATGAGATCAGGATCTGTTCCTTTGATGATACTGGCAAATTTATCACTTACAAGGTTGTGCAATGTGACGGGAATCTAGGGCAAAAAGGCAATCAAATTATTAGTACAAACTGTCAGTTTACTTCATGCACAATGATATTATATTTACAGTGCCTTGCGAAAGTATTCAAACCCCTTCATTTCTTTTCATATATTATATTGCTGTTATGTTAAACTACTTTAAATTACTTTATTTACTCATCAATTTATACTCAAATTTACACAAAGAAAAAACTGATTTGTGACAAATTTGCAAATTTATTAAAAAAGGAAAACCTGAATAAGTACATTGCATAAGTATTCAAACCATTAAAGGAGTAGTTCACTTTTAAAGTGAACAAATCTTTTTTCAAGTCATTTCGTTCGTTGAATGAACCAAATGACTCGAATAAAGATTTGTTCATTTTGATGAACGAGGTTGAACAGGAGAGTCACAAACGTGCATCACAGAACAGAGCAAGGCGAGCATTTGAGCTTATAAAACGTAAACTTTTTTTAATTTTATTTTTAAATGACCAATCGTTTCGCTTGAGAAGACCCTTATTCATCATCTGGTGTCGTTTAAAGCCCTTTGAAGCTGCACTGAAACTCTCATTTAGACCTTGAACCGTTTGGTTCCCACTGAAGTCCATTATATGGAGAAAATCCTGGAATGTTTTCCTCAAAAACCTTAATTTCTTTTCGACTGAAGAAAGACATGGACATCTTGGATGAAATGGGGGTGAGTAAATTATCAGCAAAAGTATTTTTAAAAGTGAACTACTACTTTAACTCAGTACTTAGTGTTTTTGGGTATGATGCGACAAGCTTTGCATTTGGCTTTTTGCTCTCAAGCTGGATGGGGACCGTCAATGGACAGACAATTTAAAATATAATTTTTTTATTTGAATATATTTTTTTAATGTAATTTACGATGCAAATCTGGATTTTCAGCATCATTGCTCTAGTCTTAAGTGTCACGTGATCTCAAGAAACTCCAGAAACAATTCTCATTATCATCAATGTTGAAAACAGTTGTGCTGCTAAATATTTTTGGACAAACCCTGATACGTTTTTCCCTTCAATCAATAGAGAGATCACAAGAACAGCATTTATTTGAATAGAAATCTTTCAAAGAATTTCTTACTGACACCAAACTAGTGTTTATTATAGCATGCATGACTGGTCCAAATAGTTTGTATTTGGGTTTTAGAGGTCAGTCTGAGCTGGCGACTCACCTTGAAGAGGTCGTGGTGGTTGTCCATCATGAAAAGAACCAGAAGATCAACCTTCCCTTTGGCTAATTTGGTTCCATACACAATGGCATTGGAGAACGCTCTCTTTACTGCCATTCTGTTCTCTATCTACAGAACAAAACAAACAAACAGCTTGTCAATTGTCTGTACGGATGTAGGAATTGAATTCATGTAGGTGGAACAAAAAATTCGAAAAGCGACTGTTTAATTCATTGTATTTTCACTAGCATGGCACAATGTCCGAGTATAGTGAGTATATAATCACTATACTAGACTAGTAGACTAGTTAATCATGTCTACCGGTATATCGCCCACCACTAACACAGTCAGAGTCATGATTCATTTAATTCTCCGTCCTCACACGACCTCCGCTGATTATCGGTACCTCTTTGTGTAGCTTGATCTCCCGAGGGCCGGCGGCGAGGGCCATGAAGCGCAGTAACCGGCGGAGCTCCTCTCGACTGCGTGAATCCTGCAGTTTCAGACACAGCTGAAGAGACTCCAGCGCCTGCTCTTGCTTCCCGTTCACTGCACACACGTACCATATTACATTAGCGGTGCAATAATACAGTGATAGACCGATTTTAAACAACATTCTATCATTCCAGTGGCCATCCAGTTGGAAAAGAAGTGTGCTTAATTGTATTGGATGTGTACTTGTAGGCTACAAAATACTATAAATAATACTATTCAGAAAATTAAAGAAACTTAAAGTGTACTTAAAGAGCAAAAAAAAAAACTTGAGGTCACTTATAAAAAAATGCACTTAATAATGTTAAATTAAACGTTTTACATTAAAGGACATCATTATGTTTCAATAATACTAATTTTGATGTGTTATTCAGTATTATAACATTTAAATATTTCAAATGTAGTTAATTGCAACTTCATCATCACATATGTGTAATTAAGTACAAATATATTACACACACTTAGATCAAACACTTAAATCACTCTTGCCACTGCTGGAATTATGGATTTACAAGATTGCTCACTACTGCACTATGTTGGTTTGTTTGTATGTATGTCTGACTGTTAAAAAAAAAAAAAAAAAAAAAAGTACAAATATATTTAAATACTGTACATGACATAAACGTTTCAATAGAAATTACATTTAAGTATATTTTAGTCTACCGTAAATACTTGTCAGTACACTTTAACCATTTTAATTATGAAATTACATATAAAGATGTACTTCAAACCTACTTAAGTGGGTCATAAAAGCAATAAAATTAAATCTCTTCAAAAAATTGGATTAAAACACTCAATTCATATGGATTAGTTTTACGATTCGTTTATGAACTTTTTGAAGCGTCAAAGTGTCAGTTGTGTATCTGTCAATGAAGGGACAGAAAACAAGATTTCATCAAAAAGATCTTCATTTGTGTTCTGAAGATGAACGAAAGTCTTACTTTATTAATGACAGAATTTTTATTTTTGGATGAACTAACCCTTCAAGTTCAACTATCTACATGAAATTAAAATGTAAATCAGTTTAAATACAAATTTAACTTGATTTACATTTTAATTTCATTACAATTAACATGGGATTAAGTGTTTGAAAACATAACATTTAGTTCACACTTAAGTATATTATTTGCATAATAACTACTCTTTTAAATAGTATGCTACAGTGTACTTCTTTTTCACAAGGGCCACTAATAAGCCAAATTTCCCTTAAAGGGATACTCCACTTTTTTTGGAAATAGGCTCATTTTACAACTCCCCCAGAGTTAAACTGTTGAGTTTTACCGTTACTGAATTCATTCAGCCGATCTCCAGTTCTGCCGGTGCCACTTTTAGCATAGCTTAGCATACATCATTGAAGCGCACAAGACCATTAGCATTTCTCAAAAACAAATGACCAAAGAGTTTCAATATTTTTCCTATTTAAAACTTGACTCTTCTATAGTTACATCGTGCACTAAGACTGTCGGAAAATGTAAAGTTGCGATTTTCTAGGCTTATATGGCTAGGAACTATACTCTCATTCCTGCGTAACGTTAATAATCAAGAAACTTTACTGCCGCCGTACCATGAGTGTAGAAAATCGCAACTTTACATTTTCCGTCGGTCTTAGTGCATGATGTAACTACAGAAAAGTCAAGTTTTAAATAGGAAAAATATCAAATCTCTTTGGTCATTTTTTTTTTTGAGAAATGCTAATGGTCTTGTGCACCTCAATGATGTATGCTAAGCTATGCTAAAAGTGGTACCGCCAGAACTGGAAAATGGTAAAACTCAACAGTTTAACTCTGAGGGACTTCAGCCTATTTCCAAAAAAAGTGGAGTATCCCTTTAATAAAAGTCAAGTCATGCTAACATATAGTGTACTGATGTCTCACCCAGCAGCTCGGAGACGCCGGAGTGGATGTCAAAGACGTGGTTGCTGAGAAGTGGTGGGTATTCAGACTGGCCGTAGTGCTGGACAAGGACCCCGTAGAGGAGCTGCTTGTACTGGGACGTCTCCTCGGCACACTTGGCCAGCCCTCGGCTCACATCCACCACCAACTGATCCGGGAGAAACTCCAGACAGTCCACAGCTGCTGACAACCAGCTATCTGCTCTGTTGAAGAGATGAAGAAGAAGAGAGATCAAATACAGTAGTACACAAATCCAGTTATTCAAATAAAAAGTCAAATCCAACATGTAGAATGCTTAAAATGTTATAAAGACATTATAAATGTTAAGTATATAGTTCTATTAGAGATAGCTAATATTATAAAGAGGTTTCATTCCTCAGAAAGTGCATTAGAAAGGGGGTTTATACAATATGTAAAGCTACACAATGCACATTTTTAAATAAAAAACAACAAAATGCTATTGAGAGAGTGAAAAAAGAAAAATCATCTTAGTTACCCAAATTCATTTTGATTAACCTGCAATAATGATTTACATTTGTTGAGCTGTCGGGATGGGTTCGCCTGTGCATTTCAAAGTACCCTGACTGTAGTTGTAAATCTTTAAAATCAATTAAGATTTTTTTTTTTTAAAGGAGCTAATTTGTACACGCATTTTCACCTACCCTACATGTATTCACAATCATCTTTAATGTAATTACCTTACATTTTCAAATATGTTAAAATATTTTAGTTATAAAAAGAATGTAATGATGTTATTCACTTAATGATATTAAGTGAAAGAAATTGTGCTTCATTATGCATTATAAAGTAAGATATACGTATTTTAAATGATTATCGTCTGCATCTAACGTTAGTATCATCGTTAACGGATAGATACCTGATTTCGAGGGAGGACCCGATTTGTCATCATGACACCGGCCGTTTTTGTTTTTTTGTTTTGTTTTGTTTTTTGTCACAACCAACGAGAAAATTTACCACAAACCAAACGCAAACCTAAATAAAATAAACCTTTTATTATTTGACCAAATTTCTTCTGCGCAGAGTAACGTTAGCAGAGCCGAAGCACAATCAAAACAATGCTCTTCCGCAAGACGCATGCAGTTTAATTGTTTAACCGCTAGAGGGCCACAAGAGTCAGTGTGGCTTTTATTATATGGATTTAACTGTATATCCTTCTGAGTCTACTAAACATGTCTGATTCATCGTTTTGGTTATAGTCTGGGATAAGAAAAAATATGTTTAAACTGAACACTTTTGCATTGTGGTGTAGCAGACACAACTCATATTTCCTCAATAAAACATAAATTCTAGTTTTGTTCATTACACCCCGGAAGAAAAAAGATAGAAAGAGAGAAACAAAAAGAGATGGAAATAGTCATCGTACTGAGCCTCGCTGAAGGCCTTGAGGATCTCGCGGTCCAGGTAGCTGCTGGTGTAGAGCAGGTCCGGGTCGCTGTCCATGCTGTGGAGGGGTGGACGAGGGCTCTCCTGACCCTCCAACAGGCTCTCCAGAAGAGGCAGCTCAATCAACTGCAGGAGCCTTAGTACCGTCTGCTGCCGCCATATCTCATCCATCACTGACAGACAGTCACCACACACACGTAAGCTTTGATACTTTAACTTAATAAAACATCCAGTACCGGTATATTTCCGCATTAACTTACTTTAAAGGGAAAGTTCACCCAAAAATGAAAATTCTGTCAGTAATTACTCATGTTATAAAGTTAAACGGGGTTGGACCACAGAGAAGGAACTGAATAGTTTTGTTTGTTTTTTGCACTCAAAAAGTGTTCTCGTCACTTGATAAACTTAAGATTGAGCCACTGAAGTCACTCTGACTATTTTAACGATGTCTTTAATAACTTTTGGTCCGGCCAGTTTCGATCGCTTATGAATCCAGCGCAGTGATCCAGCTCTCAGATTTAATCAAAAATATCTTAATTTGTGTTTCGAAGATGAACGAAAGTCTTATATGAGGTTGGAACAACATGAGGGAGAGTAAATACTGACAGAATTTTCATTTTTGGGTGAACTAAGCCTTCAACAATAATAAATCATAAATTCAAGTTAAAAAACACTGATATGTATATAGTGATTTGTGGTGTTTACTGTTAACACACAAAAATGTCAAATTATATGTCAAACTGTCCAAAAGTATGAGAGCTCAAATGGTGTATTATGACGTTAATGAAGACCTACACTCCTGTGATAAGCCCAGATTCATCTTCTGTGGTGTGCTGGTTGCGTTCATGTTCAGATTTCCTAAAACATCCTCCAGAGATTTATCCGTTTTGACAGGAGAGTTGTTTGAATTCACAGAATCCTCTTTCCTGAAGAAAACATCAGGAAATAATGTGAATATTATAAGTCTGAAATTGTTGAAGAACTAAACTGAACAAGTTCCATGCATTCTTGTAGAAATCACCAAGGCTGCATCTGAAATCACATACTTGTTTCTTTCTTTACAGGTGGGCGAAAAAGTGAAAGAGTGTCTGAATTCACAGTTCTCATATAAAGAGTAGGCAAAAAGTACCGAGATGAACTACTACTTCCAGTCAGATTCTGAAGTGTTCAAAATAAGTACATATCAAGAGAGTATGCGTTTTCACTGTAATGATGACATTTCACGGGAAAGTTAGAGGACCTTTCCAGAAAACAATTCAGAGAAATACACAGCATTCTGTATACGATACAAGTAAATGATTAATTCGTTTTGCAAGGTTCTAAAACACGTCTATCTTAGGTGACCTACTGTAAGTGGAAACACAATGCACTTTTCTGTTGTTTTCAATACATCTGTGTCACAAATTTTCTGAATTACAAAAATGTTAATTTTTTCTTAATCTTGTGTCAGGCTGGATCTGGGCCGACGCTGTGTTGCTGTCTGGGAAAAATCACCCCAAAGTGAAACCTTTTTGCTTCTGCGTAACATAAAAAATAGATATTTTTAATAGCGCCAGACCGATTTATCGGCAGGCCGATATTATCGGCCGATATTAGGTATTTTACAAACTATCGGTATCGGCAGTTATAATGGCCGATAAATGAATATTTCAAAAATAAAATAAAAACGGACGAAACACGCTTCAACCATGTCATTAGTGTTGGAGTTGTATAGTTTGTCCACCAGAGGGCACTCTACACCGTCCCTGTTGGCAACACTTGTGTATAACGCGCCACACATCCTGCTGATCAAGGTTGCAGGTAGCTTATAAGGCAATCTCCACTGTAAAAAAAACATTTTCAAGATTTGTTATCACAACATATTTTCTTTTGTCAAATCAACTTAAATAATTTATTTAGTTAAGATAACTTATTACTTTGAGTTTCTGATGATTAAATTAATCTCCTTCATTGTATTAGCTCACTTTTTCCAGTTCAATAAACCAGGTTACTTACTTTTTTAAGTTAAACCAACAATATTTTTTTTTACAATGTAGGGACTAATTATTATTTTATTTATCAGAACTTTAATATATTTTGATGTTCCTCTGTTCTGTTGTGACAATAAAAGAAACAAGTTTCTTTTTTAAAATACATTATCCTATTATTTTAGTTAAAACTCATAAACAACTACAAATAATTAATGTTAGGGAAATCTGTTACTGTTTTGTTGCGCGTTCCTGGAAAAATAAAATAAGAAAATTATCGGCCGATATATCGGAATATCGGATTTTAAAACCAACAAATATTTGTATCGGTATCGCCCTTCAAAATCCTTTATCGGTCAGGTGGTTCTAATTTTTGAGAATGGTGGTAACCAAACCATTGACTTTAAAGGACCATCTTATATTAGAAGAAAGAAAATCATACAGGTTTGGAATAACATGAGGGTAAGTAAATAATCCTTGAATTCTCAGAACAGAAGCACAAGTCTGCAAGTTTCTTCAATGGGACATATCTGACTATATGCGGAAGTAGTTCCACACACTCTTACAAGAAAAGGTTCTATAAAGAACCTTAAAAGGTTCTATCAGCCCTACGTATTTGGAACCCCAAAAAAAGTTCTATACACTCTTAAAAAAAGGGTTCATCTGGGTTCTATATAGAACCCTGGGGTTCCATACTTGGCCAATAGAACCTTTTACCAAAAAAAATGGTTCTATATAGAACCATTTTGGAGTTCCATATATGAAACGGGGGATGGAACGATTTCTGGTTCTAAATAGAACCATTTCTAAGAGTGCACCCAGAGAGCACCATAGTGTTGGCCACATTCGGTATGTGGATTCAACGCGTACCAGACGTGGGCCGGATCTGGGCCAACACTATGTTGTCGTCTGGGCAGAGAGGTGATATGACCTGGGAGAGCAGTGTTGTGAGATGCCTACCTTTCGTAGGGTGGGCTGTAAGTGTTCCTCTGTATGCTGAGAGAGTTGTATCCACTCTCAAGGGTCTCTGAGCTTGACGTGCTGGGAGTCGGCCTGTTTAGAAACCTGTATAGACTGCAGCTGCTGTCCTCAAACTTCGCTTGCCTCTTTTCTTTCCCAAAAACTTTAGTGTCCACGGCTTCAAAGACCCTGGCCTCCATGAGGGCCTGGCAGAGGCGAACCGCTTTGGAACGGGGCACTTCGGCATCCCCACAGACTTTGCTCTGGATGATGTGAGCCAGAACCACGTCCACGGCCTCGGACCCCAGAAAGCAGTCATGGTAGATTTTCAGATTGTGACGTCTGCGCTTCACCTCCACCTGCGTCTGAAGGTTGTTGATGATGTTAGTCCAGATGTACGTGGCTCGGAATGGCTTCCCAGCCATTCCCGTGTCTGTCGAGAGATGGACTGGATGAGAAACGCCAGTGATATTTCAGAATAATGATCTCAAACTCCATTCCAGGGTTTATGATTTTCCACATATTAAAGGTACAATATGCAGGATTTTTGCAGTAAAAAACTCCAAAAACCACTAGGCCAATGTTATGTATTTTGCTTAGTTGTTTACTTACAATATCCCAAATGTTTCCAATTATTTGTAAATCGTGACAAAATTGCGATTTTTAACCAAGGAAACGGGGCGTGTGAGGCGAGCAGGGGTGAGGAGTCGCCAGGCAGTGACGTCATATCCGCGTTACCCCCGGTTTCCGCCAGTTTTGACCGCGTACTGCAATAGTAACCATGGCGACAGACGTAAAAAACTGGGTCGGTTATGCCCGTTATGCGTGCTCAACAGCGCGAGCGTCACTAGCAGGGTTTTGTTCAAACATTATGGACCATGGCAAGCAGACTTTGGGACAAAAAGAGGACTAGAACGAAGATCAACATCTTTCGACATGCCGAGAGCTCCACGTCCGCGACTAACTTCGACTTGACGGAGACGCGAGTGTTGCATGTTACTTGAGCAAACAGGTGAGCAAATTAATGTATATAAAACTAATCAATGTTATATAGTTCAACATGATGAAAAGATAGAATATGATCTGTATGTTATTCTCTAATGTTAGTCTCATACAGCCAACAAACAACCTAACTAACAATTCAACACACACAAATGCCGTTTAGTGTGATAGTGAAACTGTTAGAGCAAGTGAAGCAGCGCTGCGTTACCTCAAGTTTAATTCCTCTAATAAACTGACCTGTGTGAGTAATTCAGCGTGTAGTTCGGTAGAATTAAATGTCCTTATTCCTTTATATATCTATGGGACTCGCGTTGTGTGTAACGCTGGTATACGTCTAGCAGTCGCGCCCTGCTTCATACCACAGTCATGTTAAAAACATCAATGTATTCACTCATCTATAAAAGATCCATCAGCTTGACGACAAGATCCATAAATCCGCTTAATATGGAATATACGTCATTAATATACGCCTTTGTTATTGTAAGAGGTTAGCGACCCCTGGTGGTGGCGAAACAATCTTGCATCTTGTACCTTTAATTTAAATAAGTCAAGCTTTAGACTGAAAGGGTATACTGTAGATTTAAGGTCCGTTTACACAAAGAACGATAACTATAATAAAAACTATATTAGCCTCAACAGCAGTGGACGATAACGCATATCGCTGCCTCTTTAAATCAAGCTCTCGAAAGAGAACAGATTCTGATTGGCTGTTAATGTTTTTATCATTCGATAGCAGAAAAAACATTCTGAAAGTGATTCCAATTATATTGTTCCTCTGTCATCATTAACGTTATATTTGTAGTGTGGACCTATTCTCATCGAATTAGTACAATTATTAAACTTTATAGTTATTACAGTGTTCATCCTTAAAACGGTTCCATGATGCTTTAGATTTTCGTTACTTCATATAACATCATGTATCACAGTGGACACAAACTCGACATTATAAGCCAATATTGGCATATGCCAATATATATGACAAATTTTGCACTTTAATGCGGTTTAAATCAATTATAACAAAGCTTCTTCAGACTTTTGAAACTGGACCAAGAGGTTTCAGTTTACCCATATTTAAATCCGGCACTTTATCATTATAATCAACGTGACGGTTGCACAACATTAAGTTTCCCATATTTTTTTCTCATGGGTGTAATGCTGGACTAAATGCTTCTTCCAACACAAAGAGCATCTGCTGCCAAGATCAATACCTCACAAGCCTTATAAATGACACGGGGAGGTTGATCATTTCTCGCTAGAAGTGTTTCCGACAGAATTTTATGTCCAGCCCTGAGGTAATGATGAAGCTCTAAATTACCCATTAGGGATCAGGATATATGGGTGGGTAGAAACCTCCAGGACAACTGTTGTGATTACATAGAGATTCCCCTCACACACACACACACACCTAGTCTCAATGAAGGCTCGAGTGAACAACAGCTGGCTGCAATATAAAAGCTTCTCTCTAGACACCACAGTTCACGAGTTTTCCCGGGAAGTCTAGGCTACTAGTTGTGTGAATATAGTCCTTGTGAAAAGGAAGGATATTTTTGAAGAGCACGGAAACAATAAAAGTATATGCAAAAAATCAAAATGAATTTATTGTTTTGGACACTTTACTGTTATTGTCTTCAAAATGTGCTGAGAAGCATTTATGTGAACTAAAATATACTTTAATGAGATTTCTATTGAAACTTATCAAGTTAAATATAATATTGAACACACTACCATTAAAATTATAACTAAATACTTTAAATGTCCTTTGGTATGTTAGTCAACACACTTTTTGAAAGCATGACAAAAGATTATTAAAACATGATTTCATATGTACTTCGATTCTTTTCTTTTATTCTCTATAAGTACACTTAGGTGAGCTTTTACTTCATTTATATGATCTACAAGTAAAGTTTTTAAGATTTTAGGTATACTACAGACAGAGGGGCATTCAATACGACTAAGCGCATTTCTTTTTCAGGCCTATTTATCAAGTCAGAAAGTTGATAACGAATTCAGTTTCTCCCCATCAGCTATAGATTTGACTAAAATATCAGATGCGTCAATAACACATAATCCCTCCATCTGAAAAACTTGTTGATAAGGTAACTTCCCTATGTTCACGTCATGTAGGCTTTATTTCATTTGCATGCCGCTAGTTGAACAACTGTTTTAGTACTTGCTGAGATTTGATGTTGTTAACCATTTCAATTAGTTGCCCTTTATTTTACAGTACGAGAGCACATACGTGTACTTACAAGTATATAAGGTCACTACATGGGTTAAGATTAGGTTTAGTTTCAGGCTTAGTACCTACTGTAACAACTAAGTTACAATAAGCACATGGTATGGGGAACAGGACTGTAAAATAAAGTGCTACCTTTATTCCTTATATATGTCAATAAACCTTACAAAAAACACTGTTGATACAGTAGTGGTGTGGAAAGTAGGCTCATAACACAATGTCATATGGTACTCCAAAGTACTTCAAAGTATTACCATGGCAAGTCCACAATGACCACTCAATGTTCATATTATGATACCTTTTACTGTTAATTTGTTAGAGTGCATGAATAATAGCAGCATTGCTGTATCATAATGCTTCAAATTAGTATCCGAGATCTGCACTAGGGGACATTACTAGACGAGTCGCCATGGTGTTTGTCCCCATGGATGGACAGAAGGCATCTGATGGGATTTCACTCCTCTCCTGAATCTGATGGACAGCACACGTTACGGTGTTTGCCCAACACTCAGATAAATAATCCCAGAGGGAGAACACCAAACAATTGCACATCTACACAACGCTATTGACACAAAACAAGTCGAAAACAAACACAAAATCGACTCTGTCTTAAGTGTATAAGAGCTCTAATAGTTTGTCAAGCACAGACAAGCCAAACGGGTTTGCCCTCTGGCTACTGTAAATGCACACAATTAAATGAAAACATTTGCCAGTTAACCTCTTTAAATTAATATGACTAGCCTACCTAGGCCATTAAAAGTAGCCTACCTAAATTCACTTTAGCATTTAAATGGAATACACAACAATTACAAAGAAAAAAAGCATAACGTTACAATAATAATTCGAAATAAATAATTAAATAAATAATTTCAGACATAAAATCCAATCATATGCATTAATATTAACTTTGAAAAATGTTTTTAGTTACGTTTGTTTAAAAAAAAAAATAGCCGATACAGCATTCACTTTGATTCACAAATATGACTGACTGACAATTTAAAAGCAGTTACACGCAGAATCGTACCTGGAGGTCTGTGCATGTGACGTCTGTAGTTCAGGTTAAAGCTGCATGTCTCGCGTCGTTGCTGTATTAATGTAAAGCATCTCCTTTTAGTTTCGAGATGTAAATAATGTTCACACTCGCGCGCTCTGAACTCATCTACGCTCGCCTCACACACACACTCACTTACACAAGCCAGTGGCAGCAGCCTGCGCTGCGCGCGCTCTCTCACACACACACACCCTCCTCGTGACGTCATGAGGGCAGTCGACAGACCATTTGCATTATAATGGTTTCATTTACACTATGGCAGTCGCCGAAACTTGCAAATGATAAACAAGTAGCCACTACACGTAAATAATGTGCTTTTAAAGACAAAAGGAGCTTATTTTGACTTTTTACAGATGTTAGGTGTACAAGAAATTCCAATAGAAACCTGTTGACTAACATAAAGCAAAAAATGCGTTTATAATTTGAACTGTTGTGTTATTGGATATTTCACTTAAAGTGAATATTTTAAATGTACTAAATTGCATTTCATCATTACAAAGTGTAATTACAAATTTGTTTAAGTTTCAGTAGAAATAGAATTTTGAAATGACATGTAAAGATGTCAAAAAGCACCCATTTAGTTGAATTTGAGTGCTTTTTTGACATCTAATAAGCCTATGCATTTAAAATGACATTTCCGAGCAAATAAGTTTCCAAAAACATTACATTCACTTCGCAATCGTTTACTTTTATTTTAAGGTGTTGTTCTGTACAGTGTAATTATACATTTAAGCAGTGAGTGATATTGATTAACAACATGGGTTGTGATTAACCTATAGGGTTTGGTTTAGAAATAAGGTTTGGTTTGGGATTAGTTGCATGTAATTATGCACAATTTACTGTTATTACTATACTAAGTAGGCTACATGTGTAACAAGGACTGTAAAATAAAGTGTTACCATATATTCTTTTAAAAGTATAGCCTATTTCCTTAATACTTTTAGTATACTAAAGAGTGTGTGTTTTTTTTAAAGGGAATAAGCAAAAGTGTCAAAAAAGTTTTTGAATGAGATCTATGTCTTTATTATGGTTAACAGGCCTGGCCTGGAATCCTTGAAAATTGATTTGTATTATAAAAACATAAAAAATATAATCTGTGAGGTCAAATGTAATTCTGTATGAGTCGTCTTATGTATCACTGGAAGAAATGTTGGTGCTTATCAAGACCTTAATAAAAATAAGACTTGAAGACTTATCAAGACTTGATTCGTTTCAGCCTCGGTTGAACAGAAAGAATTCTGATAATGAAATTCTAATTCTTAAATGAAATTCAATTCTGAGAAAGCTTCAGTCAAAACACTGAAATCTACCAAAGGTTTCAAGTTCAAGGAATTTAT
Organism: Pimephales promelas; assembly: GCF_016745375.1. The sequence continues at coordinate 6,785,384 of NW_024121499.1, read as the reverse complement.
GCAGGATTTAAGTTACCAGTACTTGGAAATGTTAACAGACTGTGGCTAAGCTGTGACTTAATTATGCAAATGTCATATTTAATGCATCACTGCATACAGTGTCCTCTATATACGATAAGAAACCAGTAGGTTCTTTACAGTATGCATTTGCATGTCTTATCCCGTCGATGTAAATCATTGCTCATGACATCCCCATAAAACCTTCAAACTGAAGTTATGAGGGACAGCTTATGAAACTCTGATTGGAATAATGCAAATAAAGCTGAATCCAATGAGAATAATGAAACATTATGTAAAACATCGTTCAAACTAAGAGATTAAGTATTGAGTTTTTACAAAAGCTCATCAACAATATCTTAACCAGACTTCAGTCCTCCGCATCAAAGGAAGAGTCAGATTAGACTGTGTGTATTATTAGTATGTAGCCTATGTGTGTGTAAAGAAACCGGTTAGACAGGGGGAGGGATGGGATCTATTTAAAAAGTCCCTCTTCTTCTGTTATCTTTGTCACAGATTCCAGGCCAAAGGATTGTAAGACAGGATTTGCCTCTCAATGCTAACTTTCACACTCTTCAGGGGGTCTCATTCACTCCTTTTTCCCAAGTCATTAGTCCTTTTACTGTCCCTCTCGGCCACAGAGCACTTTTGCATTCCAATACACACAACCAACCACTCTGATTCAAGCCGTATATACCAGTCAAACATCCACAATGAAAATCTTCCATATATCTCAATGAGTCAAATTACTATAAGCTTCATATTTTGTAATTAACTGGCCCATAAAACGCATTAAAAGACATAAATAAATAGTTTTCCTCATTTTACAGAAAGCTATACAAGAAGATATAAGAAGGTGTTTGGGAAAGTTCACTTACCTGGTCAGAACAAACAATGAAAAGTATCCAAATTTAAGCTCATGTGAATTATATATTACATATCTATAAAAAGAAAATAAGTTCTTCGTAAAAGTGACGCTTCCAACCACCACAAAAAAACACACATGTGTCACCAGAACTGGTTGTATCACTTCTGCGTCCCACTCGTGTGTGGTGATGTTGTTTTCTGTAAACCTGTGTCGCAAGCTAAAGCATTGCTAAAGCTCTGGTCACACACACAGCCCTACAGGTTAAGTCATGCTGAAGAACCTGTTGGCAAGGTCACTGTACCTCGCTGCTGTTCCGGTTTTCTTATCAAGCATCACCTTCCCTTCCTATAAACTGCCCATCTGAGCCCTGCGTGTAGGGTGGTTTATCACCGGGCTTTATGGGAACACATGAGATTTGATAAGCCATGCAGCGGTAATTAATGATGACGGGAAGTAATACTTTTTGTCAGGTTCATTGGGCTGTTCATGTCGGACACATCACAGCTCAGGAATGGAATGTCTTCTGGAATGTTTGGATCTCTTGAAGAACTGAACAGGTCACATTCCCCCTAAAATCAAAAGAATCTAAACAGAAAATGCTACAATTGACCCTTCTTGGGACAAAATCAAGATTGTTTTGTTTTGACAATTTTCTCTAACTAACTAACTAGCCTCTAAAAAAATGCGTGGTTGCTTCAACGCAACTACTATCTACACTGTAAAAAATATTATTGGTTTAACTTAAAATTTTAAGGCAACCAGGATACTTCATTTTTTAAGTTCATTGAAATGGAAAAATTTAGTTAGTACAATGAAGGAGATTGATTTAATCATCAGAAATTAAAAATATTTTGTTATCTGAACTACATAAATTATTGAAGTTGATTTGACAAGAGAAAAAATGTTTGATTACAAATCATGAAAATATTTTTACAGTCTATCTATCTATCTATCTATCTATCTATCTATCTATCTATCTATCTATCTATCTATCTATCTATCTATCTATCTATCTATCTATCTATCTATCTATCTATCTATCTATCTATCTATCTATCTATCTATCTATCTATCTATCTATCTATCTATCTATCTATCTATCTATCTATCTAGAAGTTCCTGTCTGTTACTAGCAAGTATCTCCAGGATGTATGGTTAGCGGTTGGGTTGTATCAATTGCCCATCAATCAACTGTCCCAATAAACAAATTCCAGTCTCAGTGAAACCAGAACATTGCGTGGACCAGCGTCAAAGAGTCCTCTCAGATCTGCTCCCACACAAGCCCAAAACCATGTTCCTATCAATATTCATGTGTCTCAGCATTTGGGACTGGACAAACATCCAGTTCTCCATGCAATATGCAGGCTGGAATCTACCAACGCCCCTCACAACTTGAACTATACAGTGGCTTCCTTCACGACGGGCCATTTGTAGACATTGAAGCCTTTGTTTTCAGCCATAGAGATGTTCGAGTTTGCAGCATTGTGGCTCGCAACAATCATATTTCATTCAACAGTCCACTGACCCAGCCGGACTGAAGTCACCCAGTCTCAGTCACATGGCTGAATATTTTTACCATGAGACAACTGGAGAACAGCAAGGATATGCTTATAGGAAACTGCTTTGAGATTCTGATTGTATTCCTGAAGGGCACATGCATGCACTCTCAAAAGAAATTCATGGGATCTATTACTGCAACAAAGATTCTAATTCTAATTTTTTGAGTACTACCTTTCATGCAGTGTGTAATATGGCTGTCTGGGAATGTAAAAGGTCTGCAAAGTTTTAAAGATCAAAGTCTACAACAAATAAAGTTATTGTCTCCTAAAAGAAAGAATCGATTCTGAACTGCTGAAATTAGTCATTATAGACTCAATTCCTGTTTCATACCTACATAACAATGTAACACATTTGCATAATGCCAGCATATGGTCTTCATTGTCATTCTGCAAACAAAGTCTACTTTCACTACTTTCCACTGTAGTTGTAGCTGAGGTTAGTGTTGTCAACATGTCGAGAAGATGCTGTTTTCTACGCTGTGAATACGGTAAAACTGGCGTCATTGTTTATATCACTGTGTATCCAGTGCTGAGGAAGCCTCCAGAAAAATTCAGATGGCTATGGATGTTTGGTTTGACACAACAATAGTGTAAGCGGTCGACCAATCACAAGAGACTGAGCCATCTGACTAATCAGAGGAGAGTAGACCAATCACAACAGACTGGGCCATCTGACCAATCAGAGCTGAGTAGACCAATCACAACAGACTGGGCCATCTGACCAATCAGAGCTGAGTTGACCAATCACAACACACTGAGCCATCTGACCAATCAGAGCAGAGTAGACCAATCACAACAGACTGAGCCATCTGACCAATCAGAGCATAGTAGACCAATCACAACAGACTGGGCCATCTGACCAATCAGAGCAGAGTTGACCAATCACAACACACTGAGCCATCTGACCAATCAGAGCAGAGTTGACCAATCACAACAGACTGGGCCATCTGACCAATCAGAGCGGAGTAGACCAATCACAACACACTGAGCCATCTGACCAATCAGAGCAGAGTTGACCAATCACAACACACTGAGCCATCTGACCAATCAGAGCAGAGTTGACCAATCACAACAGAATGGGCCATCTGACCAATCAGAGCAGAGTTGACCAATCACAACAGACTGGGCCATCTGACCAATTAGAGCAGAGTAGACCAATCACAACAGAATGGGCCATCTGACCAATCAGAGCAGAGTTGACCAATCACAACAGAATGGGCCATCTGACCAATCAGAGCAGAGTTGACCAATCACAACAGACTGGGCCATCTGACCAATTAGAGCAGAGTTGACCAATCACAACAGACTGGGCCATCTGACCAATCAGAGCGGAGTAGACCAATCACAACAGAATGGGCCATCTGACCAATCAGAGCAGAGTTGACCAATCACAACAGACTGGGCCATCTGACCAATTAGAGCAGAGTTGACCAATCACAACAGAATGGGCCATCTGACCAATCAGAGCAGAGTTGACCAATCACAACAGACTGGGCCATCTGACCAATTAGAGCAGAGTTGACCAATCACAACAGACTGGGCCATCTGACCAATCAGAGCGGAGTAGACCAATCACAACAGAATGGGCCATCTGACCAATCAGAGCAGAGTTGACCAATCACAACAGACTGGGCCATCTGACCAATCAGAGCAGAGTTGACCAATCACAACAGAATGGGCCATCTGACCAATCAGAGCAGAGTTGACCAATCACAACAGACTGGGCCATCTGACCAATCAGAGCGGAGTAGACCAATCACAACAGAATGGGCCATCTGACCAATCAGAGCAGAGTTGACCAATCACAACAGACTGGGCCATCTGACCAATCAGAGCAGAGTTGACCAATCACAACAGAATGGGCCATCTGACCAATCAGAGCAGAGTTGACCAATCACAACAGACTGGGCCATCTGACCAATTAGAGCAGAGTTGACCAATCACAACAGAATGGGCCATCTGACCAATCAGAGCAGAGTTGACCAATCACAACAGACTGGGCCATCTGACCAATTAGAGCAGAGTTGACCAATCACAACAGACTGGGCCATCTGACCAATCAGAGCGGAGTAGACCAATCACAACAGAATGGGCCATCTGACCAATCAGAGCAGAGTTGACCAATCACAACAGACTGGGCCATCTGACCAATTAGAGCAGAGTTGACCAATCACAACAGAATGGGCCATCTGACCAATCAGAGCAGAGTTGACCAATCACAACAGACTGGGCCATCTGACCAATTAGAGCAGAGTTGACCAATCACAACAGACTGGGCCATCTGACCAATCAGAGCGGAGTAGACCAATCACAACAGAATGGGCCATCTGACCAATCAGAGCAGAGTTGACCAATCACAACAGACTGGGCCATCTGACCAATTAGAGCAGAGTTGACCAATCACAACAGAATGGGCCATCTGACCAATCAGAGCAGAGTTGACCAATCACAACAGACTGGGCCATCTGACCAATTAGAGCAGAGTTGACCAATCACAACAGAATGGGCCATCTGACCAATCAGAGCAGAGTTGACCAATCACAACAGACTGGGCCATCTGACCAATCAGAGCAGAGAGACTGAATCCTCAAACAAACCGTTTTCAGACTCTTTGAGCAATTAGGTGATGTACAATGCATGTTATGAGAAAAACTTTTTTTTTTTTTGCATCTTGGATGTGTCTAAACCTATTGTAGAAGATGTCCAAAATAAAATTAGGAACCTTTAAAATTGCATAATAGGGGCACTCACTATTTTAATGAGTTCAGTTGACATAATGTTAATTCTTACATCAGTGTTGTTCATTAATCTGGGTTAGGGGGAAAAGTAGTAACAATATTATTGTCTTGATAACTTTGAAAATTGAACAGTGATATTTAGTATTTTTTAGTAAATGAAAAATACCAGTTGGTGTTTAAATTTGTTACAACTGACATTTAACGGTTATTTTGTGTGTTTACCATTGTGCTGAAGAGTATTTACTTTTTTAAGTAAAGCCAACCATATTCTTTATAGTGAGAGATTGTGTTGAGGTTTACATGAAGTTTTTTTTACACTGACCACACGAGCAATGATTACACTAATGCCAGTGACAAATAATATCTTGTTGTTTAAATGTGTATGCTAAATACATTAGAATGTGCTATGTGTGCTGTTAATTTGATCTAACATAGATAAGATTAATTGGTTCCACTCCATTATGTTGACATTTTGTTTTCTAATAATACATCAATCACATCAATGAAAACTACAGCAGATTGTATAAGTGCTTCTTGATTCGGCTGCTGTAAATTCACAGTCCACACAAACAATGCACTTCCCAAATCCCCAGTGTGAAGACAGGCTAAAGATTAACCAGCCTCTCCCTGTGGAAGTATGCGAGTATGCCGAGTGATAAATCTCCCTGATCCACAGGTCACATCACACTGTCCACTTACAAATCTGCAGCATCACTGCTTTGCACTGCAGAAAGAGGAACAAGGACAACAGACAACACAAAAAAATACATATCAGAGAATATAACTTCCTGTTTGAGGCTCATGTGGTAGAAACACTTACACTGCAGCTGCCTAACAACACATTTAACACAACTGCGTAAAGGACTAGTTCACTTTAAAAAAAAAAATGCTGATAATTTACCCCATGTCACCCAAGATGTCCATGTCCTTCTTTCTTCAGTCGAAAAGAAATTAAGGTTTTTGATGAAAACATTCCAGGATTTCTCTCCATATAATGGACTTCAATGGGAACCAAATGGTTCAAGGTCCAAATGAGAGTTTCAGTGCAGCTTCAAACGACACCAGACGATGAATAAGGGTCTTATCTAGGACCCTTCGAGTCATGACTAGAAAAAAGATTTGTTCATTTTGATGAACGAATTCGAACAGGAGAGTCACGAACGCTCATCACAGAACAGAGCAAAGCGAGCATTTGTGCTTAAAAAACTATTAAATGACCGATCGTTTTGCTTGATAAGACCCTTATTCATCGTCTGGTGTCGTTTAAAGCCCTTTGAAGCTGCACTGAAACTCTCATTTGGACCTTGAACCGTTTGGTTCCCATTGAAGTCCATTATATGGAGAAAATCCTGAAATGTTTTCATCAAAAATCTTCATTTCTTTTTGACTGAAGAAAGAAAGACATGGACATTTTGGATGACATGGGGGTGAGTAAATTATCAGCAAAAGTTTTTTTTAAAAGTGAACTACTCCTTAAATGTGTTTGGCAACTTAAGGTCAATGTGCAATTAGTCCTTGTATTTTGATTTATGATAATGAGGCAGAGTAATATCATTTTAAAATGTTTTTCTTTTTTTGGTCCCGTTATCTTACATACACCGTCAGACTTTGTTTTGCCTGCGTCAAGAGCTCCTGTGCCTGCGTTTCACTAACACTAACTGATAGCGGCTCACTGATAGCAGGAAAATCTGAAGTGGACTCAAATGTATAGACAAAACACAAAGCTTAGTGGTCATAAAGTTGAAAATTAAAATTCTGTCATCATTTACTTACTTATGTCGTTCCAAACTTGTATGATCTGTGGAACACAAAAGATATTTTGAATAATCTTAGTATCCCAACCACATTTGTCATCATTTACTTGGTAATTGTAACTATGGTTACAAGAGGTACAAACCGCTCATTTCGTGTCTTATGCCATCAATGTGTACTTACATTTACGAGTCATTAAATCATGTTTAATTTGGACTTCTCTGTGCATGCTCTTTGAGGTGGTGACCATAGACCTCCATTATATGACTGACAGACAAGAACGGTTTGACCTAAAAATATCAAAATTGAAAATACTGCGAAAACAAACACACCTACATCTTGGATGCCCTTGAGGTAAGCTAAAACATACCAAAAATTCATTTCAAAGTGAACTATCCCTTTACGTGCCAAAAGCTAATCGAATCAAAAGGGCTTTGACATTTGAAAAGCATCAACTTTGATTATTTATAAATTAAGTACTCACTCAAAGTTCTCATTTAATAGGAAATTTATTTTCACATGTCAGCAAAAACATTGTAGTGTTTAACACAGCTACACCTGAAAAGCATAAAACTAATCCAATGCTGTCGGCACAGTAATCTGCTTAAAATGGTGGAAAACCAGCAAAATTCCCAAATAAAGGAACTTCCTAAATGTTTTATACAATGTGCATATGACATAAACGTATAGGCCATCTACAAATGTATGACAAATGACCACAATATTTCCTTCAGTGAAAAATACATCTATCTGTGAGATAAAATAAATGCTTTGAGGGGAAAAAAAGGACAAAAGAGTATAAAGAGATTTTTTACCTCAGAAAAAATAGTTTAAGTAAATGCTTTTATTACAACAAAATATATCACAAAAGCATTATTAGAATTGCACCAACTCTGTTATAACAGAGTTTCAAAAGCACATCGGGTAAGTGTTCTATATTATGTCATGAGAATCCTTTGACAAACAAGCTCTCTATACAAAATGTACATTTTACATATATAAATTTGGCATTCAGTCTTAAAAAGTGATGTTTTACATATATATCTATGTATAATTTCATTTTTATAATCACCTTGCCCTCCTAACCATAGTTCCAGACTGATATTGTTCTTTTAAACCAAAGATGGTTTAAAACTTCCCAGCAAGACACTCTGTATCACATAACAGATCATCGATTCTGGTCCTAGGATGCCGACATTGATTCAGCACAGACAAAACTCAACTACAGCAAGTTTTACATGTAAACCCACAATCGAAGTCCATCGTCTCTGTGGATGTCAGGAAAAGGCAGCTGTTTGGTCTATTTTATTCCATTTGTTAAAACCCTTACAGTCTCTTCGTATTGATCTCTGTCCTCAAATGAGCTTTAAAGCATTTCATCAGGTTTATGAATGCTCATTCCAGTATATACTTGTCTATCAGCATAATCTAAGCTTCTGTTTAAAGGCAGGCCTGCTGCACCTGTGTCAGAAGCTCCCCGAAGCGATCGAACAGACCCTCAACCCATGTCCTGTTGCCCATGCAAGTCTGGACCGTCTCCTCCTGCCCCAGGTCTTTACCTCGCGACTTCAACAACTGAATCTGGATAATGGAGAGAATCACAGTGCAGCAGTTTTGTAAACGCATTTATAGAGAAAACAAAAGGTGCCCCGAGTGGTTGTTGGATTGCAGCAGCCAGATTCGAACCTGAATCTCCCATATGAGCACCAAAGCTCAACATGGAGCACAATGTTCCCAAACTTTTTTTGTCAGCTGAACCCCTTAGACATAAATATTGAAATAATTTAATGACACATTCGCATGTTCATGGTTCAGTGATGTTGGTTAAAGGGATAGTTCACCCAAAAATAGAAATTCTGTCTTTAATTACGCACCCTCATGTCGTTACAAACCCAGAGGACTTTTGTTAATCTTCGAAACACAAATGAAGATCTCTTTGATGAAATTGGAGTTCAAAAAGTTCATAAAGAGATTGTAAAACTAATTCATATGAACTTTTCTGAAGAGACTCGATAATTTTATATGAGAACAAACCTCATTGGTTCTTGCTGAAGCTCAAACATGATGCGTAACATGAGAATGAACCTCATTGGTTCTTGCAGAAGCTCAAATGTAATGCGTAACATGAGAATGAACCTCATTGGTTCTTGCAGAAGCTCAAACGTGATGCGTAACATGAGAATGAACCTCATTGGTTCTTGCAGAAGCTCAAATGTGATGCGTAACATGAGAATGAACCTCATTGGTTCTTGCAGAAGCTCAAACGTGATGCGTAACATGAGAATGAACCTCATTGGTTCTTGCAGAAGCTCAAATGTGATGCGTCACATGAGAATGAACCTCATTGGTTCTTGCAGAAGCTCAAATGTGATGCGTCACACAAGAATGAACCTTATTGGTTCTTGCAGAAGCTCAAACGTGATGCGTAACACGAGAATGAACCTCATTGGTTCTTGCAGAAGCTCAAACGTGATGCGAAACACGAGAACGAACCTCATTGGTTCTTGCAGATGCTCAAACGTGATGCGTAACACGAGAACGAACCTCATTGGTTCTTGCAGAAGCTCAAATGTGATGCGTAACATGAGAATGAACCTCATTGGTTCTTGCAGAAGCTCAAACGTGATGCGTAACACGAGAATGAACCTTATTGGTTCTTGCAGAAGCTCAAACGTGATGCGTCACACGAGAATGAACCTCATTGGTTCTTGCTGAAGCTCAAACATGATGCGTAACATGAGAATGAACCTCATTGGTTCTTGCTGAAGCTCAAACATGATGCGTAACATGAGAATGAACCTCATTGGTTCTTGCAGAAGCTCAAACGTGATGCGTCACACAAGAATGAACCTCATTGGTTCTTGCAGAAGCTCAAACGTGATGCGTCACACGAGAATGAACCTCATTGGTTCTTGCTGAAGCTCAAACGTGATGCGTCACACAAGAATGAACCTCATTGGTTCTTGCTGAAGCTCAAACATGATGCGTAACATGAGAATGAACCTCATTGGTTCTTGCAGAAGCTCAAACGTGATGCGTCACACAAGAATGAACCTCATTGGTTCTACGTGATGCGTAACACGAGAATGAACCTCATTGGTTCTACGTGATGCGTAACACGAGAATGAACCTCATTGGTTCTCGCACGTCAAACGAACATGCTTGAGCTTGAATGTTGAATGAGATGAATGTTTATATGTGAATAAAAGTTTAAATTCAATCGTAGCTGTCAATGGAGCGACAGAAAACTCAGATTTCATCAAAATATCTTCATTTCAAAAAGTCTTAAGAGTTTTGAACGACATGAGGGAGAGTAATTAATGACAATTTTTGGGAGAACAAACCCTTTAACAGTCATACGACATGCAAGTAAACAGATAAAATATTGATTATTTTGATTTTGATTAATTTAATTTTAAATTAATTTATATACAGGGTGGCAAATATAGGGCTTGTTTAAATATATTACTGTTGTAAACAACAATTGTCCTATAAAATAAATGTAATTTTTTATATTATTTTACACTGCAAGTTACAATATTAACATTTATGCTTTGAAGTCGGCATGAAACTGAAGTTGCGATAGTCTTTTTTCATTTATTGTGGTGTAAATCCGAGTGAATATTATTTCTAAACAGAATAAAAGTAGAGTGGGTCTTGATTTTGTTCATGGGGAATTGATTGGATGGTTGAGATTTGCTATTGGTTTTCCCCACTCTCACTAAATCAGTGAAGAGAATAGATGACACTACAAGGGGAAGTTATTTTGATTAAAGATTATGAGGGCATATGAATATTTGCAAAAAAATGACATGCACAGACTTTAACTTTCAACTGTTAAAAAAATAGTCAATTTGGTGGACTACAGGTAAAATGATGTAAATCTATCCCAAAATGTTGGAAACTGTGTGAATGTGCAAATAAAGTGAACCTAGTGCACACTGTTTTCACATTAAACTGGTTGGAGATGGAGTTTACTGAGGAAGCAACAGACTTTAAAGATTATTTATATCGCAGCCTTTGATTTGATAATTGCACCAAGCTATATCACAATTTTAATTTTATTTTCAATGAATTCTGCAGCCAATTTTTTTTGGTTTGCATTTTACCTTAGATTTAATTAGTCATCAACCCATTTGGAAAACCCTGCACTAGGCCAACGTTCAGGTGTTATATTGCATAAGCAAACAGAGTGAGGTGGAGTATTTTACCAGAGGATAAAACAAAACACGATTCCCTCAAGAGCTTGTCAGCAAGGACTAGTTGATTGGTAATCCTTCCGAAAACTCACACACAAACACATTGATTCCTCACCTCCTCCATACACATCAGGTATGTGTGGTACTTGTAGTGTTGTAGAGAGTGATATAAGGAAAACCACTTCGTCTTCTGCTGATCCACTGTGTATTCCTGATCGAGACAGAGAAATAAAGACTTTAACCGTGCATCCAAAGTGATCTAAAAGCCAGTATGGTATACCTCCTAGTGGTCAAAAAGTTCAGGACATTAGCAACACTAGACTCCTAGACCTGGAATACTCACCAAGGGAAGTTTGCTGGGGGATTTCGAGGGCTTCATGGTTTTCCTGTTGTAAGCCCTCCCACTTAACCTTACTTTAAAAACGGGAGTCTCGCAGTCTGTTTTCAGCTCGGTGACCACAGACAGCTCAGGAAAGCTGTCTAATGCATTCTGTCAGAGAAAAAACACATATCCTAATGTATTATGCAAATACATTGACTATGTTTACATGCACAGAGTACTATTACATTAGTACTATTTTCTTTAATTTAATCTGACATTCTCACTATATACATATATGCATCAAATGTTTTCTGAACAAAATGTCTGTGCTATTGAGAAGAGCAGCACTTTCTTTCACCAGCTTACTCAAATCGGCATACTTTGTCAAGTCGGATATGTAGGGATGTTTAATAGTTGCTGGGTTGTCTAATAACTAATCAAATAGTCGCTTTAAAACTAAGGCCATGTCGTTTGGCTAGTTTAGGGTCATGCTTACCAGATGCATCCCATCTGAAAAAAAATAAAATATTAAAGGAAAGCGTTCTTCTCATGTTGCTAACGTCACTTTCGAAGTCAGCATTTATTGAAAATTCTAGATTGTAAATTGATGTTATAAGAAAGTGATATTTGAAGGCCAAATATGGTAACTCATAATTGTAATTTGTCCTCTGCATTTAACCGATCCAAGTTTGAGAAAATTACCTCGTAATTTTTTTTAATCAAAATTCCAGTGAAAACCACAGACTTCTGTCTGATGACGTATGCAGGACTTCTCCAATAGGGATGGGCACATTGATACAGCAGTATCCATATACGCACAAGCTACTTATTTGGTATTGATTCCTTTAAAAAAAACATCAATATTAAAATTACATTAATACAAAATGTCAGTTTCTGAAACAATATCAGATGTTTTCAGTACTTTTCCTAATGATTGTTCCAAAACCCACCTGACATATTGTCTATGAGAAGTAAATGTGCAGCGAAAAATGATTTTATTAACCATTTTATAAAGAAATCTTTAGGAAGTGCATGTTTAATGTTGATGGTATTTTAGTTTAATTTATTCATAAATTACATTATTATTTAATCATAATATAATGTTTTACGAAATGTTTATGTATGAAATGTTTTATTTAATTGTGCGAATAGGGATTTATATTGATTCTTCCCTTCTTTAAATAAACGACAACAGAATCAAATCCAAACTATACTAAAGATGCAAAATAAGAAAAAAAGACAAAAAAAGATCGTTGAGTCTTATTGAACAATTAGTCCCAGTTTCAAATGTGATTATTACTGTGAGTTGAATGATCAGAGGACTCTGATGTACTGTCTACTGTGACTCACTTTGAAGATCTGACCCATGCGCAGTTTGGGCAGCAGTCTCCGCCTGTTGTCTGTGATCATTCCATCCACCCTCTTCATGTGAGGCAGCAGCAGCTCGTCTGAACGCAGGACCAGATCAACCACAAAGGTCAGCTTCACCATCTGCCACTTATTAACACCCCTGTTACAAAACAGACAGAACTTCTCACCGTTCTCTCGCTCGAGCGCGTTCATGACATCCGTGTCCAGGGCGACGCTGATCAGCAGCTCTACGAAGCTCTTAAAGGTCTCCTTCATTGTTCTGGTGTTCAGGAAACGGGAAGCGAATGGAACCGGAGGCGTAAACTCTGAAAACGAGAGATGGGATTGGACAAAGCATGAGTGTGGGATATAACAGCAACAGACAGATTGATCCCCCATGAGATATTATATTGCAGAAACATGGAATAGGACATGGAATATTGTTTTGTTTTAATAATATATACCTTCTAATTTGAAGGTAGCACTTTACAATTTCAGATGCGAGCATTACACACACACACACACACACACACATATATAATATTAGGGCTGTCAAACGATTAATCGCATCCAAAATAAAAGTTTGTGTTTACATAATATATGTGGGTGAACACATATTATACAATATAATACACACACATGCATGTATATTTAAGAAAAAAATATTATTTATATATAAAATATTGATATTTATATACAATATAAATTATATTTTTTTGAAACAATTGGTTCAATTTAGAGCCCGACCGATTAAGGATTTTGAAGGCCGATGCCGATAAAAATATTTGTTGGTTTTAAAATCTGATATTCCGATATATCGGCCGATATTATTATTATTTTTTTATTTTAGAAACGCGCAACAAAATATTAACAGAATTCCCTAACATTAGTTATTTGTAGTTAATTATGAGTTTTAACTAAAATAATATGATAATGCATAACTGGTTCTCTCTGCCCGACTCTGGCTGGATCAGCAGGTTGCAGGATGTGTGGCGCGTTATACACGCCTGTCGCCAACAGGGACGGTGTAGAGTGCCCTCTGGTGGACAAACTATACAACTCCAACACTCATGAGATGGTTGAAGCGTGATTCGTCCGTTTTTATTTTATTTTTGAAATATTCATTTATCGGCCATTATAACTGCCGATACCGATAGTTTAGAAAATGCCTAATATCGGCCGATAATATCGGCCTGCCGATATATCGGTCTGGCTCTAGTTCAATTAAAAGCATGCTTTTCCCATCATTGATGTGCACACATCTAGGCTAAAAAGGTCCATTTTCTCCAGCTGTCACATGTCTCACCGTCATCCTCACTCACAGCCTCGGGTGAGGAGTCGGATGGAGATGTCGTGAACTCCTCTTTCCATTTCTTTCTCTTTTTGGGTGGCGGTTCAGCCTTGGCTTTCGTCTGCTTGGGTCTGGGTTTAGACAGAGCTTTCTGTTGTGCCGTTTTCTGCGTGGGAGAGTCCGACACAGTCACTGCAGTGAATCGTTGGGCCAGAAGAGCTTTAGCCTGAGAGCCTCTGGGAAAAACATACATCACAGATAAATTAATTAGTCACTTATGGAGTCTAATTATCAATAGCGTAGCTAATCTGACCAAAACCACAATGCTGTGAATTTTGTGCTAGCTGGCTGGAATAGAGTAATGTGTGGGATCAGTTTGATGTTGGAGATTTCAAACAACAGTGGCAGGGGATTGATGTACTATGGAAAAATATTTGGCTGAGTGGGATTGCACAATAGAGGCCTGTGGCTCAGCATGACATTTTAGAGAAGAATAGGAAAAACATGATTGCTAACTCATCTGAGCTATGTTCCTTATGCACATTGTTGTGTCCAAAGTCAATTAGGTGAGGCCAAAGTCTCGTATGAAAAAGAAGTAAGTGGACTAAATGATTGGAGAAGTCCTGCATGTCACCAGAAGATCCAGTTATGACATTTTGATTACAGATTAAAAGGTCAAGAAAAGTGCACAGATGAAATATTCACAATAAACATAATTCTAAATTAGCCGAATTCACGCTTATAGACTAGAGTAAGGCAGATTGTACCTCATTGAATGCATGGGCTTGCATCGTGGTTTCCTACTGCAAACTCGAACATACTCCCGCTTGTTGACCGTGTCAAGAAATTTGACATGTACTCTCCTGTACATAGACTTCGCATCACCAAAGTACCCCAAATACTGAAAAGAGTATATGACACTGAGTGTTGTTCACAGCATTTTGATACATTGGAAGCACACTAGGGGTGTAACGGTTCAAATTACAGTTCAAAAGTATCATGGTTTTAAGGTCACGGACCACGGTTTAATGTTCAGGCAAAAAAGGACTACTGTCAAATAAAAATAAAGAAAATGAGAACAAATAATAAAACTACAAGCAACTGCGCAAATATAAAAATAAAATAAATGTTGCTTTTAAGGTTATTTAGGTATACACAAATTGAAAAACAACACGAATAAGGATCATTTTTAAAGTTACAAAAGCTATTCAGTCAATAGCAGGGAGTGATTTTCATGTCTTTCGTTGTTTGATTAACATTAAAAACACAGACGGCAGCAGGAATATTAGGCTGCTGTCACTTTAAAGGTACAACATGCAGTATTTTTGCAGTAAAATATCTAAAACCACTAGGCCATTGATTACTTACAATATCCCAAATGTTTCCAACTATTTGTAAATCGTAAAAAAAAAAATTGCGATTTTTAACCAAGGAAACGGGGCGTGTGAGCAGGGGCGAGGAGTCGCCAGTCAATGACGTCATGTCCCCCGGTTTCCGCCAGTTTTGACCGCGTACTGCAATAGTAACCATGGCGACAGACGTGGACAACTATGTCCATTATGCGTGCTCAACAGCGCGAGCGTCACTAGCAGGGTTTTGTTCAAACATTATGGACCATGGCAAGCAGACTTTGGGACAAAAAGAGGACTAGAACGAAGATCAACATCTTTCGAGATGCCGAGAGCTCCACGTCCGCGACTAACTTCGAATTGACGGAGACGCGAGTGTTGCATGTTACTTGAGCAAACAGGTGAGCAAATCAATGTATATAAAACTAATCAATGTTATGTAGTTCAACATGATGAAAAGATAGAATATGATCTGTATGTTATTCTCTAATGTTAGTCTCATACAGCCAACAAACAACCTAACTAACAATTCAACACACACAAATGCCATTTAGTGTGATAGTGAAAGTGTTAGAGCAAGTGAAGCAGCGCTGCGTTACCTCAAGTTTAATTCCTCTAATAAACTGACCTGTGTGAGTAATTCAGCGTGTAGTTCGGTAGAATTAAATGTCCTTATTCCTTTATATATCCGCGGGACTCGCGTTGTGTGTGGCGCTGGTAAACGTCTAGCAATCGCGCCCTGCTTCATACCACAGTCATGTTAAAAACATCAATGTATTCACTCATCCATAAACGATCGACGACAACATCCATAATTCCGCTTAATGCAGAATATATGTCTTTAATATACGCCTTTGTTATTGTGAGAGGTTAGCGACCCCTGGTGGCGAAACAATCTTGTATATTGTACCTTTAAGAGCAGCATAAATGACTGGTCAAATTGAAAAATACAGCACTTTCATTGAACAAAGTTTAGGGGAAACAGATTGCATATCCATCAACAGAAACACACATTAGCCTACCTCTATCTGTTTTCCCCATATTAGAAAAGAGTAACCAGCAGATTTGAGATGAAAGTGCGTGCCGAACAATACTGTTATATTTTTGTACCGAGAACTGTCACACCCCTAGTTACACATGCATATATTGTTTTGTATTGACACTTACACTGTTGGTGGCAAAGAACACTCGTTTCCCGTCCCTGAGCTCAGGTACAAACTTCTGCAGCAGGGCTTTCTGGACCTTCCAGATGGCTGGTGGTTCAACCCCAGCAATCATTGTGATCTACACACAAAACACACATCAAAGGTTTACAGAGACATAGGGTTTGAGGAAACACAGTCAGGGAGTCTGCGCAATGTCTCATATATTTGACAGGAGGAGGTTGGTGAGAACGTCATAAACTGCTCAGCAACGACAGACACGTCACATAATGTAATTTAAAAGTCAACATGATTTTAGAGTCAACATGAAACAGCATTAACGACCCATAATATGAATTGTTTTGGAAGCAAATAGCATATTCAATGAAGGGCGGTTGTTCCATTAGTTCAGTTGGTTCAAGTTAACCAATAGCCTTGTGCATCCTAGGTGAAAGGGTTACGAAATGTCCAGAATAGATTGTGCTAGAACACATTGTCGCTCTCCAAATGGATAAAATATTTTTGACATACATTGTGTCTTTGCAGTATTTGTATTTTTTGCATATTTGTAATATTGTTCCATACATGTAAACTACCATGCTCTCTTTGGCTGTGTCCGAAATTGTACCCTATGCCCTTAAATAGAGCATTATTTGAGGGGACAGCCATTTGTGGTGGTGTCCGAAACCATAGCGGACATTATCGAGTGCAATGAACCGTGGGATTGAATGACATAACGCACTGTGGGAGTCATGCGCCAAATTAATTCACACGCTTGACCAGAAGATGGCGCCGCAGCTGAATCAACTATTCATCCATTCATTTTACAAGCTGTTGGTCCAATGTGGGTGCAGGGTACTATCATACTTTGATTATTAAACTATTTAATTAATTAATTTAATTTTAAAAAGTTCAAGATAAATCTTTCAATTTACTACTGGAGCAGCCTGGGCCCGTATTCATAAATATTCAAAGAATCCTTTCAGAAAACTCTTAATTTAGCTTAAAAGCTTTTATGTAGGAGTCTTAGCTTAAGAGCGATTCGGGACTGATCTGAGAGCAACTCTGAGTAAGGAAAAGATAAAAACATTCATTTTATGAACGTTGCGATGTATGACACAATCTTTTGATTGTGATTGTCAGGTTTTAAGTATAGAGTTTACTGGCACACACACATTATATTTATGTATATAAATTATTTTTTTATCTTGCTGTTAATTTCCTAAGGTATTTGATTGGATAAGGATGATAAAAATTGTTCCACTCTTTCCAATTGCACTGATTGCTGGCATGTCTATTTAAGTGGTGGTTTGAATGTTGGTTTTAATATAGCAAACATGGATTAAAAAACAAGAAAGCCCAACTGAACAGAAGAACCGTGTTTACTGTTAGTCGAGTTAGTGGATGAACACTAGGCCATCATTCAAGGAAAAATTGGGGCTGCTATCACAGCACGGAGCAAGAAGCGGATGTGGGAGCTTATAGCACAAATTATTAACGGTTCATTCCCCTGCTTGTACGCAGCAGGGAAGCCTGCTATATTCATAAATGCAGTTTTTTGAGCCTGCAATGTGGGAATGTCCAATGGAAACTAAATGAACTGCGTCATCACTGCTGCTTTATTGCATTTTCCATTTGCCAAATATATTAATGTAGTGATTACTTTCATTTCTGGCATTATGACATTCCTACGCTGTGTCTGAGATATTAGTGTGTCTTTAATAAGATCAGTCACAAACATGACCCCTGCACGACCTCATCTATTGTGTCTTATTAACTCGCTGTCATCCATTGCCTGCAACACATTTCAGTTCTGCCATTTTCTCCTCTGTAAAAGAAACTTTTAAGCCTTTTAAAAGTCATTATCTGTACTCCTAACAATTTGAGTAGTTCACCTTTAAAAAAATTTTTGCTGATAATTTACTCACCCCTATGTCATGCAAGATGTCCATGTCTCTGTTTCTTCAGTCGAAAAGAAATTAAGGTTTTTGATGAAAACATTCCAGGATTTTTCTCCATATAATGGACTTCAATGGGAACCAAAACAGTTAAAGGTCCAAATGAGAATTTCAGTGCAGCTTCAAAGGGCTTTAAACGACACTAGAGTATGAATAAGGGTCTAATCTAGGACCCTTCGAGTCATGACTCGAAAAAAGATTTGTTCATTTTGATGAACGAGTTTGAACAGGAGAGTCACGAACGCTCATCACAGAACAAAGCAAGGCGAGCATTTGCGCTTATAAAACTTAAACTTTGTTATTTATTTATTTATTAACTGACTGTTCGCTTCGCTAGATAAGACCCTTATTCATCGTCTGGTGTCGTTTAAAGCCCTTTGTAACTGCACTGAAACTCTCATTTGGACCTTGAACCGTTTGGTTCCCAATGAAGTCCATTATATGGAGCAAAATCCTGGAATGTTTTCATCAAAAACCTTAATTTCTTTTTGACTGAAGAAAGATCTTGGATGACATGGGGGTGAGTAAATAATCAGCAAAAGTTTTTTTAAAAGTGAACTACTCCTTTAAGACCTCTTTTAACGGTTAATATGCTTCCTGAATTACTTTTTTCTTTACTAGGATTTTTTCTTTAATTATAAGGGTAAACGTCCATATTTCAAAGAATTTTGTCACTAGGAGCGACTCTTTGCATTAAGATTCTTTATGAAAACGGGCCCAGTTTTCTAAGTTTCAGAATGATTATTAAACAGCAAGGACAAAGTATGCAAATCGGCAGCCCTTCCGGCGCAATCAGTGTCTGAATTCACTGACTTGTTTCAATTCACTCCTTCAAGTGGATATATTAGAGTAATGTAGACTAGGGAATAGTGAACACAGCCTTTGAGTTCTACTCTTGCTAATTGTTTGTTGCAGTGTGTTGAAATCTTTGCACGTACATGTCAAACTTTTTATTCACTTGCAGTTTATAAAATAAAATCTTTGTGCAAGGCTTTCTCTAGTCTGGACTGAATTCACTTGTGCGGTTAGCTTTTTTTGGTTTGTTTGTTCAAAATAAATTGTGCACAATAATACCAGTAACATGTAAGTGTTGATTTCATGCTGACTTCTATAAATAAAGGGCACAAAAAGCACATCTCAGCATACCTCCATCCTTTCAATGTCCTCATTCCTAACCACAAACTCATCTCGCTCCCGGTACATGCCCTCCCCTCCACTATCCGACAGCTCCTCGTCCATCAGACCCTCGATAGCAACCGCGGTCAGTTGAACTGCTAACTTGTCTGGAGGCACATCCTTCACCAACTCCTCTGCAGAAATCTTCTGTACAGCCTTCAGTTGCTCCTGTGGCTTGGCAACTATAGGCTGTGTGCTGGAGGCCTGAAGCTGCTTAGTATTGTCACCTAAATATATGTTGTGTTGAAACGGGAAAAGATTAACTAGGGTTTTCATAATACCTACATTTCAGAATTCAGAACCTCAATAATAATACTACAGCAACATGCTTTACCTTTACATATAGCATTATAATGACCCAGGCACATATTGCAATATTAAATATTAAAGGGATACTCCACTTTTTTTGGAAATAGGCTCATTTTACAACTCCCCCAGAGTTAAACAGTTGAGTTTTATCGTTTTCGAATCCATTCAACCGATTTTCTGATATTTAGAGGAATATCAGTAACCTTTTTCAATGAGACAGTTTTTGGTCTCATTAACTTCCATAGTATCTATTTTTTCCTACTATGGATGTCAATGAGACCAGAAAATGTCTGGTTATTCCTCTAAATATCAGAAAATTGGCTGAATGGATTCGAAAACGGTAAAACTCCACTGTTTAACTCTGAGGGAGTTATAAAATGAGCTTATTTCCAGAAAAAAGTGGAGTATCCCTTTAAAGTAGTTGACTTTTGAAAAAACTTTTGCCGATAATTTACTCACCCCCATGTCATCCAAGATGTCCATGTCATTCTTTCTTCAGTCGAAAAGAAATTAGGTTTTTGATGAAAAGATTCCAGCATTTTTCTCCATGTAATGGACTTTAATGGGAACCAAATGGTTCAAGGTCCAAAAGACACTTTCAGTACAAACTGCAAACTGTTCAAAGGGCTTTAAACGATGAATAAGGGTCTTATCAAGCGAAACGGTCGCTCATTTAAAAAAAAAAAAATAACAAAGTTTAAGTTTTATAAGCTCAAATGCTCGCCTTGCTCTGTTACTCTCCTGTTCGAACTCGTTCATCAAAATGAATGAATCTTTTTCTGAGTCAATTCGTTCGTTGAATGAACCAAATGACTCGGAAAAAGATTTGTTTGAAAGTGTCTTTTGAACCTTGAACCGTTTGGTTCCCATTGAAGTCCATTATATGGAAAAAAATGCTGGAATGTTTCCATCAAAAACCTTAATTTCTTTTCGACTGAAGAAAGAAAGACATGGACATCTTGGATGAGTGACATGGGGGTGAGTAAATTATCAGCAAAAGTTTTTTGAAAAGTGAACTACTCCTTTAAAGGAAATGTCTTCCATACCCAACTTCTGCTTTTTTTCTGTGGGCTCATCTAAGGATGAAAGCGCAGAAGTGATGCTCTTTTGCAGATCCTGGTTTTTCCCCACCGAATCATCTTCGTCAGAGGAAAAGGTTGGCAGCGTTTCCAGGTTCCTTTGGAGCTCTTCATCAAGTCGCTTCGTAGAAATGACGCTATGAGGGTCTGGAGATGTCAATGGGGTTGAAGGAAGGGGAGGTTTAAAAGGAATAAGTAATGGATTAGGAGGCCTCTTGGAGGTCGAAGGCTTTCTGGTGCGACTGGGTGACCGTATTGGTGGAGATGATAGGTTTTGTCTGGATCCAGATTTAAGGAAGTCCAAGAAGGAGCCCAAGAACCCAGTTTTAACCTCTGGCTGTTTTTCTTCAACCTCTTTTAACTTCTGACGCATCCTCTCCTGCTGTTGGAAGCTTTCATTAGAAGTCTCTGAGGTGGAAGTCAAACTTGCCTCACTGGCACGTGAATTCTGGCGCTTAACTTGTGTGCTTTTCTTCTGAGATTTGGATTGACCATTTTCATCTTCAACAGACTGCTTGGACGAACCCTTCGATCTGGATCGTTTTTTTGGAAGGCCATCAGTAGGATGCTCAATAAGACCGTCATCGTTTTTAAGGCCTTTCGATCCCTTTAACTGGCTTATATTATTATTTGACACATTTTCAATATTCAGATGCCCTGACTGACTTTGTTCCTGGCCGGCCAACTGAAAGTCAGAGGAGGTTGTATTACTAATAGCAAGTCCATTAGCATTCAAAGCAGAACCATTGCTAGAGTTCACAAAATGTCCTTTGGGTAACACATCATTCTTCTCATGAGCGTTTGCTACCTTGTCAGATATTTCTTGTGCAGAGTTGTTTCTTCCCACAGGTTGGTTATGAGAGTTTGAGAGCGTAAACACTTGGTGTCCCTCCGTTTCTTCTTTGGAGTATGTCGTTTGAGCACCAATTATAGTCATCGCTTGCGAGTTAGCGATTACCATATGCTGAGATGGGAAACTATTTAGTCTGTTCTCAGAGGACTGAAAATTGCACTTGGAATCTATAGAGTTGGCGACCGATGACATGTCGCCATCAGATGATGTGGATTTGACAAAATCCTGTGGTGTGACGCCACAGGCGGCCGCCGTAGCAGCGAGAATGTCGTCGACATTTGAGAGGATGTTCCTGTCATCTGCCAATAGCATGGAGTCAGGAAAACATACAGAACTGAGAGTAAAGTTCTGCTTTGTGTCATGAGGATTTGAATGATTGAAGTTGTCTTTTTGTGTCGGGTCCTGTTTAGTGGACTCTGCCGAGTTGGGCACTTGGTGAGAGACAATTGGCTGGTTGTGACGCCCATTAACTGTCAAATGACCAGTGTCGCTGTTCATTTGGAGATATTGGACTGGTACGGACTGCATGTACATAGTCTGCTTGGGCTGATTCTGGCCTGAAGTGAGCACAGGCTGCTGCAGAACAATCATGTGAGAGGGATCGAGTAGCACTTGGGAACTGGGAACCCGGATGAACTGTGTTTGGTCCTCAGACAGCTGTCTGGGATCACTCGGTTGAACTCGGATAATCTGACCCTGATGATTCTGCTGCTGAGATATGGACCCTTTCAGAACTAGAGTATGCTGTTTCAGCTGGTCGGCACTCAAGGGTGCAAGGGTGGAGTGCATCAATAGAGGGTTACTCTTGGGCTCGGAGGGAGTATTGGCACTAGTAGCGAGCTCCTTTGTGGTTTCCAAATGTGTAAGGACCTGCTCCTCAGATCGGGAGTTACTGCGAATGACACTTTGAGTGTTATGCCTGTCTTCCATCTTTGAAACTACGTAAACGTCATTTTTTGTTCCGATTTCAGTGGCTGAAAGGGTTTGGGGAGAGGTCCCCATAGATCCTTTCTGTAATGCCTGCACATCCTCAAGGGGAAGCTCTCCAGAGCTCTCTTTTGAGGAAAGAAAGATTTGTTCATCTTGCTGACGTTGTTTTAAGTCAACTGAGGACTGGTCAGTGGGCAAGGCTTGGGTGTGGGTGGCAGGAGAGGAGGTTGATGACTGGACAGATACCAAGTACTTCTGCTGTAACAAGGCACTGTCTGTCTTGCTAAGCGGGGAAGACTGCATTAGGATGTAATCCGGGCCTAGGTTAGCAGATGATGAGCTTCGGGCACGATTGGGTGAGAAAGAAGAGACGGAGGAGAGGGACTGACTTGACACATAGTTCTGTGAAGGTACGCTAGCAGATGTTGGCCCCTGGGTATAGAAACTAATGGTTGGCAGGCTCTGAGAGTGGCTGGAAGAATAGTTTTGAGAAGGACTTCCCATGCAAAGAGTTTGCCCAGGTGTCTCGTACCCATCCCTGTTTCCCACATGTGGCAATTCCTGCTGCTGACTGGAGGAATAAACAAGAGACTGGCTCACAGATGTCTCAGCTTCAGATTGGCTAGTGTATGACAAGAGAGTC
This sequence comes from Pimephales promelas, assembly GCF_016745375.1. Next base: position 6,761,869 of record NW_024121499.1, on the reverse strand, counting down.
TTGTAAATGGAAGGGAGCTTCTCAGACAAACTAGATGAGAAGGCCTGTGTTTGGCTCAGGTTGCTCGACAGGCTTTGAGATGTGATGTAAGCATGCGAGGCACTAACGGACACCAGGCTCGAAAGCTGCGTGGATGTGTATGGTTGCGATTGGCTGGCGATCACTGAACTTTGTTTCTGGGCTGAGGAAGAGTAGCTCGGCAGCTGCAGGCCTGGGGAGCTTGTCTGGGCTTGAGTGTCTGCGTTCCCACTGGGATGTTGAGCTGTTTTGCTAGAACCGTCTTTAACCTTTACTCCAGATGTGCTGGAAAACCCAGGGGAGGGGACAGAAGAAGCGTAGGCCTGAGTTTGCTGCAGCGCTGTATTAGAAGTCTTCTGTTGTGCAGTGCCGTTTAGGGGTGAAGGGTCACCTGCAGGACTGCAGGGTACGGGCGTGTGCGGGGAAAGGTCCTGTTGATATGAAATGTCATCCTCGTCATGCAGGTAACTCTGTAGGGAGTGCTGGGTACTGCTAGCCAGCTGCTCCTGGACTGGCTGGGTGCTAGAAGGCCGCTGATGGTGCTTGATCACACTACATTCACGTTGAAGTGCTCGTTCGATGGAGCCTGAGAAAACCGGGCCACCGTAAGGCTGGGGGGCCTGCTGGGAACTGCCCAAAGATGTGGACAGCAGACTGAACTGAGGCTGAAGGAGGTGTGGGGCTGACTCTTGTGCTGAGCGATACGTGGAGGACTGAGGTGGCAAGCCGACCCCTAGAGACGTACCACCAAAAGCAAGTGAAGTTGGCACAGTGTTCTGGGAGGATTTGAACTGGAGCAGAGGGTCATTAGGGGATAGCAGACCATTCGAAGAGATGAAAGTGCTGTCCTGAACAGCAAGCGCTGATGTAGTGGTGAAACTTCTTGTAGGAAAGGCACTAGGGTGCTGATAGGAGGAGAGCGCTGAAGGTGTTGGGAACGTTCCTGATGGATGCAGGGCTCCGGTGAGAAAAAGTTCTGTTGAAGTGTTTGCACCTGTAGCAGAAAACGTTAAAGTTTGATGAACTGCAGACAGAATTGCATCTGAACATGGCATCTCTTTTGCACTAAAATACCCCTTTGGTGTATAACAACAACACTTCAGGGGGTCATACAATATAATTGAAGGAGAGGACAGTGCAAAAAAGACAATAAAGTTGCAGACTATTCGTGAGTGCAGTAATGCACTAATTGATTTCACATGCTAAGAGGGAGTTTACACAAAAGTCTGGCAGCAACAACAACAAAAAAGAGAAGTTGGGTGGTAAATGGTCATAAACAACGAAATTATTACCTTTTATACATAAAATAACATTTTATTTCATTTTCATAAAAAGAGAAATACAATGACCCCAACTTTTACCCTAATGACCCATTAAAGGAGTAGTTCACTTTTAAAAAGACTTTTGCTGATAATTTACTCACCCGCATGTTATCCAAGATGTCCATGTCTTTCTTTCTTCAGTTGAAAAGAAATTAAGGTTTTTGATGAAAACATTCCAGGATTTTCTCCATATAATGGATGAACCAAACGGTTCAAGGTCCAAATGAGAGTTTCAGTGCAGCTTCAAAGGACTTTAAACGACACCAGACAATGAATCTTATCTAGGACCCTTCGAGTCATGACTCGAAAAAAGATTTGTTCATTTTGATGAACGAGTTCGAACAGGAGTCACGAACGCTCATCACAGAACAGAGCAAGGCAAGCATTTGTGCTTATAAAACTTCTACTTTTTTATTTATTTTTTAAATTACCAATCGTTTCGCTAGATAAGACCCTTATTCATCGTCTGGAGTCGTTTAAAACCATTTGAAGCTGCACTGAAATTCTCATTTGGACCTTGAACCATTTGGTTCCCAATGAAGTCCATTATAAAGAGAAAATCCTGGAATGTTTTCATCAAAAACCTTAATTTCTTTTCAACTGAAGAAAGAAAGACATGGACATCTTGGATGACATGGGGGTGAGTAAATTATCAGCAAAAGTTTTTTTAAAAGTGAACTACTCCTTTAAGGATGACTGGCAAAAAGGGAAGATGGTGCAGCCAAAACTTCAGTGGTTCCTCTAAAACAGAGATCTAATGCATGTTTACCTGTTTGCCAGGAGGGGCTTCGAAATGGAGGGAGAAGAGTAGAGCCAGCAGGTCCAGCCTGAAGGCCTCGGGATTCAATAGCGGAGAGGAAGTTCATGACTGATGATTCAGTAGTGTTGCTGCTGGCTGTGCTGTGCTGATTTGAGTCAAACACTCCTAAAAGAGAGAGATACCAAACACAGACAAACAGGCTGTCGGTGACTTAAAGGAGGGACTATATTTCGTTATAGCATGAACCGTTTGCTCACCTGTGGGGTGGTGGGTGGTGGTAAACGTAGGCTGGTGACTAGAGGCAAAGGTCTGCCGTTGGAGGATCTCAGACTCCAATTGTGTAGAACCATAACTTGAACTATTGAAGTAAAATCGTCACTTTTAGACAGTAAAAACGACTAACCACAACCTTTTACCAAGCTCACACAAAGATCTTTAATCTTCACATTTGTATACAGTCTCTTCACACGCAACCTATTCTTGAGGTTCTGTACACTTTACACTAACCAAACTCAAACTATTTTAAACATAATAGCAGATATCACAAACGTTCTCTGTGAAGTAGCCTAGTTTGGTAGTAGTAGGCGGGTAGAAGTAGCATAGTTTGGGTAGTTATATAGTCTGCATATTAAAAGTGGATTATAAAAGTTCTCCGTCATAAATAAATAGCCATACTTCACAACAAATGAGACAAAAAAGTCACAAGCAACAAAGACTGGACTTGAGAAAACATATGGAAACTATTTTAGTTGGTTTGTCTGTTATGATTGTACAAAGCCACATCTCTTGCTAAATAGAGGCAAGTCTGTCTACATAATATATTTTGCCAAATAAACATCTGCATAAGTAAATGTAACAGCTGGCAAGATTCATTTTTGAGTTTGTTTCCTAGCTGTTTTTGATGGCTTCAGTGTGGATGTGTGTACAGACGTCACATAAACTAACAGAGAGGATATCCATTAGCTAGTTCTAGTCAGTTAAATTTGCTATTATACTCAAATGTTTATTTATTGAAAGAGACAGTTGATCATTTTAACTAGTTAATCCAAACTACTATTGAACACAATTCAGCTACCAACAAGGAATTTGTTAGCCACAACTCTAATATGCACAGGTAATGTTTATCGGGAGGTTAATAATATATTTGTATTTATTTATTCCTTCTCAATTCATATTTTCTTATAGTTTTCTTATGATAAAACAAAATCGTGTTCCTCACTGATTTCTGATGTATGGTGTCAATGTCAATTTCTACAGAACCATTCAAAACCATAAGTTAGAAGATGGAAACTTCTGATTTTTGAGTAAACAGAGCTGCCTGGGCAATGTGATATATGCATGCTTGAACAATGTAATAAACTGTCCCTGGTTCTGACTTCTAAACCACCTGGTGCTTTTGGCACCGTCTCAAAATCTAGTGTGCTGCTGACTATAACTACCCTGCCTTGGTTTTGTTTTTACACTTAAATAATAGTAACACTTTACAATACGGTTCATTTATTAAACATTAGTTAATGTATTAACTAACATGAACTAACCATGATCAATACATTTGTTACTGTTTTTGTTCATTAATACAAATACAGCTGTTCATTGTTAGTTCATGTTAACTCACAGTGCATTAGCTAATGTTCACAAGATTTTAATGAAGTATTAGTAAATGTTGAAATTAACATTAACTAAGAGTAAGAGCATTTGTTAATGTATACTAATGTAGTTAACTAATGAACCTTATTGTAAAGTGTTACCAAATTAATTTTACAGAACAGTTATACTGATTAAATGACTTGAAAACTGTAGATCTGCCTGATAAAAAGAAGCAATTTATGCATATAGATACGATGCACTGGCACTATACATGTGTAAATTAAGCTAATTAATGACAGACAGACCTAAATAAGACACTTTGTGTAAAGTTGCACACACGTGTTCTGCAACACTATCGATCAATTGTTTACAAATCTCCTCCATGTCTGCGAACACATTGTCTGTGTCTGCAGTGTCACGTTACAAGTTTATATACGAGAAACCAAGCTGACACAGTTCTTAATCTGCACTTTCTGATCATTCATGCACAAAGACATATAAATTAGCATAATGAATAATAACTAATTACGGTGTGAGTGCGGATTGAAAGGTAACTAAATGAGTGATTTGAGCACATTCATGAGATTCACGGTGTATTACTCCGCGAGTGCCTAAAGCTATAAACGCATTAGCTACATTAAAACTGCCTTTATATACGTCTTGACACTTTTACATGTGTGTTTGTTTCGCTAGGCCTTCCATCACCGGAGTTTTCTTCGGGAGGCGACCCACCCTCTCGTACCTGGGTTTGTAGGCCCAGCCCGCGCTCTGAGCCGCCGCGCTGACCGGCTCTGTGAAGCTGGAGCTCGGGTAATTCCTCTCCATCCTCCGCCTTGGATCGGGAATGACGGGCGTCCCCTGATACAGCTACACATTCAACCAAGCGTGACAAAATCACATATTTCTCCAAACGTTGCTGGTCCCGTGGTGATCCGAGCACTGGTCCCGGGGGTCGGACGGCTGATTTGTGCTGTGGATTAACGGTTAATAAGCGCAGGGTGAGAATCACTGCTCGTGGCCCCCGAACATAATCACACAGAGTCAGAAGCGCTGCTGCATCGAGTCCCCATATTGACGTTTTTCTCCCAAACATTCACTTCCGAGTTCCGACAAACTTTAGATGGAAGTTTTTTTTGCTTTTCTCCCCCCTCTGTCTCTCTTTCTCTCCCTCTCTCGCTCCACACACACACACGCGCGCGCCCGCGCATATCCCTGTGGAGACTTGTATTCATTGTTGCTAAAATGAATAGCCTATATGGTTCCACTTTATAACTGTGTGCTGTTTTTAACCGTCTACTATTTTGTACTAACATTTAAATTAATAATTTGATGGAATTAACTTATTGTGTAGCTTACACATAGCCTATTTGTTCTTATTTTTTTAAATGCTAATTAATTTATGCAATTACAACTCATCTATTACACTGTAGACGTTTCTCTTACACCTAACCCACTCTTAAACCAAACCATCAAACCTGTCCTAACTGTAAAACTGTTTCGCAATACATTGTGATTTTTTTATGTTAGTAAAAAGACACCTAATAAATTATTTTAGCCTACCTTCTCCTTATCAATAACTTTACATACACCCAATGTCATAAGTAGTAGTTGTGGTACAGTGGCTCTCAAGCTGTGGTTTGTGAAGAATGTCAAGTGGTTTGGCTGATTTAAAGGGATAATTCACCCCCAAATTAAAATTCTTTCCTTAAGTAAAACTAATCCATATGATTTGAGCAGTTTTGTCCAAAGTTGATGTTCATTCTCGTGTTAAGCAGCACGTTTGAGCTTCTGCAGGAACCAATGAGGTTTGTTCTTGTGCGTCAAGCAGGTTCAGCTGAGCTTTGGGTTGTGCTGTGGTTGCTCATAAGGAATGGGAGAAAATAGGTGTATGTATAATAAACATAAAAGCAAAGTGATGTTAGAAGTGAATGGGTCATAGAACTACACAATGAGTTTTACGATGTTATAATTCTTTTAAAAAAAAGAATCCTTTAGCCATTATTTTGTTGTCTATTTATTACATGTATATAGTTTAATAGCCGTCTAATTGATGACTAGTTTATTTTTGGGCTATGTTTAGACGTCTATTAGATTTTCACTGACAGCCCAAATTTAGCCTTGTTTTAGCCTAGACGTCTGGGCTATGTTTTGACGGCTATCTTTTAGACGCAAAATTGCTTGCTGGGACATCTGTACAACTACACCTTGTAAAAATGTAACACATTAACTTTGCAAACATGATTATTAAATGGCAATCTATTTGTTAATAATTAAGTGATGACTGAATACACCAAGGCCAGCTTTATGTAGATCATGTTTTCAACCAAGGTACCAAAAAATAATTTGTGTTGGTTATTATTTCCCATATGTTGTTGTGGCTTTTTGTTTTTAAAATAATTTCGTTAGAGAATTCCTCCAAGCATTCCCCTTTTAAAGTGTGTTATGTAAAGAACAAGTCATGAAATTGATTTCACAGTAGGCCAATGTTTATTTCATTAAAAGCCATAGTAAAAAGGACAAAAATCGTTATTTGATCAAACAATTTGTAACGTATCTTTAAGAGTTAAGCATTCCATATTTATCTTGTGGCGTTTATTAATAAGCAAGAAAATCATAGGCTATACAACAGGATTGATTGCATGCTCAAGTTTTAAATACAAACGATTTTGCTTTATTATTCCTCTATTCAGTCGGAAGGTTTTCTCGCCACAAGTTGAAAAACAGCCTCAAAGTCAGACACGGAGTTGCTTCCGGGCTCCTCTTCTACAGGCAGTAAATTAAACTCTTGGATAGAGAGGCCTAAACCTCTGAGCGTTTCCTCAATATCAGACTGACTCAGTCTAAGACAAGAAAAGGATTGTTCATCCACCTTGTAGAATGTCTCACCTAGAACACCAACCATGACCAGAATTCCACCAGGACGCAGGAGCTTGTTCAGCCCATGTAAAGCGCGACGGTATGTCTGAATGTCTTTACACGCTGCTTCCAGGCACAGAGATGTAATGACACAGTCCGCTGGTTCCAATGTGTGTGGATAGAACGGATTATCCAACCGGACATCACATTTTAAAACCTTTTTGACTCGTTGCTTAAGCGAAGCCTCCAAATCAGACGGGCTGAAGTTCAAAGATGAATGAAAAGTGAAGAAGAAGAATTGTATCATGTGTAAAATGGGCTTGGCTCTGTAATTTTATAAATGGGTGTTGTTGTTGTTTTCTTCTTCATCCTTACATTGTTTTACCAATGGAGTTTAGTTGGGTGATCTATAGCAGTTCCGTGACCGTGGAGAGCGAAGGTTCGTTTCTTACTGGATTGGTCATCTATAAAGGTTAAAGGAAAAAATGAGCCGGTGTGCCCCTCACAAAAATTTGGGGAAATTTTGTGAGAGCCTGATATCCAAAATGGCTGCCGTCGGCCAAGCTGGAAATGAACTTTTTAATGGTTTTGCCCACAATACATTGTTTCTGAGACTATTTGGGTCAAGAAATTCTTAAATTACGTATTGATTTTTACCCATTTTTGACCTTCAAATTCAAGATGGCCGCCAATTGGCTCTTTAAGGTGAGACACCATTACAGGGGTGCTTCTCATTTCTTACTTGTGCACTCGTTTCCTTTCCTCGAGTAACAGCTCCACCCCCTGTAGGACGCGAGGAAAGGAAATGAGGAATCGAGTAAAAGTTTTTTAATACATTGGATACTTGATCACTCGAGCGTCACTCCACAGTGTCTGTCATCAGCAGCGCTAAGATGATCCCTTATGTTATTGAAGTTTGGTTATTACATTCATAATAAATAATAATACAGATAGGCTACACTGTTGAATTATGTGAGATGTGTGGTTTATATAAACTGCAAAGGTAAAGTATAAATTAAAATGACCAATGTGAAGGGGGAGGAGAATTGATAATTGCAAGGCGGAACTCCAAAAGGAGGACGCCGGCAACATGCAGATATGTTTCTTCGCTGAGGAGCCAAGACTGAACTCAGTCGGTCCATGCGGTACAGTGGAAGTGGCAGGAAGACGTAACGTCTCTGTTCCCTACTCAGGGAACAAGGGTTACATTTTTGTGAGGGGCACCCCGGCTCATTTTTATCTTTAACCTTTATAGATGACTAATCCAGTGAGAAACGAACCTTCGCTCTCCGCGGTCACAGAACTGCTAGCTCACCCAACTAATTAGTCAGCAAGTTAATTCCAAAATTGTTTTGAAGCGTAATGTAGCCTTACTTTTATTATAGGCCGAAATGTGATGAAAATAACAAGATAATTTTTCTCTGTGTTAGGTAATTAAACTTAAGAATTTATTTTCCATATAGACCATTTCACAAGATGTAAACAACACTGGTCCAGAAACACTTCCTGTTTTAGTTTGTAACTGTTTTCTTTATTTCACATGTAAAGAAAACATCTTAAAGATGTTTGTTTAACTTTTTGATTCAGTTTTAAATGTTCTGTTGGTTGTATTTTATCCCAGCTTTTATGTAGTGTTAAAAAACTGAAACAGGAAGTGCTTCTGGACCAGTGTTGTTTACATCTTGTGAAATGGTCTATAGGCTAGAGTCCAAAGTCCAAGCCTACAAATAACCTTACCTTTTCCCCTCCAGGTCACAGATGTGCTGCAAAATAGGTTTCCAATCTAAACAGCCTTCTTCATTTTTCAACCATTTTTCAATTTCTATTCGATTGTTATCAGCGAAATCAGACAGCACAATCTCGTCGTAGTGTTCGCACGCGCTTAAGACGCTGTGGATAGATGGTCCGCTGCCCACATCAATCAGCCTCTGACCTCCATGTTCTCCTTTAAAACAAACATTTATGTAAAACGTAAGCTATTTAAGAAAAGTAAAACATTTAGACCAAGCGATTATATTAGTTGTTTGCTTGCTTACCCGCGGAGAAAACTCGGCTAAGACATCCTAAAACGAAAGTGAGAAAATCCTTCTCGTCAGAGTGACCGCGAGGACAGGAATAGAAATTTTTAACATATGCACGCGAATCAAAATGCCGCTGATAGAACTCTCCCTCAGTGAAGTTCATGCATTCACTCATGATTACAACACGTAGGCCTATGTGTCGACGAAGACTGTAGTTTTTTTTTTCTTTTTTTAAGAGTAAACTGTCCTGCTGTCCTTATGGACCTGTAAACAGAAGAGGCGCAAATGCGGAATATCCAGACTTCAGCAACTGACGCATCTGCGTGCACGTATTAACACATACTAGGGCAGGGGCGGATTGCTTGGAAAGACTAAGAGCACTCAAAAACATTAGGCCTACTTTAAGTAACACAATGTATTTATTTTTTTACAGTATTTAAACACGCAAATTATTTATTAAAGACATCACCAGTAGCCTATATAACCATTTCATCCATGAATGAATCACAAAGTCTAATATGTTTTTCAGGTTTAACTTTTTATTTTTATTTTGAGTGAGTATGCTAACATATCTGTCCACTGAAGTGGACACCATGCAATCTAAAAAGTTATTCAATAGAACTAATTGTTTGGTCTGAAAAAATAAATAAATAAAAAGGGTATGAACATACGCCAATACACATGAGAACATTAATATAACAACAAAATTTCTGATTAAAAAAAAAAATTGCTGATCAATGTTTATATGAGAATAAAAGTAAATTCTAAAAGAAAGAAACTTAATCTGTGCATCATATAAATCGCTTTATATGATGCACAGATTTATTTTAGTTTCTTTGTTTAGAATTTAGGGCGTATCACCTGTAGTAATTAATACACCTAGTGTTTTCATCATGCACAAAAATGTAACAACATGACACTAAAATCCAAAAATAGTCAAAGCAGGAATTTTATTATAAAGTCTATTAATATCCCTATGATGATAACACCAGAGCCTATCATGTAAAAAGCATCAGAGACGCATCTGTCTCCAGAAATCTGACAACCTGGCATGAGCGTCATGACGTTAGAGGTAATCTTGAGTTTATTTCTCACACATGAAGACCAAATATTGATCCCGTAAATACACTAATTGTAAGTCACACTCTAGATCTCTACAAAATTACATGTATACTTATGTATATGTCCTTCACAATAACCCAGTATGTTAAATAAAACATTATCAACTCTTTATTGTTATAATAAAATAGTTCATATCAAAACTGGTTTTCAATGGTTATTGTTTTAAATAAACACAATTAAAAAGAATTTACAACAAGTGATTACAGTAGATTTTTAAAGCTATCTTTCCAGTCAATCCTGATTTAGTTTGGCAAATGATGAATGGTTATCTTCTGACGCTGCCTGGCCGGGAACTGCGGATAGATATTAGATGTGTGGAATTAGATTTGTGACCATTTTAACGGAAAATACACTATAAAAAAAATACACTATAAAAAAAAAATCAATCGCAAAATTGATTCATATTTGCGTAGACCAGTGGTTCTCAAGCTTCCGAGATTATGACTTAAAATTATTTCAAATTAGACAAAACTACATAAAAAAAAGTTTTTGAGTCCACTTATTTTATGTAAAGAAGTAAAATCTCAATGGTCATTGGCCATCTTTAATGAATATATTTTTTCCTTGTTAAGCAAAGCTCTACAATATTATTGAGTAGATATGTTGAGTAAAAAGCAAATTAATGAGGAAACCCTTCTCCAGTAAATCATGAAAAACTGGAAAAGTCATGGGGGTCATTCTGTGACAAATCCACCAAAATCTGGAAAGTTCCCCAACTAAAATTATTTCAAAATGATTCGATTTTTTTATTTTTTTTTCCCCAAAGACAGACAAACAGCGAGGAAAGCCAAAATATGAAATGCCATGGATGAATATTTACTAATCCACTATTTTGTAGAGGGGGGTCAGAATGACGAATTTCACCTGAGATTTGGAGCCACATTACAGGTGAGCAGAAATGACTTGAGAAAGATGGCAGCATCATTATTTTAGTTTTACACATACACTAGAGGCCTATTAGTAAAAATCTGTTGACTTTAACAAGTTTGCATGCCTGCAAATCAAGATGCATCTCTAATGTATCTGTATCTCAGATGTATCTGTAAGATGACATCTCAATATCCTTTTGTAAATTTTGATTTTAAACAAACTTTTCTTTTAATATGTTTATTTGTAAGGCCCTATATGAGTAATTCCCAGAGATATCGGGATCTTAATGTGGCTCTATTAGTAAATTGGACAGATTTTCAGTGGCCAAAATGTGGGTCACTTTGCATGCAGTTGATGCTTTTTCGTTTAAAGAGAAATGTTTAAATAACAAATTATGTTAAAACTATATCTAATATCTTGTTTCCCCTTTATCAAAATCTTTTTATGGAACATCCCTGTCTGAGTGCCATAAATGTTATTTTTCCAAAGTTTGCGTGACTGTTACTCAAGAAGTAATACAGATTACCTCAGTATTTTTTTTTTATTCTGGTTCTTGAACTTTTCTTTTGGTTTGTTCGGTTTTAAGGCCCTATATGGTTACTTTCCAGAGATATGAAGATCTCAATGTGGCTCCATGCGCAAATTGTTGAACCAGCTGATACTGATACGGTACTAAGGAATGTCTGAAGAACAAAAAAAACCCTAAAAACTAGAAATGTATTTTCTTGTCTTCTATCAAATCAACTGTATTGAACATACTAATGTTAACAATAGTTAAGAACCAAAAATACACTGAAATAGCCAAGTTAAGGCACATTAACTCTTCCACAGATCTGTAAAAGCACATTTCTGAAATACAAAAGTGAAATATAAGTATTGCACCAGCTAAATAGCATGGTTTCCTGATTCTCAATAACAAGGATGTTGACATTGTTGTTTTTATGTGAATAAATATAGGCACTTTTATAAACGTTTAACATTATTTGTTCTTTAGACACCCACATTTTTTGGACCACTGAAAATATATACAATTTTCTTCTAGAGCCACATTGAGATCCCCATATCTCTGGAATTGAACCATATATGGCCTTAAAAATTAAATCACCAAAAGAAATGTTCGTTAAGAACCAGAAAATAAAAACATACTGTGATATCTTTATTAGGCTACATATTGAGATATCTTTATTTATTACTATCTTTATTAAGTAACAGGCATGTGCTTCTCCCCAACTGTCAGCATTGATAATTTGATATACAATTCCACAAAGATTGTTAAATACAATAGAATTTACAAATAGATATTTTCTCCCCCCGTAATGTGGCTTTAAATTGTAGGTGACAAAACTGTGGCTTACTCAGTAAATATGTATCCACTTTCATTACTATTTATGTTAAATATAAAAAAAAAAAAAAATGTATTGAGTTGAGTTGACACGGCATGACCCATGGGGCCTTTGAAAATGGCTGTGGACAATGAGAACCATATTGAGAACCACTGGTGTGGAAAAAACAGCAACTTTCTCTTTAGAAAGCAATTAGAAACCAACAGTGATTACAATTAACCATGAGTTGCTAGCTGTTATGGCAATTATTGTACTATAAATTGTTTTTGATATTGTTTAAGAAAAGTTAAATGGTCGGTAATAAATAACTAAATGACATAATAGAGGTGTTTATAAAAATGACAAAGAGGTTACATAAGGGAACACAAATGAAATGGTGTGTCTGTACCCAGGGTATGGTGGAGGTGGGGCATCATGTGGTCCAGTGATGGCGATGGCCTGTTCATAAGAAGGTAAACCAGGAGCACCAGGGTGTCCGTCGGAGTCTGCGTGAGGAATAGGATGAAGAGAAACCTCCTCCAGTCTACGGATAATCACGGAGGCATTGCTTCGGTTGGATCGACGTCTGAAGGAGCTGAAATTAAAAAGCAAATCATTGTTCTCAGTCTCTTCAGGATAATTGTCTCAAATATACAGAATGTGGTTCACACTTTTTAAGCCTTACCCTCGGAAGCCATGGTCTTTATTCCTCCCCTGGCAGAAGTACCAGATGACCAGGCCAACTATAACGATGAAGACTCCAGCGGAGATAATGCCCACCAGCAGCGCTGTTACATCAACTTTTGATTTGGATTCACCTTTATCTATGGGTACGGGTGGAAATAAAACCAAAAGTTATCAAATCTAAAAATAAAATAAAACAAATAAATAACAAAAATAAAAATTATTATTATTATTATATGATGAATATCTGATTGATGAGTATCTTTGAAATATAATACTACAGAAAGAATATGTACATACTCCAGTCTTGAGCATCACATGATCCTTCACAAATCATTCTAATAAGCTATTGGATAAATATTGATTTTAAATGTTAAAAACTGCTTACTATTTTTTGTGGAAACTGTGATACAAGCATTTGCATTTATTTGAAATAGAAATCATTTTTAACATTATAAATGTCTTTACTGTTATTTTTGATTAATTTAATGCATCCTTGCTAAATAGAAGTATAATTTTTGTTTTGTTTTTTCCACTTAAATCTCTTTTACCCCTAAATGGCATATCATGGTTTCCACAAAAATATGAATGTTTTCAACAACGATAATAAGTGCTAAATCAGCATATTAAAATGATTTCTGAAGGATCATGTGACACTATATATATATATATATATATATATATATATATATATATATATACATACACACACAAACACACACTCACTCCTAAAGGATTATTAGGAAGGAACACCACACTAATACTGTGTTTGACCCCCTTTCACCTTCAGAACTGCCTTAATTCTACGTGGCATTGATTCAACAAGGTGCTGAAAGCATTCTTCAGAAATGTTGGCCAATATTGATAGGATAGCATCTTGCAGTTGATGGAGATTTGTGGGATGCACAGACAGGGCACGAAGCTCCTGTTCCACCACATCCCAAAGATGCTCTATTGGGTTGAGATCTGGTGACTGTGGGGGCCATTTTAGTACAGTCAACTCATTGTTATGTTCAAGAAACCAATTTGAAATGATTCGAGCTTTGTGACATGGTTCATTATCCTGTTGGAAGTAGCCATCAGAGGATGGGGACATGGTGGACGTAAAGGGATGGACATGGTCAGAAACAATGCTCAGGTTGGCTGTGGCATTTAAACGATTCCCGATTGGCACTAAGGGGCCAAAAGCGTGCCAAGAAAACATCCCCCACACCATTACACCACCACCACCAGCCTGCACAGTGGTAACAAGGCATGATGGATTCATGTTCTCATTCTGTTTACACCAAATTCTGACTCTACCATCTGAATGTCTCAACAGAAATCGAGACTCATCAGACCAGACAACATTTTTCCAGTCTTCAACGGTCCAATTTTCGTGAGATCTTGCAAATTGTCGCCTCTTTTTCCTATTTGTGGTGGAGATGAGTGGTACCCGGTGGGGTCTTCTGCTGTTGTAGCCCATCCGCCTCAAGGTTGTGTGTGTTGTGGCTTCACAAATGCTTTGCTGCATACCTCGGTTGTAACGAGTGGTTATTTCAGTCAAAGTTGCTCTTCTATCAGCTTGAATCAGTCGGCCCATTCTCCTCTGACCTCTAGCATCAACAAGGCATTTTCGCCCACAGGACTGCCGCATACTGGATGTTTTTCCCTTTTCACACCATTCTTTGTAAACCCTAGAAATGGTTGTGCGTGAAAATCCCAGTAACTGAGCAGATTGGGAAATACTTAGATACCAACAACTATGCCACGCTCAAAATTGCTTAAATCACCTTTCTTTCCCATTCTGACATTCAGTTTGGAGTTCAGGAGATTGTCTTGACCAGGACCACACCCCTAAATGCATTGAAGCAACTGCCATGTGATTGGTTGATTAGATAATTGCATTAATGAGAAATTGAATAGGTGTTCCTAATAATCCTTTAGGTGAGCGTGTAACCATTTCAAATCGTAAAAGTATTTTTGCTGTATTTTTGATCAAATAAACGCAGCTGTGGTGAGACTTCTTTCAGCAACATTAACTCAATTATCTTGGTTTTACAGTCAAGGCTTTCATTTAAAATGCATGTTTGAGCTGTTTTAACTGAAAGCAACTTACATTGAAATCTTAAAATATGTCACTGCCATTGTTTTGTCACAAGATGCACACCAGTAATATTCATTTCTAAATAAGGTATGTTTATAAAAGCTACATAAATGAAAGGCCTAAGCCTGGCTTAATCTAAGCCATGTCTGTGAAACCGGGCCTAAACGAACCGTAATTATAGCAAACTTTCCGGTAGTGTACAAGGAAAGGATTCCATATGTAGAAAAATTACAGCATTGTCTTTCTTTTTTTTACAGACAAACACAAAGACACAATCCAGAAGCAAACTGGGAATATTAAAATAGTATGCTAACAACTCTGGATGAACAAGTTTCTTTCAGTAGATAAACATCTTTCAATGAGAAGATTTCTGTGTTTTTCTTGCAGCTGAATGTGCGTCAAAAACTTACCCTTGTTATAATCTTTCCAAAAGGCATTCTGTCAAAACAGAAATTAAATTCAAATTAAATTAATGTCCAGTATGAAATCAACAAATGGGTGTTTGTTAATGCAGAGATATTTAGAACTAATCATCAGATGCTTCGAGTGTGTCGCTCCAAACACACTTTGGCAATCATATTTTCATTTGTACTGCATAAAATTGAGACTTATCTGCCCAAATCCAACCCATGGGCAAGTACACATGACAATGACATTTAACTGGGAGTGGTTGTCATAGGCTGTGAATTAAATGTTGATTCATTAGTCAACAACAATAATGAAGGGATTACTCAACTGTTTTAGGGGTATCCTCAAAGACTTCCCGAGCCTCCTCATAGTTACATATCTCCTCGTAACACTCCCGTTCCAGATTACCCGGGGTGAAGATCTCAAAGTCGAAGCGGTTGAACAACAGGTGGCGTCCTAAAAAAGTGTTGGCCTCCTGGTCCACAACAAACACTACAGGCCACAAATAAAATGCCACATGTGACTAAAAATATATAATCCACAAATAACCATTAGTAATATTATATCACTGTATAGTTTGAAACAGATCTGAAACATAAACAAACAATCATTAACTGATTATAAAATTCATAAACGTGCACTTGTGACATCAGATCATGATGTCATTTTAATAAGAACATGTGCTTTTATCAGTGTTTGAAATGCCCACCTTCACTGTCTTGACCTGCTTGTACTTGAAGGGTTTTTCTCAAACAAGTACAGTGTCCACATAAAGTGAAATGACACAGTAGTAGGAGGATAAATATGAGCATGTCTAGTTAACTGTGGGGGAAAAGACAAAAAAAAAAATCAGGCTTCTCAAAGACAAGGAACGACAGACAGAATTTTAGACCCATTTATGTTATTTCAGAGGTTGAATTTATAGTAAACAAATCAGTCACAATTGCTTCACTAGTTTCAGTTCTACTTTCCCGTGTTAGTTCTAATTTCAATAAGACCAGTCACATTTTAGTAGGAAAAAGCTTTGCTTTCGGTTGTCAAAATAAAGAACGTGAAGGACGGATCATCAGATGACTTACCTTTCAATATTAGTGTATATCTCCAAAATTTGACGTTCAACTTTTATTAATTCCCAGAGAGCACCTAAAGGCATTCATGGTTTAGACGAAAAGCCATTTTGCTGTGTTCCAGGAAATGAATTTCTGTTTACAACATACACACACACACACATCAACTGGTGAGTTGGAAAACACCTGCTCAGACCCGACTAATCGATCTTCGTACCTGGATACAAGAGTAGAAGGGAACAAACCACGATTTCACCAGACCTACGTTACTATGACGAGGGCTTAGCTCATGAATATTTAATAAGTTTCATGACGTTCCCTCTTGACGCCTACCTGGTTTTACGAAAGGCAGACGTTGTGACTCATTTATTACTTTAGTAACTTGTCAATGAATATTCAGAACTTTGGCCTCGCCATAGTAGGATTCCCAATGTATTCCCACGCAAAACTGGGCTGGCTTCAGGATTGAACATGCTGGTATTCATCATGATGTTTGTAATTTATGTAATTATGATGACATTTTTTATCAAACTATTTATATTTCATATTTTGATTTTAACTTTGGGAAACATGTAGACTATTTCACCACTGTGAGATTATTCAATTTTACGAAAACAAGGAAGACAAGGACATATTTAACTTTTATTTGGTTGGCCAAATTACATATTCATAAGCAACAATGCAAATACTTTTCAAATCTATTCATGAGGAATTAAAGTTTGTTATCCTGAAAAAAAATAAAATAAGCATCAATCAGCGACCCTCATGTCCATGTTGCAAGCCTGTTAGACTTCATCTTCAAAACACAATGAAGAATTTAAAATGGCTCTCCCTTCATTGAAAGCTGCGCAACTACAATTTTCTGAAAAGACATTAAATGACCCACTGAAGTGCCTTGAAACCTGATGCATTTTAATGTTCAGCCGCATCATAAATCACAAATTATCTCTATACTGCGGCTATGGGAGTTACGGTAAAGTTGTCTTCTTTCTCTCTCCTGACTGCCGTGCCGTTATCAATCTCTCTCTATTTTTTGTTGTGAAAACACTGTTGTTGAAAAAAATGTTTAACGTAATCTCTTATTTACCGCTATAGAACTTTATCCGATTATGATGACTTCCGCTTCCGGTAATGTGAAAAGGGTCTTAAGACAGGGCGGGGCATATCGAGCAGCTCCTCCCCTTTTAAAAATAGCTAATAGCTAATCATTTAAATCACAGCTCGGCCAGAGCCATTGAGCTCGGTAAAACAGCAGTTTCCTCCTAACTCAAACAGTTTCTCCTCCTAAACTCCACCATATAGCATTCTGTGTAGAATTCAATTGGGTCCGATATGTTTTCTGGTCTGCAACCAGTGTGACACTAACGTGAAACCAGACTTCATTCGCACCAATGGAAAGCATATTTACACTGTCTGAATTGTTCCCTATTCCCTATATAGTGCACTATGTGCCATTCACCATGTAGGAATAAGTAAATGTATGAACATATGACTGATTTTAGCCGAAGCTTTAGCATTTATTTATAATGTAGGGGGCGGAGCTTCAGATTCTAGAGAGCATTTGGTTGGACAGAAAATCTGTTGAGAAGCTGAGGTGCAGAGTGATGTCATCAAAATCATTGATCGTGGAAGTAAGAGACTAAGATTTGAACACTTATATCTTCTAAATGCAATTTTTGTCATTGTTTTGGAGCACACTAGCTTATTCTAAAAGACAATAAAAGTTTCATGGGGACTTTAAACCATAAATAGAGGCATTTGAGCCACAGGTTGATGTTACTTACATGAACCACTAGATGACAGTGAAAACTTGCTGTCCACAGTTTTTGTGGCGGGAAGCTTTGAGCAGAAGTTGAATTTCAGTTTCATAATCTTCTCATTTATTCATTTGTGTTTCCAAAATATAGGGAAGATTAAAGCTAATTATATAATCCAGAAAATATTATACTCAGAGTGGACTTGTTGTTCTGTATAACTTCTGTATAAAACATTTTGAAAGTTATTGTTTCTGGACAGCCAAAATGGAAAAGGTAGTGGGTGAGAAACATCTCAGTCCTGAGAGCAACTTTTTAGACAATAATAACAACAATAAAATGATTGGGACCCACCTCTTAATTACTGAATTCAGGTGTTTCAGTCTGATTGCTTTAGCCATGCAGTCTAGATTTACAAATATCTCAGTGAATTCAAGCTTAGTGATAGGATGCCAACTTAAGTCAGTTCAAAAATCCAATCCCTACTAGATATTCGGTCAACTGTAAGTGGTATTATTAGAAAGTGGTCACATTTAGGAACAGCAGCAACTCAGAGGAAGACCACAGCCGCTCCCAATTCAGAAGCTATATCCTTTGAAGGCGAGAAGGTTGGACTGAGCGTTGTTAAATAAGACCATCTAGCAAATGGAGGACAATGGCGATGGCTCAGTGGATAAGACACATGCCTTTGGTGTGAGAGACCCAAGTTCGAATCCACTGTCACCAATGTGTCCCTGAGCAAGACACTTAACCCATAGTTGCTCCAGAGGCGTGCGACCTCTGACATATATAGCAATTGTAAGTCGCTTTGGATAAAAGCTTCATGTAAATGTCCATGTCATTTAGCAACTGTGACAGCTGTTGTTGATGAGTGGCAGTACAAAGTTATATTAAACTGCTTAAAAACAAAACAGGGTTCACAAACTGTCTAAATATGTTCACTATGGTCCATTTCTGTACACAATAAAGAGTACAAACTATATATAATTGCACAATAATACCTCGATCATCTCTCGGCGCCGTTGATTACATCATCTTTCAGCTGGTGCCGAGCTGGCTCTGGGCTAAATAGATTTTTAAAAATAAATACATTACATTATATTGAGCTTATATCTCCAAAATTTAAAACCTAAAAGTCATTTCTGGCCGTTTCTGTTATAATGCGCTACTCCACACTTGATTATAACTTATTTTTACGATCAGCGCGATGCATGATGGTATGTAACGAGCTTGGGTTAGTGACCATCGGTTGTACATATTCAAAATGCATTCTGGGATACATTGTATAGTAATCATCACTATACATTCGGACAGCACTACAAAATGGCGAGCTCACTATATAGTCCACTAGTGAGTAGTGGGAGATTTCGGACACAGCATTTGACTTGCCCTCTCGTAACCTTAAGCTTGGACTACAAAATCGTAGCGAGAAATAAAAATGGCGGCTCGAAGTGTTTGGCCGGTTTTTGTCAGCATACTGTGACGGAATAATTCAAAATGTGTCATAGAGAACAGAAAAAAATGAACAGGTTGAAAAATATGACCAAAAACAGAATATAAATATATAAACGAAGCACCTGAAGAGAATAATTTCAACTTTTCTGTACTTATAAACACTTCAAATATACAACAACATGCATTTAAGGGCTAAAAAAGTGGATTTAGCATGATATGCCCCCTTTAATGATCCATTTTTTTATTACTTTTTTATAAACATCTTGAAAATACCAAACATCACAGATAAACCTCATCACTTTATAACATGTATGATTTCTGGGGAAAGCAACTCCTTTTCTGCCTCACCCAAACGATCTCCTGGAAAAGTCCCCAGTTTAACAGTGATGTATTCGTGCTCCTCGTGGAGACTGGTGCTAATTGACCAGTAATAGGCCTCAGTGTTTCAGCAGCAGGGGTCTGGACACTGTTGTAGCGGCCGCAAGAATGCTGATGCAGTTAAGCAGTGTCTGTCCACACCGAGCCGTGCGCTGATATAAAGCTCACATTCCTGTCTTTATCTGCTGTGTAAGACCAGACGACGTTGAACTCGTCAGAACCCCTGAGGATTTGAAACATGCGCTCCGCTCTGGAGGAATAATGATGGATAAACCAGGGTCGGCTGGAAATGCGATAATTTCTCTACTATGAGAAATACCTCCTGCTATGTTGCCGGATTCATGTTTTATAGTGTGGGATGTATGCCAAGTTTATAAACTCGCGCTGAGGAAATGATTTATTCTGTTTATGGGTGATTCTTCAATTGGGGGCTATTTTGCCATCTTAGATTTTGATTAATGAAATTTGGTTAAATTTTGTTAGAATTATGTCAAGACAATGTTTACATGTTTTGATGTAAAGATATAATAATGGCCGCAACTGAGCTTAAATATTATTTGAGTATTTTATATCTATTTGTCAACTGGCACTTCAAAATGTCATTCCCATCACAACATCAAAAAGTCTTATAATGCACAGAATGTATCAAGGAGATCATTTAAACTCATTTATCTTGCAAATAGTTTTAACCTTTAACAATGCGTATAAAAAACAAAATGTTTCCACTCAGCGAATTACGGATATTTTCTTGTTCTTACCATAAAAACGTATTTTTCTGTGTTCGTCAAAGCACACTTTTGTTTAATTTCTGGAAAATTAATTTTAGATGTTTTTTCTTTGAATAGGTGAATGAGTATTTTATTAGGCTTTTCATGTAGCACCTCAGGATTGAACATAAAACATTTTTAAAGGTACATTTGCTGTAAATTAAGCAACGTGGCGGTAATGACATACTGTTCTGGTAATGACATAGTGTTTTGGTAATGACATAAATGAAAAGTGCACTGATACGTAAAGCAAATTTAAAGGCTTAAAATAATGACTTTTGGTGAGTGTTGTTAAAAGAAATCGCCCTGGTTGCGTATGCAACCCACCGTTCCCTGAAGGAGGGAACGGAGGACGTTGTCGACTGTTGACTGAATGGGGATCGCGCCAGAGAGCCTATGTTCTTCGAGTACTATTGAACGAGCCAATGTAATTGGCGTGCGTGATTTGCATCACACACTCCCGTCACTGTAGGGACCGCAACGTATGGACCCAGCCTAACACAGGTTCCACACTGCTTATGAGTGGTAGGCCTAACACCGTCGAGCTGGTACTGTGTAGTGGAAAAATGCCTTAAAGTGTTTACTTTAAAGTTTACTAAAAGTGTTTACTAAAGTGTTAAAGTAAGAGATTACTTTAAGCTTTCCTGTTTCTTTTCTTCTTTTGTATCTTTCTTTTTCTCTGTAAACATACTGCTGATATTTTACAGGATCTCCCTTCAATTTTTTTCTATAATCTCTAGACCTTTCTGTTGATTTCTTGGAAGCCATTCTGGTTAAAAAAATAAGAAAAAATTGTTTTATGAAGTAAGACCTATCACTTAAGTTTCACTGTAAAACCACAGTATTATGCTTTTTTAACTTAATTAATAAACACACAATATGATATAGATAGTGACACGGAACATGTCATTACCACCATCACTTGTCATTACCATCACAACAAGTTGTGTGTTGGTAATGACGTGTTGCGGTAATGATATTTTTAATTTTTTTCAGGAAAAAAAGATGCTAGGTCATGGTTTTGCTAACATTACTCAACAGCTAGTACAAAAAACTTTAAATACACATAAATCACGTGAATGTATATATAAATGTATCAAAATATTGCTGCTACAACATTTATGGTAATGACGCTGAATAAGTCTACTCCATGATCAGAAAGAATTCAAGATTAAATAACTTACTTTTTCAGACATCAAATTTCACTGTTCTTTCATGGCTGACATGTGCTCCACTTCTAGTCTTCATTTCCATGGTTACGGCATAAACAAGTCTCACCCTCAGAAATATCCTTGTTGTAATTATAGACTGTTGCGGTAATGACAGTATTGTTGTGGACAATACTAAATTGTTAAAAATATTCACAAATTGCACAGATATTAACCCGAATTATGCATCAAGTGCCTTTTAAAGTTACTGTTTAAACATATATTGTAATTGTTTAATGAACTGATTACATTTTATCACATTTTCAGAGCAGACAAGTTTTGAAGTCTGGGTTGGGGACAAGGCCTGAATAGCCAAATATTAGTGATGAAAATAATTTTAAAAATGGAAATCATACTGATTTTAGTGTATAACATTTTTTCGTGGTACAATAAATATAATTTTAAATAACTAAACTGTTTATTTTATAATATTGTATTTTTAACATGAATGTATAACCTGGGGACATAAAAGTTCCCCTAATTGAAGAATCACCCTTATATTGCTCTGAAAATAAGATATCGACTTTTCACCAACTTTGGCAAAGAGTTTTAAGCTCAGCAGAAACTCACCCAAGTATTACTCAACAGCTTGCTGACATTTTATTAAAAAACAAATGTGTTCACACACAAAATTATGAAATATATGAAGAGTCCCTCCAAAAAGAGCTTTGAATACGTTAGATAAATCATTAAAATATCAAAACCAAGTGGAATTTATTTGAAAAAAAATAAAAAATAAAATAAAACATTTTGCTAAAAAATTTGTTACAAGAAGTGTTGAACATAGATTAATCAATCTCATCTGAATATCAAAATTAGTGAGTGCTGGGTAATTACTTTACACATTTTACACATTGTAGTCTATTACTGTATAGAATTTACATATGCAGTTCTATTAGATTACACATTTTACATGTAATCTGGCTACTATTTAATTACATTTAGATTACTTTTGACCTAAATAATTTATCACATTGATTTGAATAATCTTGTACCATATTGATATACAAATACAAAGTGAAAGAAACTTTATTCCATTCTTTATTATCAACAACATTAAGTGAATACATTGCATTACACAAGGGTTTCCCAAAATTTTAGGTAATAGATGAAAAGCTGATCATTATTTTAATCTTAAAATTTTAAAATTAAAGAAATATTTGAAATATAAAAAAGATATAAGCAATATGCTTGCTTGGAAAAATATTTAAAAGATTATAAAAGAAGAATTAGGCTAAATTAATCAATCGCAAAGTTGATTGATTCTGCCTAGTTCTTTTCGTTTTTAATTTATGGAATCTGATTACGTAATGCAGATTAAATATAGTCACTTGTGTGTGTGTGTCGTGTGTATATTTATATTTATTCAGTGACCATTTCCGTCATATCCGACATTGGTGCTTCTGGACCTACCCTGTAAAAATCATTGCCAAGAAAATTCATGGACAGTGTCTCATATGTACGGTGATAATTATTTTAGTAATTATATATAATGATTTTTCTGGCGTAGGTTGTCGGGTCTTTCTGCAACCTTCCTCATTAGATGTCTTGGGACACAAACACACACTTTCACACCTACTGGCAATTTAGCATCTAAAATTCACCCATACTGCATGTTTCTGGACCTCCTGGCTCAGTCATGTGGTGTTATTTTAATGTGATTATGATGAACTACACCTGTGAGAACTTGAGGAAAACAGACTTCATTCATCCACTAATGCAATGAAATCCATTTCTAAGGCCTATACTTTGTGGTGCCACCATATAATCCGAGAGATAAGAAACATTACCTACGACTTCTCAGCAGAAATATGATTCAACCTGTATCAGATCATGATAAAACGGGGTCGTGAAATGGGATAGTAATAATCAGTGGATAGAGAAAAGAAGAGATAACTGGTAAATCTCACACAACACATATTTGAGCCTGAACTGTTAACCTGGGATAGTGAGTGCAAACGAAGGGAAGGGAAGGTTTTGCCGTTCATTAATAGCATGTTTTTCTCTCAACACGTGCCCCAGTGTTCAGCGTCAAAGTCAGCTGGGTTGAAAATGTGTCAACATTTACCTGACGATATTTAATGCAACTATTAACCCTGGAGTAATGTTGCGGGTCAATTTGACACGTTTACATTTTCTAGTTGTTGGAAATACAGGTCAACATTTGTTTTTTGTCTTGATATTTTGTGATTTTTTCTCATTTAGGGGGGGTGCTTTACTTAGTGTGGCATGAGACTTCAACATAGAAAGCAGAAAAAATGAGCTCCCAAAGATTGACAGTAAAATAAGTAATTTCACAGTTTTTTGACTGTGATACTGATACAGATGAAGATGTTTCAGAGATTGAAGAAAATGTTGAAGATACAGAAACTAGGGAAACTACATTTTAGGAAACTATTGGGAAAGTTAACTTAGGAAATTAAACATTTTCATTATACATCTACATTTAATTGTTCAGTTATAATTCAGTTCAAAGCATAAAATGTAAAAAAGAAAAAAAAAAAGAAAAAATTAAAACGTAAAATTTATGCAAAAAAAAGTCAGTATACTGTTTATTTTAAAATTGTCAAAAAAAAAAAAACTTGAAAAATGTTTAGACATTTTCATGAATCATATTTTCAGATATATTGTTTTTTAATGTTTGACATTAAAAGTTTACAGTTTGTATCTAAATCTGTCGTTTTTCATAGTGGGATTTTTGAGGAATTGTATTGAATCCAGTCCAATTAACATGTCTAAAGAGTAAAATGTTTCTTAATCATCATTTCCAGAGTTAATCTTTGTCCTGCTAAATCAGGGGTCTCCAATCCTGCTCCTGGAGGACTACCACTGTCCTACAGTCACAAAGAAATCAAAACTGACAATTTTTTTTTTTTTATGAAATATTGTAGTAATTATTATAAGTAATTTATCTGTGCACGCCTTGTAATCTTTAATCAAAATATCTTCCCCACCCTCTTGCAGGGACATCTCTGATTATGTTAACAGGTGTGAGGGCGGGACAATCTGTCACTCACAAGATCGACCAATAGCAAACCGCAACCATCCAATCAATCACCCATGGACATATTTTCTTGTTTGAGAAGCGGTTTCACTCAAATAAACATCACAATAGGCAATAAAAGACTATTGCAACTTATTTTATGCTAACTTTAAAAACAAAAGTATCTTCTATATAGTATGAATGATTGTAGTGTCAATCCGGACATACCACATTCATCATGTTGTCATTGTCATGTGACCTATGAGACCGCACGGGACACACACTGTCCGGAAGTAGTAAGTCATCTAGGACCTACTACTTCTAGATTATGTCAGAGAAGAATGCCATTTGGGATGCAGCCAAGGTGTATTCCTGATGGTTAATGTCTGAGAGGACTAATGTGGTCATATTTAGTGGTTTAATATTCCTGTTGCTCATATTTAAAGGACTTGAACAATCCCATAAGCAGTGTTGTGCCTGAACGATAGAACGCGTTCATATTTTGGGCGAACGTGAACAGATACTGTATTACTGCCTGATAAACGTTACTGTGAACGCGTTCATTCTGGTGTCTGTGAACGCACACTCTCTCAATTTGACTTCGTACAATAGGGTGCCAGATTTCTATAGAGCCTTCCAGGCGAAAACCCGGCTAAAACACACGTACCCAGGCCTTAATATGTAGCGAAAAAACACCCAATCTGGCAACACAAGACACCAGCGTCGCCGGAAAAGCAGCGAGCGAGGAGGCGTTGTATCATTTAAACGGATTTTATGACAAGGTCGGTGAGGATGGGAAAATTGCAAACTGCCCGTCGATAAAATAATTGTTGTATATGGGCTGTGGCAATAATAAAAATAAAAAAGCTCGCAACATATGGAAAAAAAGAACTATGAACTGAACTAGTTCATTTTAAAATGTGTGAACAGAACTTTGAACTAGTTCACGTAGAAAGTGAACTTTCCCAACACTGCCCATAACACTAAAGGCTAAACATTTGTGTGCACCTAAGAGGATCTGTATTTATTTTTAACAAATCAATAAAACATGTCCACTTATTTGATGAGTAGCCATGTAACAAGTGGGACGTTCATTCAGCTGGTCAAAATATTAAACCCTTTCAGAGTGATACAAGCTCCATGGAGCACGAAGGGGTTCGTTTCACAACGATGACCATCTGACTGCCCATCATCCTTCATACAGCACCGACAGTGAAGTGTGATTAAAAGAACAACTGTGCAAGTCAAAAATGGTCTTCATGAGTCGTTTATTAGATGTATATAAAAACTGAACCTGCTGTGTCAGGCAGTGGGAGAGAGCGTCTGAAGGCTGCTCTTTACGGTGGACAGATTCTGTTTCCAGGAGGTGAGTGTGTCGAAGAGCTGCTGCCACTGCTGTTTGCCAAAGGTGCGGTGTGTGCTGTGGCTACAAGAAGAGAGACAGAAACACAATCACATCAGTACTACATCTGCAGCGGATCAATACAACTTATTCCTTTACAGCAGCGCTTCTCAAATCCAGGTCTGGAATATACACATTAAATTACTATTAAACATAAATTGTCATATTCAAAGCGCTTAACTATGTGATAAATGACTGTTTCATTTAATGCTTTTTAAAAGGTGGGGTATGTGATTTTCTTTTTCGACCATTTTTTTTCAAAATCCTCAAGTTAAATTTCTGACACGCTCGAGGTGTTTGGCCAATCACAACGCACTAGGTCAGCTGGCCAATCAGAGCATGTCAGCTGGCAAATCAGTGCATTGAGGCCCCGTCCACACTACTGCGTTTTCGTTTAAAAACGGAGAATTAAAACGAATACGATCTCCGTCCACACCAGCGTTTTGTCTGCGTATTAGAATTGATCTCAGTCCACATTAAAACGACTGAAAACGCAGATCACGTGACCATTCACCAACACTGGGCATGCGCGCGCCGGTGTAAACAGTGGTTGGCGAATCAGGGAAGGACACGTCATGACTGATGACACCCAATCATAGAGCCGAGCGTAAGCCTCTGCGTCATCGTTTGTAAACTCCTCCGTTTTGTCTCGTCTACACTAAAACGCCCTCCGGAGTTTCAAAACGCAAAACGCAGCTGCAGCGTTTCTAAACTTCTCCGTTTTAGGTCTTCGTTTTTCCTGTTTTAGTGTGGACGGGAGGTGCAAACGTAGCAAAAGGTCTCCGTTTTTAAACGAAAACGCAGTAGTGTGGACGGGGCCTCAGACAGACTGGGAAAAGTGAAGCTGCAAAAATGTATGGCATGTGAAAAATAATGTTTTTTGACAATCAAAGCATGTTTCTATTACATCCAATAAACAAATTAAAGACTTTTTAAAATAGCATCATATTATGAATATAAATGTTTTATTAAACTACTTTATAAGGACTGGAATTGAGAACCCCTGTTTTCAACTTGTCTGAAATGGAAAGAAGATACCGACTCACCTCACCACAACCTTCCGCTGTGTCTGGTCGATCTTGCAATAGACCATTTTGGTTCGAACAGCTGGAAATTGACGGAAAAACATAATATGTATAAACGTATGTGTTTTTGTCCAATAACAAGCTTTTTTAACATTCATTTTTACATACCGTCAATGACGAAGGCCTCCACATCTTCAGCACCGATCTGCAGCTCCTGCTGCATGGTGTCAAATAAGATCTCCTTCATCTCTACTGCCATGCCCATGAACGTCAACAGCCTCATTTTTGCCATGTTCTGCTCATGAGACAAACCTAAAAACAAAACAAAACACCAAGCATTCAGTAAACAGTAGTTTGATCCTTAGAGCACAGTACCATGGACTGTTTGAATTCTCAATTCTGATTGGCTGTAAGGCGAGTAGTTAATCACCATTCTATATTAAAGCACTGTTTTCATTGAAGGTCACTTGTGCAGACGGAAATCACGCTGCGCACAGATAGAAACTTGTCATCAGCGCTGCTCTGTGGCACTCAAGCTTGGTGCTGACGCGACTAATAGTGACAAAAGCCAATCCATTCCATGCCAGCCCATTACTTCCAGCTTGGACTGCAACATGCTAGGGCATTTGTATAAAGGCGATCTGATTGGCTGACGCTTGAAAAGTTTAATATTTTTCAACTTCTGCCACAAGCAAAGTAAATGAAGATGCATTAACACAGACGACCCCATGTGACTGTACCGGGACTATAATTAATAAAATAGCTTTGTTAATGAATCACTAAATTGTATTTTTCAGCAACGAGGGGAGAGACACTGAACAGACGCGGGTAATTCACACACGCATTTCTTCCTTTCTCTCCCCTTGACAATTAATTTGAATATTAATTGAAATAAAAGTAATTAAATTAAACACACTACTTTATCTCTGTCTGATTCAAAGCAGGTAGAATGCTAGACCTAATGAGGCGTACCTGACGAAAATAACCGTAATTTTTACCCTTCCAGTCACACAATGCGCTGCAAACATCAATAACAGCTTTAAGTTGTGGCAAATTAGCCCTGGATCATCCCTTAGTTAGTTGTGCCACTGCCGTGCTTTGAACAAGTCACATAATGACACTGTTTTAAGAACAAAACTCTACATTAGCACTTCTTAGTAACAGTTTATTTATATTGTTGCAAATAAATGACTAACATTCTCTTGCCATATTTTATAGGCAATGACTAAAATCAATAGTCTTTTAACAAAACATATTTTACTGTTGGTGATTCAATTAGATCGTTCGCAAAGCTCCTGATAGAGAAAACGAATGGGAAAAATGTATATTTTGGGCTATTTGGCTTTTCATAACATGTTTCAGACTAGTGGACAGAAAACATACAAAATCCACTTGTTTTTTTTTTTATTGTACTTTAAGTCTTTATCTATTTGCATCTGTAGATTTCAATTACAATCCATATCTTTAACGAGTTTCTTCTCCTGCACTGAGCCATACTGTAAATCTCCATTTTTTAGCAGCACTTACATACACCAAACTTTACAGTTTTAACATATGCTTGATTTTATACAAAAATTATATTTCTGAAAACATGAAAATGGGTTGACAGTATTTTATAAAATTTATTAAAACTGCCCTGGCTTTATCCAATGTTCAGATATCTATTCTGGATATCTTTATTCAAATTGGTCCATATTTATTAGATAATGCCTTTTTTTGTTGCATATTTTAACCTACCATTCCAGAAAACCTAATACAAAAAATGTATGCAAGTCTTAATGTGATCAATCAACTGGGGATTTTTTTTTTTACCTTACTCTCGTCATTGGATTACTGAAAGAGATTACTGCTGACGTTAACTGTAAATAATTTCACTTTCTCAACAGAAAATCTGTTTATATTAATTATAAAATAATCAAAATGAGTAGAAGGTCAATGAGCCATTTCCTTCAGAGTTCAGAGGGAGGTGCAGCGGGCTCTCACTGTTAGATCAACACTTCATCGGGACTGGTCTGAGTTGGCTGTCGCTGGTCAATGGCAGGGAGGATTTTGCTCTAATTAACGTTTGCCTTTTAAAAGAACCGAAACTGCTGAGACTCAAATTCCACCAGTCCAGCGGCACAACAGCAACAGAGACTCCAGACGCGTGTGCGTGCCTGAACAGTCGAGTGCATTTAAAAACAAATTAAAGAGGACCAGCAACAGACAGAAGAGAAATGACATTTTATTAAATGTTATTTTAAATATGAACACTCCTTAAAACTAATTAAAGGGATAGTTCACTTTGAAATTAATTTTTGATGTTTTATCTTACCTCAAGGGCATCCAAGATGTAGGTGTCCGTTTCCACAGTAGTTTCAATTTTGATATTTTTAGGTCAAACCGTTCTTGTCTGACAGTCATATAATGGAGGTCTATGGTCACCACCTCAAAGAGCATGCACAGAGAAGTCCAAATTACACATGATTTAATGACTCGTAAATGTTAGTACACATTGATGGCCTAAGACATGAAACGAGCGCTGCCTTCAGATCACTTGGACGTGACTGATTGCAAGAGGTAAAAATGATACAAATACTGGTCGTTTTCTCACACAAAACGCTCGTTTCGTGTCTAAAGGCCAATTTATACTTCACTACAGAAGTATAAATTGGCCTTTAGGCCATCAACGTGTACTTACATTTACGAGTCATTAAATCATGTTTAATTTGGACTTCTCTGTGCATGCTCTTTGAGGTGGTGACCATAGACCTCCATTATATGACTGACAGACAAGAACGGTTTGACCTAAAAATATCAAAGTTGAAAATACTGCAGAAACAAAGACACCTACATCTTGGATGCCCTTGACGTAAGCTAAAACATACCAAAAATTAATTTCAAAGTGAACTATCCCTTTAACAGTAGTAATACATTTAACAAAAAATAATTTATAAATGTTATCATTTGATTATTATAACACCATTATAAAATGAACATTACCCCCCCCCCCTCAAAAAATATTATTATTAAAAATACTTTGATCAAGAAATATAGTATTGCAATAATCCATTGCAAAAAAAAAACCTGTGAAGATCTGTAATATATTATTCATAATATCTTACAATGTATGCATGTTATTAAAAAAAGTTGTTTTCATTACAATTCACGATTTCAATCTAATACAGTAACCAGCCTCACACAACCACTTTTAACTCAGATTCGCACCATTCAAGCGAGTCAGAAAATATAGAAATCCACATAAACACATTCTTGATAAATAATAACTATTTTAGCATTATTAAAAACACAAACTGAGTGACTGACACAGTCTTTGTCATGGAATAGACTTGTTTGTTCATACAGAGTTGACAGTTCTTGTTTTCTTTATTTTCAAGATCTGAGTTGAATTATCCACTGTCGCTTTCAGTGTGGCTATAAAAGGTCACGCGAAATGATATTCAAACTCTCATTAGAAACCTTTCAGCACATAACCATAATTTGAGATCGCCATACTTTATTTTGGAATCGTCAGGTTTCACTGACGTAGCTTGTTGGGACAAAAACTATGATTTAGTTTTTGCGCCGCATCGCATCTGGTTAGGACTCGGTGTTAAGAGTGTCATCATGGTTATGACTGTAAAGACTTTACTCACCGAGAGACTCAATGAAGTCTTTGTTGCTCTGGTAAAACTTCACATACGCGGCAAGCTTCGCGCTGACAAAGATAGTGAGGAGCTGGAAGGAAAAAAAGGCATTTACTCCAGAGGCTTTAACGATTTAAATATGTAATAATATATATATATATTTTATTTTCTTACATCATGGATGAGTTCTCCCTCCAGGAAACGCACCGGTTTCAAAATCAGGAGATGGTCGAACAGATAGGTGTTTGGGTCTTTCAGGGCACGGACGATGCACCTGGGAGAGCAGGCCGAATGTGTTATTCTCTAAGACAACAGATCAAAAACTGAGCGAATGAAACGGTTGAAGTGAAAAGAGAAAGCCATACCTGTGTGCATCCACTCGGGCTTGTGAAGCGTTGTCCTCTGTATAACTGCCCAACAACTCCACCATTACTTTGGCGGCAGCATCGCTGAAACAGACAAGAGAAAGGTCAAATGAGCAATACCCACAATGCCTGGACAACTAAAACCTTTGAGAGCAGGTACCTCTTCTTGCAGTCAACCAGTGCTTCATACACCAGACGGAGCAGAGTGTGTTTCTTCTCTGTGTTCAGATTCCAGTCTGTGATCCACTTCCGCACCTGCATAAGACACAAAACACCAATCAAGCTTCACAAAATAATAATAATAACAAGGTTCACAGTTTTAAGGGTTAAAGCTAATGATGGCTATATAGGTTCATCTCACAAAGAAATTTCCAGATCATATTCCACCCTCCATAACAAATACACATATTCAAAATAAAATAATTTAAAGTCATAATGAAACCATCTTTTCTTTCAATTTGCGATGCACTGTTACTCAACAGTTTCTGAATGGTGTCAAATGTGGATCCAGATAAATGTGATCTTGCAAGGGCGGATTTAAAGGGACAGTTCACTTTGAAATGAATTTTTGATGTTTTAGCTTACATCAAGGCCACTGGATCACGCCAAGGACGTGACTGTGGTTACAAGAGGTAAAAACGATATAAATACTGTTCGTTTTCTCACATGAACCGCTCGTTTCGTGTCTTAGGCCATCAATGTGTACTTACATTTACGAGTCATTAAATCATGTTTAATTTGGACTTCTCTGTGCATGCTCTTTGAGGTGGTGACCATAGACCTCCATTATATGACTGACAGACAAGAACGGTTTGACCTAAAAATATCAAAATTAAAACAACTGTGGAAACAAAGACACCTACATCTTGGATGTCCTTGAGGTAAGCTAAAACATACCAAAAATTAATTTCAAAGTGAACTATCCCTTTAAGATTAAATGATTGAGGGAGACCTTAATACGTCACCAGAGAGAAGTCTGTCTTTTACACCAAAAGATCCAGGTGACATTTTGATTAATCATTATGAGGTCCATAAACAAAGAAATATATGATATATTGTTCACTATAAGTTGTATGACATGCATTTAGAAAACTGCTGACTCCTGGTTGCATTATAGCCTTATTTTCATTGAAATTAAGCACATTCCCACTCCAAATTCTCATTACTGTAACACACAAAACAATCTTCTTTAGTGTAATATTGACACCCATCTGGACACTAACGCTGCACGAATCTGGATAAAATGAGAATTATGCTTTTTAAAAAAAAAATAGAGATCAAGAATCTCCCACAATTCTAATTATGTTAATTGCAGTAGTCTATTTTAAAAAATATTTAATCGATTTGAATTAAGGAAAAACCCTGGGTTAAATTAATGATTCAATGACAAACAAATCTTTGTATAAACTATTCAATGACAAATATTTTAACACTCACTTGTTGCCAGCTACTGGCGTAACGATATACAATCTACAACTTATAATGTACAGCATATTATTTAAATATATACAGTTTTACAGTGGGCTACTGACAACTGGGGAAAGTGCGTTTAATTGCTTTCTTTTTGTGTTAACTTAAGTTTGAGATGAAATATGAGCTGGACATTTATTTGTAAGATTCTCCCAAACATTTTGTGTAGATTAAGCGGGGAAAAAGGAAAAAACATTGATCGGTTTTGCATCACGCTGGTGTGTGTGTACCTGGTCCAACTCTGTAGGAATGAACGCAATGGCATTGCAGGTGGCTGCCACTTTAATCAGACTGCAGTACACAGTGTGCCTCACGGGGGTGTTCTCATCCATACCGTGGAACAGATTGCTCAAGCTGAACAAAGAGTTTAATAGAAGCAAAATGAACAAGAATAGAAAAATAGAGATAGCAAGTTCTCAAAAATTGAGTGAAAAGCACTCACAGCTGCATCCTGAGCGAGGGCCGTTCACCCTCACGAAACTTCACCAGCTTCTCACATAAACTTTCAATGAGGGCTTCCTGTTTCTCCGTCTCCAGAATCAGCAACAGGGACACAATGCTGTTCATCACACTCTCAACATCTGCAGAGAAACACAGACTGCGGTTGAAAATGTTGTTCTGAATAGTATTTTTGTATACTACAGCTTCAGCCATTTCATACCTTTATCATCGTCTTTGAGGCAGACGTCACAGGCTTCAATGATCTGTGCCAGATCAACATGGAGGCCTCCTTCTGAGTTCTCCTCAGAGATCTCAGCTCCTTTAGATTTCAGATAGGACCGGAGCTCTGACGCCTACAAATGAATGACACAACACAAATTATAACAATGAAATCACATTAGCAAACACATGCATGTCTGACCAAAACAGCATTCAGACCCTAAAGACATAGTAGGGTACACACTGTATCACATTTGTGTGTTGAGAGACTTCTGTTGTCAGACAGTAGATGCGTGACTGATGCTTCACAATATCACGGAGTGTCAGACTCAACAAAGCCAAATATCCAAGCCTACTCAAACACATTTGTATTCATAAATATGCACACATTTAAATCTATTTCTGTCAATTGGATTGGTAATAACGGAACCAGTCCGTTGTATGTATCGAGACAAGCTAAAGGCTAACATATGTTAGCATCTGAAAGCATGATTACACTATTGGCCTACTACTTGGCTGAATTAGGTGTGTAACGACGCAAAACTGCTTGTGAATTACTTAAACGTACCTGGTCCTCCTCCGTTATGTCAATAAACGCCGGTACGCTCATTATTTTATTATTTTAAGAGCACAGATGAGAATCCACGCTCGCAGCCTAGGTTCACAGGCCGGAAGAGAATCTGTACATTTGCCGGTGATGTTAACGCACTTCCGGGTCACAGGCTTAAAGGGATAGTTCACACACAAAAAAATAATTCTGTCACAATTTACTTACCCTCAAGTTGTTCCAAGCCTGTATGAAGGTCTCTCTTCTGCTGAACACAAAAGACGATATTTTCGATATTTTGAAGAATATGGGCAACCAAACTGTTATACAAAAAAATAACAAAAAATACACGAATGAAAGCCAATGGGGCCCATCAACTTTTTCTATTTCCTTTTCTCCATGTCACTTTTTCAGTGAAACACAAAAGAAGCATCTTCATATAATGTAAGTTTATACTGTCCTACACAGGTGTGGCATAACAATATTTTAGAAGCCACAGGTCCTTCAATATACACCTATATTGTACACATATGGAAGCATTGGTATGAGTGCCTTTTTAGATTTTTGTGAAAAAGGGTGTATGGTATATGTTTATGCATTTTTTTTCTTTCTGAGTAGTGTATGTCCTGTTGTTGTGCCTAGAGCCTGTAATAAAGTTTATATAATATGGTCATCCTCATGTGAGGGACCCCCATCCTAAAAAAAACTAAAACAAAACAAACAAAAAAAAAACAATAAGGCATCTGTACAATAATGTGTTTAATATTATTTGAAAAATAATTTGATTCATGAAGACTACTTTTAGTACAGACTACTTTTACGGTTCTTTTTGGTGTTAGTGTTTTCAGTTTTATTTATTTTAGTTTTTTGTTGTGTTGCACGGCTTGTGCTGAAATTGACTTGTACTGACACATTATATTTGCTATAGCAGCACCGCACAAAAGCAGGTCGACGAAGCTTTCATTGTAAATAAAATTGAATAGAAACGCACATTTTATTAAACATAAAGTAAGGAGAATTTGTCTGGTCATGTGATCTCAAGATAGGTACTGAAATGACTGGATTTAAAAAAAAAATCTCATGTCAATGAAAACGGATTTAAATAGGCCTACTGTACGTAATTTGTTGTAGCCCTCTAGTGGTTAAAAAATAAACAAAATAAATGCATCTCGCGGGAAAAGATGTTTGTGCTTCGGCTCTGCTGCTTTTTTTATTTTTTTAATTTATTTTTTTTATTAAACATTTACTTACATAGTACAACAGTGAAAGGTTTTAAAAACCACAAACAAGAGCCAGAGGTTCAAGGATTGATACGTATTACATTACATTGGAATTTAACGAGAAAGACAAAAAAATATATAAATAAATAAAATAATAATAACTTAAACAGAAAATAATATTTTATATATATATATACACACACAGACACACACACACACATATATATATATATATATACATATTATCTCTTTGTATACAAACACATCAAAAAATGAGCATACATTCAAAGTTTTAGTAGCCTTTTGGTTACAAGAGGTGCTTCAGCTCTGCTCCTACAGCGAATTTTCTACGAATTTGACGTGTCACGCAACGTATGACGTAGACTATCGTATGCAATTTCCCACGAAATCCGTCCTGACAAATCTAAAATATAAACCATTAGCCCTATATAACTACAGTTATCAAAATATATGTCTGTAAAGTAAAAGATATGGTTTGGAAGATGTATTTTTGTTGTTACTTATTACTGTAATCAACTTTTATTGTTTTGATGAGATAATGTTATATCAAAAGTATTTATTTTCTTATTTATTTCTTTTCAAATATTTTTTTTTTTTGTGGAAAAATACTGAATGAGAAAAAAAACTTGCTGAGTGCACTATAGCAAGGTAAATATGATCTTTCTTTAGATTAAAAAATATCTTTCCTTTAGGTTAAAAAATATCTTTCCCACTCGTCATTTCCACTTACACTTGATCAGACTGCATAGGCTACAGTTCAGCGTTATTTTCTGTTTAATGGCTTGCATTGCTTACATTTGTTAACCTTTAGGTTCACATGCTTGCATTTCTTACCAAAAGTACAGACATGAATTACTGGCACCGAATTCAAGTGTAAGGTATGTAAAAGCTTAAGCATTCTGCATTCAGCAGGTCATTCTGGGTTTAAAGTTTATGAGTCACATAAGTCATCTGGCCCTGAACAAGCTCTATCTCAGTGTCTGTGTAATTCTTCCAACATCCGGTTATCAATCTTGCAATTAAAAGATTAAAGCAAACCTGGCCTTGGACACATAAAACAACAAGGGTGATGGTTTGTGAAAAGTTAGATGATAGTATTATATTTCGAGCGCCTGTATGGGACCACCTTGACAGTTGCTTGTATTCCTATCCAGGGATTTATGCGTGTCTCTCAGGTCAAGGCAATTCCGTTATCCCATCCTTGGATATTTCTTCTGGGAGTTCAATATATCTTTTAAGTGCGGTGTAGGTTTTCCTTACTGTTTTTCTCTTGAAAAGCTCAAAGCTGGGGGTACATGAGGCAGATCTTATACGTCTAAAAGAGCAAATACACCATTGTCTGGCTGGAGTTACTGCCGATATTTAATATCTAGCTAAACATGCAATAATGAAGTAGAGTTTGCATCATTGACATGTTGTGTGTACTCTAAGAGTGTTAGGGGCTTTTCAGGATTATTCACTGATGTTTCTGAAAACGTATGAAAGTTTCAATTTGATGTTGGGTCTGTGGTTGGCTGCTCACACTGAGTCAGAGGGAGCGGTCGCAGATACCGACCAAGTTACACGAGTGACCTCCACTCAATGCCAGAGAGAGTGCAAACATGAGGAAATAACAGTAATGGATGAAAGACCACTGGAGTTTAAAAACACTTTTGTTCTATTTTCAGTTTGAATGCAACTTAGAAGAACATTACACTTTTAGTGTCACATGCCAAAACTGATGGAATCATAGATTCAGAAACAACAAAAACGATTTTTTTTGTATTGAATTCATTTGCACTATTATTTTTCCTGACTTTTCCTGAAAATTTGAAGTAACCTGTTTTTTTAATGCAGATAAGATAGATATACAGACAGACTGATAGACAGACAGACTGATAGACAGACAGACAGACAGACAGACAGACAGACAGACAGTCAGACAGACAGATAGACAGAGAGATGGACAGACAGATAGAGAGATATACAGACAGACAGACAGACAGTCAGACAGACAGACAGACAGATAGAGAGATGGACAGACAGACAGAGAGATGGACAGACGGATAGAGAGATAGACAGACAGACAGATAGAGAGACGGACAGACAGACAGATAGATAGATAGACAGATAGTCAGACAGACAGAAAAAACATATAGACAGACAGACTGATAGACAAACAGACAGACTGACTGACAGATAGAAATACATATAGACAGACAGACAGACCGACTGACAGACAGACAGACTGATAGACAGACAGACAGACAGACGGAAATACATATAGACAGACAGACAGACAGACAGACAGAGAGATAGAGAGACAGTCATTCAGACAGACAGACAGACAGACAGAAAGACAAACAGACAGACATACAGATAGATAGACAGATAAAGAGACAGGCAGACGGATAGAGAGACATACAGACAGACGGATAGAGATATATACAGACAAACAGATGGATAGAGATATACAGACAGACAGACAGACAGACAGAGAGACGAATAGAGAGATATACAGACAGACAGACTGATAGACAGACAGAGAGACAGAAATACATACAGACAGACAAACAGATAGAGAGACAGACAGACAGACAGAAAGACAAACAGGCAGACATACAGATAGATAGACAGCTAGAGAGACAGACATATGGATAGATAGACAGATAGAGAGATATACAGACAGACAGACGGATACAGAGATAAACAGACGGATAGAGAGATATACAGACAGATAGACAGACGGATAGATAGACAGACAGGCGGATAGAGAGATATACAGACAGACAGACAGACAGACAGACAGACAGATGATAGAGAGAAATACAGACGGATAGATAGACAGACAGACGGATAGAGAGATATACAGACAGATAGACAGACAGACAGAGAGACAGACAGATGATACAGACGGATAGATAGACAGACAGGCGGATAGAGAGATATACAGACAGACAGACAGATGATAGAGAGAAATACAGACGGATAGATAGACGGATAGAGAGATGTACAGACAGATAGACAGACGGATACAGAGATATACAGACAGACAGACAGACAGATGATAGAGAGATATACAGACAGATAGAAAGACGGATAGAGAGATATACATACATATATACAAACAGATCAAGAGATATACAGAAAGACAGACAGACAGACTGATAGAGAGATAAACAGACAGGCGGATAGAGAGATATACAGACAGGCGGATAGACAGACAAGTAGAGTGAGAGAGAGATAGAGAGATATATATTATCTACCCCAAATTAGTAATAAAATCCTATATTCGATATATATATATTATGTGGTGTCATCTCCACTGTGAGGATTGAAGTGTGTTCTCCTCTTCCTTCTTGATTCTTAGTTTATTTTACGCTCTTCCGCTTTAGATTGAAAGACAGTTTTACGGCATGTAAGACTTGTTTCCTGGTTCTTTTTTAGGATTTCTTCATGTTATGATAAAAAAAAAAATGCTTTTCTATTTAGTGTAATAGATACAAAATAGACAGTCCACACTCTGGTTCCCACAGTCTGGGTCACCGCCTTCCTCTCCTCCCTGTATCAGGACCGTTCTCCTCTATCAGCAAGGTCAGTGACCTCATCAGAAAGCACAACGCCTGAGCGAATCACACACACCCCGGGTGACTCGATTCTAGGTGCACAGGAACGAACGAGGGGTGGACAGGAATGTGGGACAAATGGCCACTACCACACTCTTAAAAATAAGGTTACTTGGTTCCCCAAAGAACCATTCAGTGAGAACCAGTTTCTCATTGTGAGGAAAATAACCGTTTTCCAGTATAAAAACCCTTTTGTGGTTCCGTTACAATTTCTTTTAAAGATGCCCGTAAAGAACCTTTGTTTTTAAGAGTGTGATGGGGAGAAGGTTTTAGAGTATAATAATTTTTTTATGGCAGTTTCAGAATTATTACAATTTCCAATCTGTACTGTGCATAAGCAGCACGGTAGATTTCTCCAGAAAGTGTGCGTACATCTCGCTGGATGAATTTTTGTTAACATGTACAGTTTATATGTCTGTAAGATGACTGAATGTCAACCCTCTCAGTTAAGGGAGTGAGTGTTTTCTCTTGCTGGAAATATTATATGACTCACTGTCCATCCTTCATGAAGACGTAAAAAATGTCATGATCATTGATTAGAGCTGCAGTTGTTTGTTTGCATAGCTTCTTACTTTTTTGTTGAAGGCTTTTTAGTGTTCAATAACTGCAATAATGTTATAGTTTTATAAACTAATGTTTTAGTTGTGGTTATTTAATTACCTCCAGTTTGATGCTGTCACTCCAGTGATCCTGATGGTATTTGCACCCTATAGGCCATTTTGGACAGGCTAGCAATAGCAAGCTAGCTTTGAAAGCATTAGATCCCACCCTCCCTTCAGAGCGTCTCCGAAGCCACTCCTCCAAAACACACGAACCATTCGCTATCACGAGAGACGCCGTTAAATTACCTCATGTCTCAAAGCACATAACATTACAATAATAATGAATTATTATTATTTGGACCGAATGCAATGATTGGATGAACATTGTTTTGATCCTGGGACTTCCACAGAAGATATATGTCCATGTTTTAAAGGGGTCATGAACTGGCTTTTAAAACTATTTTATATTGTTGTCTGAGGTCAACTTATGACGTTCACTTGGTTTTTACAATTGGGTTCCAATATACATGAATTTCTAAATATCACTCTGTTTATGCATGTATATATATATATTATATATATTTCTTTTTTTAAAGTTAAATCATAATTAAATACTTCTAAGTCTCGGCTTATTTTGGATCAACATAACTGAATAATGATTCACGTTTCAGTCAATATGTCAGTAACTAGGTCTGATTCCAACAACTTACAAGTGAGTTTGAGGGTTGTTTGTCTTTTTGACTCAATAAAAATAGTTCTTTAAGGTGCGGTCACAGTAGTGAAATTTGGCCCATTTTCTATTGTCAATAGCATTGTGGTGTGAAGCACAGTGCACAAACTCAACGTGAGGCATGCTTTTCATGAACACAATTCAGTGTTATTGTGAAATATTAAGGACTAAATTTAATATTTATGCATTTGAAATGCATATAAAATGTCCATCTACTCTACATAAATGAAAAAAAAACATGGCATAATTTATTATCAATTTTCTATTGTACTATTACATTTTCTAAATGCATTTATTCAAATTGCATAGAATCAGCATAAATCTATTAATTGTGAATTTGTATTTTAAGCAGCTAATAAGTATATAAATGGATACAATATGACTAGCAGTGGAACAAACTATATTCATTTTGTTAAAATGCATGAGATTGAAACAAATTGTATTTATTGACACTACGTATATAAATATGGTTATTGTGTATTTATAACACATTTGGTTTATTAGTTCATTTATTCACTGATACATATGCATTACAGTAAGTTGATTAGTTAATGTTAAAATGTTGCAATTCAATGCAATTCAAAAACATAAATCAATTCAAAAACAAAATGAATATAGTTTGTTCCACTGCTAGTCATATTGTATCCATGTTTATACTTATTAGCTGCTTAAAATACAAATTCATAATTAACAGATTTATGCTGATTCTATGCAATTTGAATAAATGCATTTAGAAAATGTAATTGTACAATAAATGAAAATTGTTAATAATAAACTATGCCATGTTTTTTTTTTTTTTTCATTTATGCATCTTATAATTTAGGCCTAAATATTTTTCGGAGTGCACAAAACTATGGTGATAATCAGTGTTTGGTCTGGCAACATTCACTATTTCCCAATTGTCTGTTTAGAATGTGCAATGATGAAATCACACAGAATGATTTTTGTCCGAGTTCTAACGGAATGTCTCATACTGTGTGTGGTGGGTGTGTAACGGTGAAGATGTGGATTTCTTTACTGTAACTCAGCTGATCTGTGACCTTTTATCCTCCGTGGACTGACTCACATGCACCTGCTTTTGCAGAGACACAGATAACACTCTTTCCTCACAAAGCTAAGATGGGCTGATGATCAACAACAAGAACCCAGCGCTCCACACCCACCACAAACCCCATTGATGAAGTTGTCTTATGTTGATCTATATGCTTTCCTTTTGATGGTATTTTGGACTTTAGGGTACGTTTACAGGTTTACAAAAATGTCCTTTGTGTTTTTCACATACAGACGACAACGTGGTCAAAATGATCGTGGATACGAGAAAACGACTAAATAATGAATGCGTAATACACTCACCTAAAGGATTATTACTGCCACATACTGGATGTTTTTCCCTTTTCACACCATTCTTTGTAAACCCTAGAAATGGTTGTGCGTGAAAATCCCAGTAACTGAGCAGATTGGGAAATACTCAGACACCAACAACCATGCCACGCTCAATATTGCTTAAATCACCTTTCTTTCCCATTCTGACATTCAGTTTGGAGTTCAGGAGATTGTCTTGACCCCTAAATGCATTGAAGCAACTGCCATGTGATTGGTTGATTAGATAATTGCATTAAAGAGAAATTGAATAGGCGTTCCTAATAATCCTTTAGGTGAGTGTATACATGAAGAGTTGAGATGCAAAAGCCTCTAAATGCCATTTGAAATTTTCTTCTTTAATGATGATTTTTAACAAACTTGTATATTTAAGTTCAGTAATTTCACTTAAATAACAATTAATAGGTAATTATCATTGCCATTTAAGTAAAATCACTGAACTTAAATATACAAGCTTGATAAAAATCATCATTCTAGAAGAAAATTTCAAATGGCACTTAGAGGCTTTTGCATCTGAACTCTTCATATGTGCATGACGTCACCGTTTTCACAAATTCGTGTTTTTGTAGTTTACAACGAAAACTATTGTTTTCAAAAACTTGCGTTTTTAGGCCCCCAAAACACTGTTGTTGTGTAAATGAACAGCCAAAATGCATTTTTCTCTCTACATTTTTAGTATGCCAGATCATTTTGTTTTTAGCATGACATAGAGGGACATGGAGATTTTTTTTTCATTTATTAATTTTTTTTTTTTGCATAAAAAAAGTTAAGTTTTCGGTCTTTTTCAGATGAAGAAGGCCAGAGGGAAAAACTGCCAAAATATAATTTTTTTCTCTAAATTTTTAGTTGTAAACGGCCCCTAGATTATGCCAGATCATTTTGTTTTTAGCATGACATAGAGGGACATGGAGATTTTTTTTTCATTTATTAATTTTTTTTTTTTTGCATAAAAAAAGTTAAGTTTTCGGTCTTTTTCAGACGAAGAAGGCCAGAGGGAAAAACTGCCAAAATATAAATTTTTTTCTCTACATTTTTAGTTGTAAACAGCCCCTAGATTGTGCCAGATCATTTTGTTTTCAGGATGACACAGAGGGACATGGAGATTTTTTTTCATTTATTATTTATTTATTTTTGCATAAAAAAAGTTAAGTTTTCGGTCATTTTCAGACGAAGAAGGCCAGAGGGAAAAACTGCCAAAATGTAATTTTTTTTCTCTACATTTTTAGTTGAGAACGGTGTCATGTCGTGTTTTCAGCATGACACATAGGGACATGATGGTTAGAGATGTATTCATGAGAGAATAATAGCTTTAGTGATTTGTGTTTCTGTTTTTAGGACCCTCCTATCTGTTGCTGTGGTGACTGTACTGTGATTTTATCTATGAGGAGATGCAATCTCTTCAGTCCGATAGATCCTGGATAATCTCACTCACTCTTTCCCATAAACTATCTCCAGGTCAGCTCAAAAAAGCACGCTTTAAGAAGCATACTCATGTGCATAATTCAAATCCCTTACTGAGAACCACTTGAGCTTTGATATACATTTAGTAAAAAATCCCTCCATCCTTGTTCTAACTACATTTTTTCCCCTACATTCACACCATTAGAATTAGATCTATGACTAAATGTTCAGTCGTAGGTGGGGTTTCGTTTCGTAGCTTACATAGACATACATTCAGCTGTTCTGGTCTGCCAGTAATATATTACCAATGGCACATTAAATAAAAAGTATTTCTGTATTCTGGTGTTCAGATGTAGTATGCATCTCTACTTCAGTGTATTGGATTTCCCCCCTAATTATTGTCCATGTGGCACGTCTGATCAGAAAAGCAATAACACACTTGTCCTCAAGCCCCATGATTCACTAGCTCTTGCGAGAAGAGATATGAGTTCTAGGCGTAGGTCTGTTTAAAGGGATAGAGCATCCAAAAATAAAAATTCTGTCATCAATTAGTTTATCTTTGAAGCACACATGAAGATATATTTAATAAAACCTTTCCGTCCCTTCTTTAAAAGTCTGTACCATTAGAACTTTGATGCTTCAAAAACTTCATAAAGAGATTGTAAAAGTAATCTTTGGGGTCACCAGGGGCCACCAAATGAGTTTTCCTATTTTCTATGGCGCAGTGGATAAGACACATGCCTTTGGTGCGAGAGACCCGGGTTCGAATCTACCCCGAGACACCAATGTGTTCCTGAGCAAGACACTTAACCCCTAGGCCACGTTTACACAAAGCCGGGTATTTAGCAAAACGAATATTTCCCCCTCTCCGTTTTCAAAAATGACATCGTTCACACACCCGCCAGCGCCATCATAACCATGCCAAACCTATTGGCGGCAGTTTTTTCGGCCAATCAGAATCCTCAGAATTGATAAGAGAGAACCTAAAACGCCGTTTCTCCCAGTTCACACATAACGACAACACATAACCGGCGTTTTCAGAAATCTCCACTTTGGCCGGAGTTTTTAGAAATAATCGTTTTCTGTGATAAAAACGGGGTTTTCGTGTAAACGAGAGGGCAAAACGCAGAGAAATATTTGCGTTTTCCCATCGTGTAAACGGGGCCCTAGTTGCTCCAGAGGTGTGCGACCCCTGACATATATAGCAATTGTAAGTCGCTTTAGATAAAAGCGTCAGCTAAATGTAAATGAATTGAACTTTGCAACATTGACAGTTATTGAACCGAATATGAATATTGATACTATTTTCTAGTAGAGCTGCTGCTGTTTTACAGCTGAAACTGAATTTTGTTTCATAATTGATGAACTTTGCAACACTGACTTACTGAACTGATTTGACTCTACATTGAACAAAATTGCGGTGAATATTGTTATTTTCCTTATTATTACTGCGAAGCTGCTTTAATAATATGACTTTAATAAAATGTGACACTCGCATTTCATGTTGTTAACAATTCAGTTGTGCAAAAATCCTTTGACATATATTTGTTTATGAAACATGAGTGAAGATTAGAAACATTAAACAAATATTAAAGGGGTCATAACTCAAGCCCTCCCTCCGTGGCTGCGTGTGTGTGTGTGTGAAACCTACAATCTCCTTCGACCTCTGCTATGAGACTCGTTCTGGCTGTCTGTCGCATCACTGATCAGTTCTTCTACTTTAACGTTAGCGTTCATGGGCACAAATATTAC
This sequence comes from Pimephales promelas, assembly GCF_016745375.1. The sequence goes on along the minus strand of NW_024121499.1, from coordinate 6,717,455 downwards.
AACATCTCAAAAGACAACATCACATGTTACACTTACCGATATAAGCTCTGCAATGTCTCGTAACAAAGGAAATACCCTTTTCATCACTGCAAAGAAGAAGGGAAAAAGAGAAAAAATAAAATAAAGGAAGTGCTCCACAAAATTCACAAAGTATTTCATAATCTGCAGTGACTAAATGTCTCTAAAAAGGTCAAAGCCAAAACACGGCGTGTTGAAAAATAATCAAAACATCTGATAAATAATTATTGGTGTCTACTACTACTGCTTATTTTCAGGATTCTTAGGATTTAAAGGGATAATTCATCAAAATATTTAATTTAAACATTGATCAACACATACATTCTCACGTGTCACACATGTGCGGTGTTTTTGTAACTCATTGAAAGTATCAGATTTCATTTACATTTATTAATTTAGCTGATGCTTTTATCCAAAGCGACTTACAATTGCTATATATGTCAGAGGTCGCACGCCTCTGGAGCAACTAGGGGTTAAAGGAGTAGTTCACTTTAAAAAAAACTTTTGCTGATAATTTACTCACCCCCATGTCATCCAAGATGTCCACGTCTTTCTTTCTTCAGTCGAACAGAAATTAAGGTTTTTGATGAAAACATTCCAGGATTTTCTCCATATAATGGACTTCAATGGGAACCAAACGGTTCAAGGTCCAAATGAGAGTTTTAAACGACACCAGACGATGAATAAGGGTCTTATCTAGGACCCTTTGAGTCATGACTCAGAAAAAGATTTGTTCATTTTGATGAACGAGTTCGAACAGGAGAGTCACGAATGTGCATCACAGAACAGAGCAAGGCGAGCATTTGAGCTTATAAAACTGAAACTTTTTTATTTATTTTTTAAATGAGCGATCGTTTCCCTAGATAAGACCCTTATTCATCATTTGGTGTCGTTTAAAGCCCTTTGAAGCTGCACTGAAACTCTCATTTGGACCTTGAACTGTTTGGTTCCCATTGAAGTCAATTAGGAACCAATAGAACATTCAATTTTTGGATTTAGCGGGCACTTTTATCCAGAGCGACTTATAAACGAAGGATAGAACAAGCAAAATGTGCACTAAGTAATTTGTCATTTTCCTGGATGTGTTTATTGGAGTGAATGTGATCTCATCTGCTATACTGTATGTAAACAGGGAGTTATTGACTGTTATTCAGTCAAATGACCTCTCAATGTCCTCGGCTATCCACGATTACGTCACAAAGAGCTCCACCAAATATAATTAAGCAATCAGTGAGTGTTACATGGAGAATGTTGTCACTGTTCCACCTCACCTGCTTAACTAAAGTGAGCAGTATGTGTTTGAGAGCTGTGTGTGTGCGTGTCACAGCTGTTACTAGTGTGTTTCAGCATGCTACGCTGCGTCTCGGGCCGTATATGTGAGACTCCCTGGATGGATGGCCAGTCCGTGACAGTTTTACTTTGATAATGCAGGCTACAAAGAGCAGAGCACTGCTGAAGACATTTGTATACAAATGCCATGCAAAATCTGGTTGCTTTTTGGCATGGTCTTCAAGTCTCCAGTGAGGAATTCCCCTTTATTTGGCTGTTATAAAACAGATGATGCATGGATTGAGGAATCGGCTGTGCTGGAGTCTGTCTCAGTCACACACCTCCAGAGTTCTCACAATGTGGATTTATATATTTTCCGTCCAACATACAGATGTCCATGGGTGAAGAGGTGAAGAAGGGGTGATCTCAGAAGGACAGACTGAACCAACTTCACAACACCATCATCATTGTAGGACACTCTTCATCGGGACTGAGTCCAAGCCCAGAACAAACTTAGTCATATCCTGAGGAAATGTAAAAAAAATAATAATAAGTGTCTGCCTTAAATTAAGTACAATCAATTTGGCTGTATAAGCCATTTCAACTTAAATGATAGTCAACTAAAAATAGTGGATTTCATTTGTTGAATCTTTTGTAACTTCTTAAAAAAGGTTGAAAATTGCTTAACTTATTTTAATGTAAGAAAAGATGTTGTCATGACTTATTGATCATATCATTTTTAAATATTTTTGGAAATAAAAGTTGGAACACTAAGCAATTTTATACATCTTTACTAAATTCAAACACGCGCCTTCTCTGCAAAACCCGCCAATCCGATATCAGAATATATAACACACACACACTACATATATATATATATATATATATATATACAGTGAAGGAGATTGATTTAATCATCAGAAACTCAAAATAATAAGTTATCTGAAAAAATGTTGCGATAACAAATCTTGAAAATATTTTTTTACTGTGTACATACAACAAGTGTTATATATATATATATATATATATATATATATATATACATAAATACATACACTAACAATGCTGGGTTGATTTAACCCAAATTTGGGTAAAATATGGACAAACCCAAATGTTGGGTTGAAACAACCCAGAATTTTTTAGAATGTATATATATATATATATATCTGTGTGTGTGTGTGTGTGTGTGTGTGTATATATATATATATATATATTATTATATATGTGTGTATATATATATTATATATATACTATTACATGAATTGTTTTTGTTAAAAAACAAACAATAAAATAAAACAGATAACTGTATACTACAGTTTAAAAGTTTGGGGTCAATAATTTATGTTGGGTTAAAAATGTAATTTCAAATTTTAACCCAAATTCAACTTTAACTTTCAACTGTAATTTTTTTTATTGCATTTTTAACCCAACATTTGGGTATATCTATATGTATAAATATATATATAAATATATATAAAACATATCTATTACATGAATTGTTTTTGTTACACAGCAAAAAATTAAAAAATAAAACAGATAACTGTATACTACAGATTAAAAGTTCGGGGTCAATAATATTTTTACAATACTTTTATTTCGCAAATACCAAAATTGACAGTATAGTCATTTACAATGCAAGAAAAGACTTTTCAGTTTAAAATGTAACAGTTTCCGCAAAAATACGAAGTCCCTGATTCGATCATTGATAATAATCAAGAAATATTTCTTCAGCAACAAATATAATTATTTCTGAAGGATCGTGTGAAGACTGGAGTAATGATGCTGAAAATTCAGCTTTGATAACAGGAATAAATTACATTGTAAAATATAATCAAGTAGAAAACAGCTATTTTAAATTGTAACAGTGGTTAACAATTTAATGCAGCCTTGGTGAATAGAAGAGACACTTTCAAAAACATTAAAAGAAAATTAAGTTTTGAATGGTAGTGAATACATCTAAATACATAAACAAATTAAATCTTAATTATGTCATCAAGAAGCAGCATTTAGTTTTCACCAACAAAGTTTTCCCCTTTTGCCTTTCATTCACATCTCTTATTTTTTTCAAACTACTGGTATTTCACAACAGTGTTGCTCAATCCCAACACACATCCATCAGCTTAATTGAATGTTCACTTTGACAACACAAATCCCTTAGATAGCACTCATTTATTCTTCCCCGCGGAGACCACAGCGTCAACACTTCAGTCCGAGACCCTTATCTGCATTCATTCAGTACACTCTAAACATAATGCACTTACATTAGAGATTGAGGAGAAAAGCAAACGGCCAAATGAGTCGACTTATTACACACTCTTAAAATAAAGGTTGCAAAAAAAGTGTTTTTGTTTGTTGCAATAGAACAATTTGTGCATCCCTAAAGAACCTTCCAGTCAGCAGTTCTTAAAATAAAATCTCTTTCTTAATGTGAAGAACATTTTAAATAATATTTAGAACCCTTTTCCCCCCAATAAAAAAGAACCTTCAGTGCACTGGAAAGATTCCATGGATGAAAGATTCCAAATGGAACCATGCAAACACACAACACTTATTTTAGGGAAATTAAGTGAGTATTTATGATGATTTACCAAAATAACACTAACAATGTTCTGTGAGAAACATGCTAACTAAAGCAACATACAAACACCTACCCCCCACCACACACACACACACACACACATCCACCCACACATACACATTCAGACATTAGTCAGACGAGGGCTGAAAGTGCTGTTCGAGTAAAAGATGAGTAAGGTACAGAAGAAGTGAAGCTTGTGGCTCCTCCTCTGTTTTCTAGAGCTGACAGTCCCAGACAAATGGATAAGAGTGAAGTTACTCCTGCTCAAACTCTCCCATGCAGTTCTTCCACCACCAGCAGACACACACCACCTCTGCTCGACGGGCTGATAGACCCTCCGAGATCTTTGTCTTTGAGATTCGAAAGTCTTTTCTTTCTGTTGTTGTCAGCGCAGGAGACCTTTGTGCTCTTCTTGAAATCTCAGTCTGCAGATATTCAAGTGTGTTGCAGCGACGAAACTCCTCCTAAATGCTGACTGAGCCGTGTGGCCTGATGGGATCGGACGTCAGAGACCTGAGCGCCTTGCTTCCAGCGGTCCCAGCGCTGCCGGGGAGGGACTCCAACTGTTCCCTGCCCCTCGGCGGAGCTCCGCAGTGGGGACCGATGCTGGACTTTCACCCGGCCTCCCAGTACGGATCTCTTCCCTCACACTCCTTCGTCAAACAGGAGCCGGTTTGGGGGCCCGCAGACCCTCACGAGGATCCTCACTGCGGTTTGGGGGCCTTCACCGTGCACTTCTCAGGCCAGCTCACGGGGATGCCCTTCGCCGATTCTCCCTCCAACCAGAGCCGGATGTTCTCCGGCGGGCCGTATCTGGAGAACCCTCCTGTCCCGCGCAACCAGGGTGAGACAGCCGTCCCGTTCCTGGATCATATGCGCTCCGTCACGAGCCACATTATTCATTTGTCTCGTAACGAACATGAAACTTCAGAGTGATACTTGTGTGTACACTGTAAAAAAGCTAATTTTTTTAAGTTTTACTTAGAAAAGTTGGATAACTTTTTTTTATTTTGCCACTTTAAATACGCTTGACAAATCAGTTGGACAAACACTGTAAATTTAGTTTTCTAAAATCTAAAATTTGCTTATTTTACCACTGTATTTTAGGTGTGTGTAAAGTTTAGGATCTCTTATTACGCTGAAAATATTATTTTGAGGGTAAAAAAACTCAATTTTTTTAAGTTTTACTTAGAAAAGTTGGATAACTTTTTTTTATTTTGCCACTTTAAATACGCTTGACAAATCAGTTGAACAAACACTGTAAATTTAGTTTTCTAAAATCTAAAATTTGCTTATTTTAACTCTGTATTGTAGGTGTGTGTAAAGTTTAGGATCTCTTATTACCCTCAAAATATTATTTTGAGGGTAAAAAAACCCAGTGTTTTTAAGTTTTACTTAGAAAAGTTGGATAACTTTTTTTTATTTTGCCACTTTAAATACATTTGACAAATCAGTTGGACAAACACTGTAAATTTAGTTTAATAAAATCACAAATTTGTTTATTTTAACACTGTATTGTAGGTGTGTGTAAAGTTTAGGATCTCTTATTACTACCCTCAAAATATTATTTCTGAAAAGTGCATTAATCATGCATTTTGAAGTCTGTTAAATCTTAAAGTTATACACGTTTGTGATTTACCGGATTAAACTGAATTGTTCAAATACTAATTATTTTAATCACATCATATTGTATATGATAACCAGCATATTGTAGAAAACAAACAAAAGGTACAGGTAATATTCTAACAGGACATTATCCGTTAAGTTTACATTAATATTTTGTAACCCTGAAACACAAAACATTGCAATATTGTTCAAGACCGGTTAAACACCTGTGAAAAATCAATACGGAAAATTCCTTCAACACAGTACATTGGGCCCTATTTTAAAGATTTTTCAGTAACACTTTATTTTACAGTGTTATTCATTGTTACATTGTACAATAACGGTTAATTATGCATACTTGCATGCAACTAACCCTAAACCAAACCCTAACCCTAAAAGTACATTTAGTTGCTTAATATTACTTAAATGTATAAGTGTAACCGGCTTTTAGAGTGCAGTTAAACATGCATTTTTCATTAAACGACTACATAAATAGTTTTCAGCACTTTGTTTCACAGTCCTGTTTCACATGAACATACTTTATCAGTGTAAGGTGTAACCTGAGCCTTAACTTAACCCATGCAGTTACCTCAGGGCGTTTGTGAGTGCACAGACTGTAAAATAAAGTGCTACCTATTATTGAATCATCTGAAATCATCTGGATATATACAAGTAAAATATGTGAATAATGCCATATAAAGGCATTTATATGCTGTATGTCGCTCCAGACATAAAGCAGAAGAAAAATCAAAAGATTGATTTTTTGTTGGAAAGGAATGATGATGCTCTGATGTTTTAAAGGAAAATAGACTGAAATGTTTCTCAAATGGTTAAAGAAGTAGTTTACAGAGAACCAACTAAATAAATCCTGAAACCGTAATTTTCAGTAAACCGAAACGGTGATGATGTGCTTTAAAAAAAAACCCAAAAAATGTCATATGAAAGGGTCTTATCTAGCAAAACTATCGGCCATTTAAAAAATAAATAAAAAAGTTTAAGTTTTTTAAGCCCAAATGCTCGCCTTTTCATTCGAGTAATTTGGGTTTTTCAACGAACGAAAAAAACGAAATTACTCAAAAAAAAAGAGTCACGAACGTGCATCACAGAACAGAGCAAGGCGAGCATTTGAGCTTATAAAACTTAAACATTGTTATTTATTTATTAAATGAGCGATCGTTTCGCTTGATAAGACCCTTATTCATCATCTGGTGTCGTTTAAAGCCCTTTGAAGCTGCACTGAAACTGTCTTTCGGACCTTGAACCGTTTGGTTCCCATTGAAGACCATTATATGGAGAAAATCCTGGAATGTTTTCATGTATATACAGTGAAAAAAGACAAACAAACAAACACTTACTTGTTTTGTCTCTTTCTCTCTCTCTCACAGGTTATGGTACAGTAGCATTTGATGGCACTCCCAGCTACGGTCACACACCTTCACACCACACACCTCCGTTCCCCAACAATACCTTCAAACACGAGGACCCCATGTCCCCACAAAGCACTATGGGTAAGGAAAATATATTCTCAGTTAGACCCATAAAGCAGTAAATGTCTTTGAATAAATGATGAGTAAATGGAATAATTATGAGGCAAAGGTAAGACATGTAGGATGATTTCTGTGGAAAGTTGGTTTGTTTGAGCGTCCTGACCATTCCAACACAGCAACAATAACTCAGCCAATGGGGTGAGTGTGGAGGCGGAGCTATCTGTTTGTGACAGATATCACACACTTCACCTTTAAATACTTTGCCCACCCATGAGAAAAAAAGTATGCTTAATTGTATATTTTAGTCTACCATAAATGCTCGTCGTTGGTTTATTCGTCACATTTCAAAGACAATAAAAGTAATTATGAATTACATGTAAAGATGTATGTAATTGGGTCAAAAAACCCAAACTAATTGCATTTAATATACATTTAAACTGTAAATAACAATAATTACTTCACATTTTAAGTAATAGCTCACTTAAAAATGAAAATTCTGTCTTTCTTTCTTCGGGTGAAGACAAAAGAAGATATTTTGAAGGATTTCCAGACACTAAAAAATGCTGGGTGGTTTCAACTCAAATTTGGGTAAAAAAATGGACAAACCCAAATGTTGGGTTAAAAATGTAATTAATTAAGCCATTTTTAACCCAACATTTGGGTCTGTCCATATTTGACCCAAATTTGGGTTGAAACAACCCAGCATTTTTTAGAGTGTAGTATCATTTCCTACTGGAAGTCAGCAGAAGAGAAAGATTCATCCAGGTTTGAAACAACTTGCGGGTGAATAACTGATGACATAATTTTCATTTTGAAGTGAACTATTATTCCTTTAAGTGTATTATTTCCGTAATAAGTACTCTTTTTAAAAGTTTGCACAAGGGCTGTGCAGAATAGAGGATATTTAAGTAAAGTATGACAGATAAGATGTATAGGTATCTGGAGATCACCTGGAGTTCAGGAACTGAAGTGGCCACCGCACGGACATCTCGAGTTTTAATGTCAGGGCAGTAAATACTCGCATTTTTTCCTCCCTTCTCGCTCTTATTTTTACCTCTCCGTCTCCTTCCTCAAACACTCAAAACACTGAATGCAACAGTTTCTAAGTTCATTAGGCACACAGTAAATTACTCCGGAATAAATGATGGGGTCTCTTCTTCGGGTTAGCTAACAGAAGGAAGCAGAATTGTGGAGAAGAATGTTTTTAATGCTCCTGTGGGACTGAATCCCTTAGAAATGCACAGTGAGCTCTCAGAAACTCTGCTGACTGCTTTACGGTCTCAGCGAGCCCTGCGCTGTTTGGATAACCGCAGTGAAGACGAGGCCACGCTCTCTGTTAGCTCGACTGTAAAACGCTTTGTTTCACTCTCTTTCAGATATGCTTGACATATATGCTCTTTGAGGGTTGTAATATGTGCTTTGATTCTGTGATGATGCAGGTGAGCAACAGTACCCCGTCCCACCACCTGTCTATGGGTGCCACAGTCCTCCTGACAGTCAGACCCTGCTTTTGAGGAACAGCTTCAACAGGTACCTTCTTTATCACATTTACTCAATGCAAATTACACTCAGTGTAATAACAGACATACTGTTATCATTATTATGAAGATTATTAAAAATGTAGGTAATAACATTAGTTAACATGAACTCAGAATGAACAATACGTCTACAGCATTTATTATTCTTGGTTAATATTAATTTCAACATTTACTAATGCATAATTAAAACCAAAGGTTGTGTTTGTTTTAACAAAGATTAACAAAGATTAATAAATACTGTAACAAATGGATTGCTCATTGTCAGTTTATCCATAAACTAATGTTAACTAATGAACCTTGTTGTAAAGTGTTACCAAACGTATTAAGTTAATAACCCTCAAGGATTTGTCATACATGAAATAATAACAATAGAAATGCAATAAATTGCATCACAGAGGAAACAAGCAACCATGAATTACAAGAAGTTACAAAAACAGAAAGAATTCTTGATTCAACTGCCGAAATAAAGGGAAATTCCTGGATATTATCTAATGACAGCATTTGAGAAAACAATTTTGCTCGTCCCTCAGTCTGTAATAAAGGCGTTCTGGAGGGTTCCTATAGCAGAAATGTGAGGAGGATTATTAGGAACACCACACTAATACTGTGTTTGACCCCCTTTCACCTTCAGAACTGCCTTAATTCTATGTGGCATTGATTCAACAAGGTGCCGAAAGCATTCTTATACTAGAAATATTGGCCCGTACTTATAGGATAGCATCTTGCAGTTGATGGAGATTTGTGGGATGAACATCCAGGGCACGAAGCTCCCGTTCCACCACATCCCAAAGATGCTCTATTGGGTTGAGATCTGGTGACTGTGGGGGCCAATTTAGTACAGTCAACTCATTGCCATGTTCAAGAAACCAATTTGAAATGATTCAAGCTTTGTGACATGGTGCATTATCCTGCTGGAAGTAGCCATCAGTGGCCATAAAGGGATGGATGGTCAGAAACAATGCTCAGGTTGGCCGTGGCATTTAAACGATGCCCAATTGGCCCTAATGGGCCAAAAGCGTGCCAAGAAAACATCTCCCACACCATTACACCACCACCACCAGCCTGCACAGTGGTAACAAGGCATGATGGATCCATGTTCTCATTCTGTTTACGCCAAATTCTGACTCTACCATCTGAATGTCTCAACAGAAATCGAGACTCATCAGACCAGGCAACATTTTTCCAGTCTTCAACGGTCCAATTTTCGTGAGATCTTGCAAATTGTAGCCTCTTTTTCCTATTTGTAGTGGAGATGAGTAGGGCTGTATTCAACCAAAGAAATCCTTAGTCGACCAAAGTCGAGTCCTGCTCAACGATTAGTCGACTAAAAAAAAAAAAAAAAAAAAAAAACGTAATGTTTTGATTAAACATTTTTTTAAACAATTGTCATTGAGCATTTATAAAACAACAACGAAAAAACATCACAAATAAATAAAACTATAATAATAATACAATTCTTTGAAAATTAAGTGATTTTTTAACTGCAAAAAGTGAAGAGCTCTGTCCTAGGTCTATAGTCCCAATCGCGCACCTGACCACACCACACGCTGCAAAGAATATAACTGCTATCTGCCACATAATGAAAAATCCCAAGCTCTCGTTTATACAGGCTTTATATTCTTCTTTACTTTCAAAGCTATGGGTTAACTTTAGTCCTGACGATCAAGGCGTTTTAAACAACACTCAAAAAAACCCAAATAACTTAAAAACAATCCTATAATAGGCTGTAGGACCGCGTATAGGTTTATTTTCGTTTTGTTGCATTATTTAGGCTATTTTGCGTCAAATGCGTCAAGTGTACAAATAAAAACGAAAACATTAAGAAAACACAATCTATTGAGTCAGCATGATATAGCCGTTAAAAGGCTGCTCACGTCTTTTGCGCGCTCAAGTTCGATTTTAAATGTAGGCGCGCGACTTGCGCGCTCATAATGGCAACGCGATCGCCTCCCTCCACAGTCTTGTCGTCTTTGTTTTAAAATGCAGCCAGACAAAAGATTTATATTTCCTGGACATTTTGTCGACTAAAACCAAAACAAGCAGCGTTCTAACTGAATGAATACAGCATCCCTTACCGAGCGCGAGCAGCAGCGCAGCCAGACACAGGTGCGGTTCCCGAGTGTATTATGTGTGTGCGCTAAACTGTGGCGCAGTTACAAAAATAGCCTAAATTAAAGCATTTTAAAGTTGGGGACAAAACATAGGCTAATTATATTTAGAATACAGTAATAAATAACTGCTTATAAATGAATAAATATCAAGGAGTAAGTCATTGAAAAATTCCTTCTATTGGTAAAAAAAAAAAAAAAAAAATATGCAACTGGTCGACCAATAAGAATGTCAGTCGACCACGACGGCATCGACCGATTAGTCGACTAAACGACTAAAGTTGACAGCCCTAGAGATGAGTGGTACCCGGTGGGGTCTTCTGCTGTTGTAGCCCATCCGCCTCAAGGTTGTGTGTGTTGTGGCTTCACAAATGCTTTGCTGCATACCTCGGTTGTAACGAGTGGTTATTTCAGTCAAAGTTGCTCTTCTATCAGCTTGAATCAGTCGGCCCATTCTCCTCTGACCTCTAGCATCAACAAGGCATTTTCGCCCACAGGACTGCCGCATACTGGATGTTTTTCCCTTTTCACACCATTCTTTGTAAACCCTAGAAATGGTTTTGTGTGAAAATCCCAGTAACTGAGCAGATTGTGAAATACTCAGACACCAACAACCATGCCACGCTCAAAATTGCTTAAATCACCTTTCTTTCCCATTCTGACATTCAGTTTGGAGTTCAGGAGACTGTCTTGAGCAGGACCACACCCCTAAACGCATTGAAGCAACTCTAAACACAGGTTGACTTTAATGATGGATAAATGGTGGAGGTAACAACAAAGGAATGCAAGGAAACAAAACTGAGAACAACACCACACGATGTCCACGGGAGGACAAACAACAATGAACATAGGAAACACTGAGGGACAGTATATATTCTCAGTGGGTAACAAGCTTAAAGGGATAGATCACCCCAAAATAAAAATGATCCCATTATTTACTCATCCTCAAGGAGCCAAACACAATCGGACTTACAGTATATTATAAAATATCCCGCTCTTTCACGCTTTATAATGGGAGTGAATGGTACCAAAAAAGCGCATCCATCCATCATAAGAGTAATCCATATGGATCCAAGGGGTTTAATAAAGGCCTTGAAGGAAAGCAATGCGTTTTGTTAAGAAAAATACCCATTTTGATATCTTTATTAACTATAATCACTATGGCTTCCAGTAACAGCCGTATGCAAGTCTAGTTCCTGCAGAAGAGTGACCTCTGACCTGACCTATAATATAAGAGTAGCGTAAGCTTAGCTGAGAGTAAACGCTTCTCGCGGTTCAAACAAATCTGCATCTTTTTTTACGGTTTATTCCCAATCCAATCCAATGGGAATCAAATGATCTCCATTCTACATGTGCCACTGTGAAGATGATTTTTGCTGTTTTTACAAAAAGACCTTTTCTGTGGAAATCACATTCGCTGTCGATAGAGCTGAACTTGTATTGAACCCGGAACATTCCTTTAAAAGGCACATTAATTAGTGTAAGAAGTGAAATATGTATTGCTGATGGTGTGTTTGCAGTGGCACTGCTCTCTGTGACTGAATGGAGGTTCACTGAAGCCCAGTCTTGGATGGCTCAGATAAATCCCCAGTAAGTCTGCAGTGAGTCTTGCTGTCTGCACAAAGGTTAAGAACTGCACAGCAGCTCTTAGCAGGCCAAAATACACTCACAGTGATCTACTGCCCGTTTCCTCTGAATTCTTCTTCCCTTCTCGGCCTGGGCTTCCCCAGAGACATGAGAGGAGGAGAGAGGGGGAAGGATTTCACCAAGTACAACATGTTCCTGCATCAACATCTTTGTTGATATTGGAACAAGATTCCAATCAACCAATCAGATTTGAGAAACAAGTTTACAGTTCAGGTTTAGGCTTACAATCAGGGTTAGGTGCTTCGACGTCAGTGTTATTCACCTGTCATTTCCCTCTTATTTTAGGGATAATTTATGTGTAGGGTTAAGTTTAGGGGTAGGGTTAGTCGCCATTGTGTGAGTGGACATCCCTCGACTCAGAAAGACTCTTGCCCCGGGGCCCCCGCAGAAATGCATTCCCAAGTGAGCCTTCTTGCACAAAACAGTGCTAAAGCAGGGAGGAGATGGAGAAGGTCTTGCTAGTTGCCCCTTATTGGCCCAACCAGACCTCTCTTCTCGACAGCCCTTCCTCTGGGTACATCCTCAGGGATGGGGCATGATGGCACCCCCGTTTAGACCTTGGAGAGTTACAGGTCTGGTTCTAAAAAGAGGTTCTGGTCGCTAACACAATAATTTTTATGCCGCAGAGACCATCACGCCTGTAAGAGCACCCTCTCAAAATTAGTCTCGCTCCACCTTGAAGTGGAACTTATTTGTTGAATTGAGTCTTCTCTCCGTGAGGAGATCCCGAAGGTGTTCAATCACTGCAGTGCTACTTTCCTGCTAATGGGTTGGAGTGAGGCTCTCTCTTCCACTTCAAAATGTTGTTGCCTCTGAATTGACGCACATCGTGATGCAGTGGATACAAAAAGAAGCACGACTTGATCATCAGGTTCCTGAGGCAGGCGAGGAGATTGAATTCACCTGGTAATTTATGTCTGTGATCAAAGCTATCACCATCATTACTCAGTCTTCAGTGTCACGTGACCCGTCAGAATCACTCTAATATGCTGATTTGCTGCTCAAGAAACCTTTCTGATTAGCATCAATGTTCAAAACAGTTATTTGCTTAATATTTTTTGTGGAAAGCATGATTCGCTGATAGTTCTGGATAGAACGTTCGGAAAAGCAGTGCTTATTTGAAATCTTTTGCAACATACAGGGGTTGGACAAAAAAACTGAAACACCTGGTTTTACTACACAATAATTTGTTAGAATGGTGAGGGCCTCATTTTGCATCCAAATACAGCACCAATTGACAGATAGAAGTCCTTCACAGTGACCAGAGGGATTATGAGCCGTTCCTCTTCCAGAACAGTGTCCAGGTCACTATATGATGCTGGTGGACTCGCTCCTCCAAAACACCTCAATAATATTCAGATCTGGTGACTGTCAGACCATGGGAGATGTTCAACGTCACTTTCATCTTCATCAAACCCTTCTGTCACAAGTCTTGCTGTGTGTGTTGGTGCATGATCATGCTGATACACGGTTTGAGCATCAGGTGCTCATGATCCTCCAGAAGGGTTTGGTAGTCCTCGGCAGTGTCGTGTCCATCAAATACAATCAGGATTGTCATGATATTGGAGCTCAAACCATCACTGATCCACCCGTGCTTCACTCTGAAGATTGGCCGCCAGGCATATAGATGTGAAACCTCCAACATTGGCCAGTGTTTCAGTTTCATTGTCCAACCCCTGTAACTTTGTTTAATTTAATGCATCCTTTCTGAATACAAGTAATATTTTTCTTTGAAAAAAAAATAGTGTCAAAAATTCAATTGAAATATAACACACAGAGGGCCTTATTTTAACAATCTGAAACGCAAGTATCAAGCGCGAAGCGCAAGTAAATTTGTGGGCGAGTCTTGGGCGCTGTTGCTATTTTGCCGAGATGGTCCTCACTGCAGAACACGAAATCCAGGGGGAGGAGTTGGATCCAGATTCAACTCCTCCCCCACACCTAAACCCACCCATCTCCACCCCCTGATCCCTAACCCCACCCCTAATCCTACCCATCTACGCCCCTGATCCCTAACCCCAGCCCTAATCCTACCCATCTCCGCCTCGATCCCTAACCCCACCCCTAATCCTACCCATCTACACCCCTGATCCCTAACCCCACCCATAAACCTACCCATCTCCACCCCCTGACTCCTAACCCCACCCCTAATCCTACCCATCTCCGCCCCCTGATCCCTAACCCCACCCCTAATCCTACCCATCTCAGATCTGATTCGTCAGTACTACAATTAGGCTGAAAAATTTGGGTAAATTTGTAAACTAGATTTAGGCCTACATTTTTTACATCTTCATGGACACCACAATGATTTCCCTCAAGTGTTAATATTTTTCCTTGTTATAATGTATGATGCACACTTAAAATAGCATTGTGAACAACCTCCCTTTCTGGAACTGCAAAATAGTTGCTTCGAAACATGCTTCCTTTTTACGCCGACCCGCCCAGGGAGCGCAAGTTCATTCCCTAGTTTGCCGGCGTGCGTCTGTGTAGGGAAAAGCCGGCTTTGCGCGGCTGCGCGGGTGCAACATAAGAATGATACATGCGTCAGTGTACAAAGTCATTTGCGCCGGGTGCAAGATAGGGTCCAGAGTTGGAATTAGAGGGCGAGTAATTATTGAAGATATTCATTTTGGAGTAAACATTTCCTTAATAGAAGGGCAAGAAAGAAGATAAAAGAGAAATGCAGCTTCTTATCAGTCACATAGGAATCAGTGTGCATTCTTCAGATACTGCTTTCATGTAGTTTAGAGAAAAAGGAGAACACAGAACACAACATAACACATCCAGTTTTGATAAGACCCGAACAAAGCGTTCCAATTATTCCCCTTTCTCACTATAAACTGCCTTTGGAAACCATCACAAGAAAATACACTCACACAAACAATCTTGCATTACACATTACAGGGGGGTGTGAAAAAGGGAAATTCCAGCTTATTTTTCATCAGTGTTTGGCCTAGACGTTGTTTGGATTTTGAAACACTCACTGGTGTGAGCTGTAATGGAAAGTCATTTATTTGGAAGGAATGTGGCAACCAGTCATAGACCATTCATGAAAAAGCACTTCTTTATTTTCTGATTATTTTATTATTTTATATTATATTATTACTTTTCATTACATTACATTATTATATTATAACATTACATTATTTTATTAATTTTTAATGATATTAAATAAAAAACAAAAAAATATTTCAAACATAATTTTTTACTAATTATATAACCAAAATTAAGATTTATTTTATGATATTTTATGATAATTTAACAATTATTTGTATCATTATTGTTATTAAATAAATACATTAACAAACAATAGTGTAGTTTGATACATTTTGCTCCTCAAAGAAACTGTCTAGCCTTCAAAAACTGCAATTTTGGCACGGAGAAAAGTGGCAAGCAGAATATGAGTAAAGATCATTTCCCCAAAACATTCCACATACCGAGAATCAGTGTGACATCACACTCTGACATCACTGTGCCAGGCACTGGGCTCTCCGGGTGTGAGATCTAGCTGAGATACGCCCCTCACAACATGTGCTGAGGCCTAATGATGTTAGCAGTTTCCACAGTGCCGAACTAGCAGAACGTGGTTATGAATCAGTGGATTCAGAAGAGACATCAGGACACCACTCTGCTGACATGTGCACTTCTAATCAGTCTGTGACACAATAAGAAAAGAAATGCACTACGAAATGTTCCATGCCTTTTCTCTTTCTGTGTTTTTCAGCTTAATTTTGGCTTGTCTTTTCTCCTTTTTAAAACTGTTGTGCTTCTTGAGAGGCTGAGTAGTGAAAGTTGTGTCACATGATCTCTCTCTTCTGTCCTCAGTGATAATCTGTCCCAAATGGCGTCACAGTTAGAGTGTGTTTCCTGGAATCCAGTGACACCCAGTGTAAAGAGGTAAAGATCAACACTTTCCTTTCCTTTCCTTTCCTTTCCTTTCCTTTCCTTTCCTTTCCTATCCTTCCTTTAATTTACTTTCCTTTTGACCATTTCCTTTCCTTTTGATCATTTCCTCTCCTTTAATTTCCTTTCCTTTCAACCATTTCCTTTCCTTTCAACCATTTCCTTTCCTTTCTTTTCCTTTCCTTTTGACCATTTCCTTTCCTTTCTTTTGATAATTTCCTTTCCTTTAATTTTCTTTCCTATCCTTTCCTTTAATTTCCTTTCCTATCCTTTCTTTTCGACCCTTTAATTTCCTTTCCTCTCCTTTCCTTTTGACCATTTCCTTTCCTTTCCTTTTGACCATTTCCTTTCCTTTCCTTTTGAAAATTTCCTTTCCTTTCCCTTTGACCATTTGCTTTCCTTTTAATTTCCTTTCCTTTCCTATCCTTTCCTTTCTTTTTGACCATTTCCTTTCTTTTTCTTTCCGTTCCTTTCCTTTCTTTTAGACCATTTCCTTTCCTTTCCTGTTGACCCTTTCCTTTCGACATTTTCCTTTCCTTTCCTTTTGACCATTTCCTTTCCTTTCCTTTCGATCATTCCTTTCCTTTAATTTCCTTTCTTTTTGACAATTCCTTTCCTTTCCTTTTGACCATTTCCTTTTCTTTAATTCCTTTCCTTTCGATCATTTCCTTTCCTTTAATTTCCTTTCCTATCCTTTCCTTTCTTTTGACCATTTCATTTCCTTCCCTTTCTTTTTGACCATTTCCTTTCCTTTTGATAATTTCCTTTCCTTTCTTTTTGACCCTTTCCTTTCCTTTTCTTTTTTGACCATTTCATTTCATTTCATTTCCTTTCCCTTAAATGTTTGATATCCTCTTAAATGTTTGATAATGGTGTCTGTTTTAAGGAAAGGACTGCACTCTTCTCTAATGTAGCTCTGCACTTTGAAACAAAAGATCAGTGTGAAGTAGGAGCATGAATTATGCTGTGGTGACGGTAGGAATGAATCCTGCTCAGTCAACCAGTCCAACCAGATAGAGTGTCTGACCTTGGGTCTGGGGCATTGAGGGGTACTGTGTGTGTGTGTGTGTGTGTGAGAGAGAGAGAGAGAGAGAGAGAGAGAGAGAGAGAGAGAGAGAGACAGAGACAGAGAGATGTTAAAATGAAGACATCCAGACTGGCTGAAGAGCAGAGGGGAAGTCCCTCTTTCGGGTTGTTTTTGAGTGATTGAGTGTGTGTGTGTGTGTGTGTGTGTGTGTGTGTGTGTGCATGTCTAGGACGGCAGATGAACTCTGCCACTGGAATAGGTGACTGCGATGCTGGACAGAATATTTATGCCAGCTGTCTAGATAAAAGATTTGGGTCTCCACCTTCCTCACACCCGTTGCCATGAAAACAGTGTGTTTATCTGCGGAACGGATGAATGGATGGGCTGTGGGAGGACTGGACCAGCAATGGCTGATCATGTAATCTATAATGTGAAGTGAGTCGGACAAAGAAGAAGCTTTATAGGCCTTCAGCTCTTCATCCGTTACTCCCCACACTACAGATCCTCCTCCACGCTAACAGTCCTCCTTCGCTATCACTTATGACAGTTACGGCAGCTATTTCTGGCTATCACAACATCCTTTTGTTAATAAGGAGGAAAAGCCCATTCATATATAGCAGAGCAGAGCTCTCACGTGTTCAACTTCTGTCCTTTCTGGATCTTCTTTACTGAGAATCTTCTTGGTTTTAGGTTCGCTATGCTATGGAAGCTTGTAATTTTAGATATATTTTTTATCTCCCAATTCTTTTTTCATTGTAAGACAAACTTATAAACCGACTCTTCCCCTCGCAATAGTAAGTTTATGTTTTGTAATTATTGCTGTATTTTTCACAGTTCCTTTTTTTCTCTCTTTATTTAATCCTCACTTTATTTTTCACAATTCCGAGTTTATTATTGTGTAAAGTCAAAATTTGTAGATATAATCGGGCAATTACAAAAAAGAAATTGAAAAATTCATAATTACTAAAACAAAATAAAATCTTTATTCTCGCAACTGCGAGTTTAGTATATCTCACAATTTTGGGAAAAAAAGTTTTTTTTGTGAGAGTTGTGAGTGATCTTTGAGATGAAAAGTAAAAAAAAAAAAGTTAAAAAAAAGTTTTTGCTTACCCTATATGAGTGGTCTTGTTTGATCTTCTGTCTATGGATTTGTGTGCAGTCACAGTGGCAGTTATGAGGCCGACCCCATGGTGTACAGCTGCAGCGCACAGTATCACATACACACACATGGTGTGTTCAGAGGATTACAGGTGGGTGAAAAGCAAAACAGAGACAAAATCATACATATACACATTCAACTCTGCACACATTACATTCTCAGAATCACATAAAGTGCACTGAATTATTATTTATTACTTATAATAAACATTAAACACACACTATTATCAAGTGTATAATGTTTTAACACTTCACACTACCATTCAAAATTGGTCTCTTCTGCTCATCAAAGCTGTATTTGAACAAAAATACAGAAAACATGTTGAAATATTATTACAAATTAAAGGGGTGGTAAAGTATGATTTCACTTTTCTAACTTTAGTCAGTGTGTAATGTTGCTGTTTGAGCATAAACAACAGTATCA
>NW_024121499.1:6654490-6698193 GCF_016745375.1 Pimephales promelas | reverse complement strand
ATTCAGTTTGGAGTTCAGGAGATTGTCTTGAGCAGGACCACACCCCTAAACGCATTGAAGCAACTGCCATGTGATTGGTTGATATAACTGCTCAAAGCTGACCATTGAATCCTTACACACTACACCAAAAAAGTGTCATTTCTTTGAACAAATAACACTCAACGAAAGGAATAATTTCTCCCAAAAGAGAGTTTGGAGCATTTATTAAAAACTGTGTACAAAAAAAAAAAACTGCATACAAACATACACCAATGTGAATACAAGCAAGCAAGACCCCAGAAGAAAGAGTCACGTCTATGTACAGATCTAATCCTCGTCCTGTTCAGCAAACACTGTATAGCGCCATGGTTTGACTTCACTGCACAACAACTGTTAATGATTGTCCTAAAATGAATGAACGCCCACTCTGAACACATGCATAGATCAGGAAGACAGTCTGGGCTTTGAATGGCCTTCAAGTTTCTATATACAAAAAGACAAAATGCTACTAAGAGACCAAACTTTGCATTTGCATGATTTCTTATTGCCACTATTAAACACAGAATTGTTCAAAGCTTATCAGGAGTGAACGTTTGACTTGCTCTCGCAGGGGAAAAAAGATCAAGAAAAAAGAAAAAAGCAGCAAGATCTCTTCAAGATCAAGGAATAAAAAAGTAAATCTTGCTTAGACAAATGAATATATACATACACACACGTACATTCAAGCTTCTAGAAATCAATCGCATTTACGTAACATTACAAATGACAGCCTAGACTAGAATAAAGTGCATTATTGCCCAGAAACACTTTGCCAGAAACGGTCTTCTCGTCTTGAGGCAGCAGGCGTTGTGGAGAGGTCGTCATCTTCATCTTAAAATTACATCAGACATTCCAATCAGAAGTCACAGTTCCCAACACGAACCCTGATTCGCCGGTTGAGCTCCTCCCCTGCCAGCAAGCAAGGAAAAGCAGGTCTCTCATTGGTTCATTCAGAAAGGAGGCGATTGGTCGAGAGGTTTGGTGGATGGACGGCAGCTCTAAGCGGTTCCTCACGCTGTCATCTTCATTCGTCCTGTGAACAAAGAAGAAAAGGGTGGGAATTACAGTACATACACAATCATGATGACTAATTCATGAAGATTTTACAGTTACAGAGCTAATACAGCACAATGTTGCAATAGAAACCACACAACAGAGGAATCATCTTCCATTTAGATGTCAACGTCGGCACACTGTTTTTATCATTTTGAGGACTACAAAGCTCGATTTAGGCTACAAAGCAGGATTTAGTTTTTGTTACTCATTATTACTCAAGAGACTGAATCGCCCTTTGGGGATTAATAAAGCTATCTGTATCTGTAAGAGACGCACACGCTCTGTTGATGAACCTAGTAAGGAGCATCATCCCTACATTATGCATTGCATGTAGCCTTTACAGAGGATCCAAGATTGTGGGAAAAACGAGAGAAATGTTGACAAGAGAGTAAACGTTATTCATTAAATGTGTTCAGATTTAAAGGAGTAGTTCACTTTTAAAAAAACTTTTGCTGATAATTTACTCACCCCCATGTCATCCAAGATGTCCATGTCTTTCTTTCTTCACTTTGCTGAGCACCAAATGGTCCAAAAGACAGTTTCAGTGCAAAAAAAAAATCTCCTGTTTAAACTCTTTTTTCGTGTCATTTGGTTCATTCGACGAACGAAATGAACGAATTGTCTCGGGAAAAGATTCGTTCATCTTGTTCGAACAGGAGAGTCATGAACGCGCATCACAGAACAGAGCAAGGCGAGCATTTGAGCTTATAAAACTTAAAATGTAGTTATTTATTTATTAAATGGGCGATCGTTTCGCTAGATAAGACCCTTATTCATCGTCTGGTGTCGTTTAAAGTCCTTTGAACAGTTTGCAATGAAACTGTCTTTTGGACCTTGAACCGTCCATTATATGGAGAAAAATCCTGGAATGTTTTCATCAAAAACCTTCATTTCTTTTCGACTGAAGAAAGAAAGACGTGGACATCTTGGATGATATGGGGGTGAGTAAATTATCAGTTACAAGTTTTTTCAAAAGTGAACTACTCCTTTAAGGCCTGTCCAGATCAAGCGTGCCGCACAAGCCCTCAAGAGTGAAGCCAAAACGTCTCGATCGCCCCCCTGTGGCCGGTCCTAGTATAGGTCATAAACCCCGCCTCCCCATGATATTCAATGGACGTGAGACCATTACACTTCACATATCCTTTATCCAAAGATAGTTTCTGCCATTTACTGTAGTTTCTATCACGTTGATGTAATTTCAATAGTTTGTTTTTAAAATAAGTTTGTTTTTAGTTAGTTAAGCGATGCTATAAAAATGGTGCCGTGACATCATGATTGACAGGTTCTCTGTGTGAAGTAGTCACTGAAGCACCAACAGACTTTTTTTCATAATGTTGGCTATGTGGTTAGTAGTTGTATTTATTTACCTTATTTTAACGAGGTACTGCAATCAGCAGACATCATTGGAGAAGAACGGAGCAGACAGAGGCCACTTAATGAAAGTGCGGGACGTGTTTGCGTTTGATTCAGCGAGAATGAGGGCGTGACCTTGATTTTGTGGCTTTACTTCCTGCTCACGACTGCGCATGTCTGGTCCCGAATACGCAAGTGCGCAAACTCAAGTCTCAAGATGTCAGCGCCATTTTGGGACATTGGCGGCTTCAGTTTTCTCTGATGGAAAAGAGCGAAGGGGCGTCGTCCATCTTTTTTTACAGTCTATGGATTTGAATTAATGCATCTGTTCAGATCGACACAAACGTTAGCATGTGGTCATTGCAACAGGTTTTTTTTTCTAATCTTTTTCATCGCACTGCAAAATAAACTGGCCAACCATATGTGTAGTGAGATGGAAATGAGATTCCTTTGTATTGCTGTACATCAAGTTAGCTCACTTTGTCTTTGGAACAGAGCCACTGTAATCAGTACTGAACATTTCTGTGACTCTTCATGATAACAATGAAATCACATTTGTCACAAAACATTTTTTGTTATCCTTTTTACCACCACAGGGCAGCCCAGCCAACCAAAAGCAGAACTGGAGGTGAAGACATAAAGAAAAACAACCACCAAACTCTTTTTCGCCACTCTCTTACTCACGCACATAAAAATGAACAAAGACAAACAGTGAATACAGTGCACAACTCCCAAAAACACAAGACAACAGGACAAAAACAGTAAGCTTGTACAAGACCAAACAAAACAAAACAAGAAAAGACAAATTCACACACACACACAAAGCTTCCTGGGGTTAAAGGCGCTGTGTTAGATGGGTGGGCATTGACGAGGTGACACGTGGGGCACCATGCCATGCTGAGCGTTTCATGCCAAGCGACCAACCACATAAAACCCCACCTACCTGCCCACCGTCCCCAACCAATGGGCTGCTCCTGTCTACCTGACTATCTGGAAACCAACCAATTACAGCGTCACAATGCAAAGAACAAACGTCCCTTTCACATAGTGTGACCTGTACTAAACGTTCATCAAGGCTGCTGTTATGACATTATTGTATTATTATTATATCAGATTATTTGCAAAAAGTTCCATCAGAATCTTATGTAAGGTGGTGTGTTTGTCATCAGGTGACCATGAGGCTTTAGAGTGAGTGTGTGTCGGCTCACCTGCGGACAGCTGACTGTGGGACCGGCGTCGGGTGGTGGGGGTTTTAGAAGTGGAGGAGAGGGTTGAACCTGCGCTGCTGGCCCTTGAGATGGGGAGGGGCACGGGGGTCACGGGAGGAGAGTCCAGCTACGGCAGGAAAACAGACATTATTATGAGATGTTGGCCTGCATTTCTAAGGCCCTATGAAATTTAAATCACAAATTATAATAAAATTCATTTGAATTTTTCTGGATTCCGTTTTAATGGACAAATAACATTTTAGTAATCAAAAATACATGTTTATAAAAATGTATTAAACATTTTATCAAACGTCAAAAGATCGCGTATTAATTTTTTTTACAATAATAAGGCCCTATAAAATGTTTTATTTTTTCATAAATTCTCTGTTGTTTTCAGTTTTAGGATTAATGATGGTAATCAAATGAAGGCAAAACAATTTACAATTAACCATTTAACCCTCTGGGGTTGTTCGGCCCAAATGGACCCGAAGAATTTAAATACATTTAAAAAAATTTTTTTTTTTAAATCACGGTTTCCTCGGATTGGTCCGAAATTTGGTGTCTTTGTTGGTATTTGGTATTTGAACACCCAACAAAATTGGGGACAGGATGTGAATAGTCTAAGTGGTTGTAAAAAAAAATAGTCACACTTGGGGTGTTCGGGTCCAAATGGACCCGCATGGAAAATGAATGGGAAATTGGCAAAAATGTGAAAATAGTGAGTTTTTTTGTGTATACAATCTACAAATCAGCCACGATCTTGAAAAAAAAGCACACAACAGTGAAGGGGTGAATCTATAAAACATCAAGAGTGCAAAACAGACACATCCAGACACACACAAACACACTTTTATACACAAACACACCAAAAAAAATCAGATTATACATGTGTTATGCATTTTTAAAATGTTCAGTTTCTCCACCAGATGGCATCCATCTCATTTCAAAAATTGCTTTTATGAGGCCTAGGCTTGACTCTAAAATGAAATACAGCTTTAAAAAAAATAATTTTTTCTATTATGTTCAATGGGGGGAAATTTTGTCATAATTATTGCATTAATACTAATTATAATTTTTTTTTTTTTTTGAAATTTTCTCGAAACACCAAAAAAGAAAAGAAAAAATATTATAAACACCCGAAAATAGACGCGAACACCCAGAGTGTGACTCTGAAACGAACAACCCCAGAGGGTTAAGTAATATTTTAAATGTAACCAATTTCCTTTTATTTCTTGGCAAACAAATCTGCTCAACAGAGGTTTACTGTTATCACAGTGTGCTATTATCTTCAACTACTTTAGACAAACAAAAGACTGGGTTTGGATTGGGTTGCCTTTGTGCCTTTGTTCCTACACAAATCCATTTTTAAATGTAAACCGGAGAGGAGGGAAAGTGGAACAGAGGGTGTATTGTGGCCCACCGCAGTAGCTCCAGAGGAAAAGTTGTGGGTGAAGGATTGAGACCTTTCATTCAGACCTCAGAGATGTTTTTCCAGACATTGCCATGTGAGAATGTGTGTAGTTGTGATTGTGTACCTCCACGCTGTCATGAGTTGGTGAGGAGGATGTCGAGGAGTTCTCTGCTTGGCGGCGCGAGGAAGACGAGGGGCCGATCTCAACAGTCCGAACGCGCTGAGCAAACTTCAGAGAGCACACGGACTCACTGATGTTACTCTCCAGAGGAGACACCTGAGACACAGAGAGGAACATCGCAGTTTAACTGGTGTGAGAACGTGAAACCACAGGCTAATCGAACATGACAACAAAGTGTTTCACTTAGTTATTGAACGTTGGCTGTATGTACCTGCATTGTGTACAGTGAGCTATGATATCATCATTTTCCCTGTCCATGTGGCTCTGGTTTCATCGGCAGTTTGTTAATAAATAAAAATGTTAATAAATAACATTTTTATTTATTAAAAACATTTTTATTTATTATTTTGTTGATAAATAAATAAAATTGATCTTATGACGTCAACAGCTTTAGGTAGAAAGTCCTGTATTGTCATCTAGTAATTACGACTACTAGGGCTGTCAAACGATTAATCGTGATAAATCGCAAACAAAATAAAAGTTTGTTTACATAATATATGTGGATGCACTGTGTATAATTATTTTGTATATTTAAGATAAAAATATTATTTATATATATATATATATAAACTATTTATATATAATATAAATTATATATAAATCTATATACATTATATACATGAAAATATTTCTTAAATATATACAAGCATGTGTGTGTATTTATATATATAAATAAAAATGTGAATTCAATTTATTAGCCTTGCTTTCTGATTATTAAAATGTAATGGAATCCAGAAAATGTGGAATTTGTGAAACTATGAAACTTCTTGTTAAATTGTATAAGTTTCATGATTTTAATTAATTAGACATGCTTTTGGAGTACTAATATTTAATTTAACCATTAAAATAGAATTAACCAGAAACATTTTAATTCAAAACTCATGGGGGGATTTAAAACTCAAAAGGGAAAATTGGAAACTTTGTGGGGGGACGGGACGGATTTCACAGGGCCCGAAAATGTAACTTTTAATACATTTTTATAATTTTTTTTTTATTTGCCATTTTATTTGGCCATTAAAACAGAATCCAGAAAAATTCAAATGAATTTGATTATTAATTTGTGATTTAAATTTATGTGGGTGCACTGTGTATAATTATTTTGTATATATATATATATAAAATACACACATGCATGTATATTTAAAAAAAATATTATTTATATATAAAATATTTATATAGAATATAAATTATATATAAATCTATATACATGAAAATATTTCTTAAATATATACAAGCATGTGTGTGTATTTATATATATAAAATAATTCTACACAGTGCACCCACATATATTATGTAAACACAAACTTTTATTTTGGATGTGATTATTCGTTTGACATCCCAAATTAGGACATGGTGCGAACAGGCAGCATAACATCCACTGGAAAATGATACACAAAATGAAACTGTCGTCTTAACTACAACAGACTTTATGATTCCATTAGTCCATGACAAAGTTCTCTTTCTGTGGCGATTAGCTAGCATAAAACAACAGGAGAGTGTGTGCACAAAACAGCTTAGGATACTGTGCCTGCTCATGCAGTACAAAGCACAGTCTTTATCCCATAAATCCAATAATCCACTGGAAATGTGTGGAGATTTAGAGCACACTGAGTGCCATTGTAACCCTGCTGACGTGACACACACCTGCACCATCATGAGGGTCTTGCTGTCTCCGCTGAGCGAGTCCTGCAGAAGGTACGTGAGGCGGGAGTTCCTGAAGGGCACGTGCGAGTGTTTGGAGCGCAGGGCGTTGATGACATCACCCAGCGCCGACAGTGATTTGTTGATACACTGAGCCTCACGCAGACGACTGCCCTCGGCGCCGGATTTGGCAATCCGTTCTGAACCGGCCAGATCCACCAGATTCAGCTTACCTGCAATTGACAAGTGACCGTTTCATATTTGCATTTCAATTGAACTGTGTTGAAAACTATTGAAGAGGACTGTGTGTACCTGAGGTGCGGTGGCCCGTTGAAGAGTTGAAACCCGCCACTGTGACGATAAGGAGGGCATGAGAGCGAGAGCTGTGCTCGTTTAGATTAGTGCATGCTGTTGCCCTGTTCATGTGACCCAGGTCAAACACCTGCAGGGTCAAAGGTCATAACGGATTAGGCTAAAATGGGTTGACGCTTGTCTATACGGCAAGACTCTCGTGAGGTGGATTCTCTCACACAACTAGCTTCACTTTTCTAGCAATTTTTGTAGTTATTAGTAATAAAACTGTAAAAACATTGGTAACACTTTTTAATTGTCCTTGTTGCATGTTCTTAGAGTACTATAGTAATAACAGTAAATTATGCTTTTATATTTATATTAGAGGGGTCATGAACTGGCTTTTTAAATTTTATTATATTGTTCTCTGAGGTCAACTTATGACGTTCGCTTTGTTTTTACATTCAAAAACATCAAAATGAATAAGTAATAGGCTATTTTCTACCCTAGTTTTAAGCCTAGCTGAAAAACGCTGGGTTTTTATGGGCGCCTCGCACTGAAGACTTGGAAGTAAACACCCACTGCTGTGAGTGGATAACAGTTTTGCATATTATAATGAGTTTCAACTCACTCGTCGGTGCACGTGGGGGAAATTTTGCCCATACCGGAATGATTTGCCCATATATGTTCGACCCAGAGACTGTGTTGCACAATTCCTGTGGGATCCCATTTAGATGGCACAGCACCGTTTTTTTAATCTTAATCGTCTGCAAATCCAGTCTCAACCAGTGTCTTGTTTACAAAACAATCCTCAGTGAAATGAAGCGAACAAACGGACAATGTTTCACCCACATCAGCTGGAACATCATTGATAATAAAGTATAACCATGTATTCCTACTGAAATCATACTATTCTTATAATATGATGACCTCTTAGATGTCAAAAGCTCAAGGAAAATTTAATTTCTCAGTTCATCTCCCCTTTAAGTATATTTTTACAGTTTTCAGAGCAGAGCAACTATGGACTAGCTGACAAAACTACGGAGGCGTATTGCATTCACTAGAAGAAAAAAAATCTACTCTGTTTTTCTGAATTAACGAGTTAATTTTTCATGGGTTTTTTTTTTGCTCTGTTTTTCTGAATTAATGAGTTAATTTTTCATGAGAAAAAAAATATTTTGCTCTGTTTTTCTGAATCAACGAGTTAATTTTTCATGGAATTTCTTTTTTGCTCTGTTTTTCTGAATTAACTCGTTAATTCAGAAAAACAGAGCAAATTTTTTTTTTCTCATGAAAAATTAACTCATTAATTCAGAAAAACAGAGCAAAATATTTTTTTTCTCATGAAAAATTAACTCATTAATTCAGAAAACAGAGCAAAAAAAAATTTCTCATGAAAAATTAACTCGTTAATTCAGAAAAACAGAGCAATTTTTTTTTCTCATGAAAAATTAACTCATTAATTCAGAAAAACAGAGCAAAAACTTTTTTTCTCATGAAAAATTAACTCATTAATTCAGAAAAACAGAGCAAAAAAAAATTCAAACAGAGCAAAAACTTTTTTTCTCATGAAGAATTAACTCATTAATTCAGAAAAACAGAGCAAAAAAAAAACTTCTCATGAAAAATTAACTCGTTAATTCAGAAAAACAGAGCAAAAAAAAATTCTCATGAAAAATTAACTCATTAATTCAGAAAAACAGAGCAAATTTTTTTTCTCATGAAAAAATAATTTGTTAATTCAGAAAAACAGATTTTTTTTTCTTCAAGTGAATGCAATACGCCTCCGTACAAAACTGACAAACTGGCATTACAAGCATATTTTTCCTAGCTTGAAAAGTATGCATGTGCTACCTTTTCCTTGAAAAAATTATAATATTTTGGGTCTCACTTTATATTTAACGACTATGTCCTAACATTTGAATTGATCAGTTGATGCATTGTTTTTACATTGTACTTATATTTAAAAATAACCTGCAGGTAATTACAGCTGTAATTAATGTAATCACATCTACAATTACGCTTCTCTTCCCTTTTAACCCACCCTTAGACTTCACCTACAAGTGTTTTATAATACAAACTGAACGCAAAGTACATTGAACCTAATTTTGTTATCTAATGTTATATTCCTTTGGACTAAATCCGGTTCTCGTGACCACAGGCGGTTTGGATGCTGTGAGCTTTCACCTTGTTGATGTCCTCCACGCTCTCCACTGTGAACTCTGTGAGTCCTGGCACATACAGCTGTCCACTGCCGTCTGGACACATCTTTATATCCAGCTTCTCATTGGGACTGTCACCCAACAGGTTTCTAAAAGATAAATGCAAATGAATAAAACCAAACCAGCTGCTGTATTAGGAAGCATTGCAGAAGTCAACAACAATCTGTTGGAAGTTGCAAAGTTTGAAACTGCTTCTTAAACAAGAACAATTTGATTCAGTCCATTGGGAATTGATTGGATGGTTGTGGTTTGCTATTAGTTGATCTCAGGTGAGTGACGGGTTTTCCAAGAAGAAAAGATGTCAATGCAAGAGGTAGGGGGAGCCATTTTGTTTAAAGATTACTTGTGTATATGAATTTGGGGCAGAGATTAATATTATAGAGGCAAGCAGAATCCGAACCTACACACATCTGTCCGAGTTACGTAACCCAGCAGGAGGGGAACAGTGAGGTACAAACAGACAGGACCAGCAGAACTGAATGCGTGATCTGTCATCTGTTTATGTCTTACAGATGGCCTGAGAGATTTGAAATCTAATCTGTTTTTACATAACTGTTGGCACACACACACACACACACTTCACAGTGACAATTATATAAGAGTGCTGAATATGCTGATCTAGAGAACCTTTGATAATCATCAAATTCAACCTCCTACTTCCACTGTGTGGTTCTCTCACCGAAGCGTCTCATTGTAGATTTCCACCATGCTGACAGTGATCTTATAGTCCCAGTCAGGCTTTTTCTCAGACACTTCAGAGAAGAGCAGCCGCAGAGCACGCTGGTTAATGCCAGGGTCCTCAGGGACCCCCTAGAGGACAAACAGAGACATGAAGTAAGTCCTAAAATTTGCAAACTTGATATGAACTGCACTGTATGTGTCTACTACAGAGATCACAGTCAGTGCGGTCAACATACCTCCATAGTGTAGGTCTTTCCAGAGCCGGTTTGCCCATAAGCAAAGATGCATATGTTAAAGCCATCAATACAGGAAGTGACCAGAGACTGCACTTCCTGGAACACCTGTCCAATCACAAGAGAAGGGACTGTATAATAACCGATACAGGAAATACAACCATATGAGAAACAATGAGTTCAGGCACTAACCTCCTCCTGCGTGGCCTGAGTGGGAAAGACTTTGTCAAGTTCAAAGGTCATGAGCTTGCCCTTATTGGATAAGTAGAGAACAGCATCATCATCAGGGTCAAAGGTCACTAGGTTTTTGGTGTCAGCAGCATCTGTTTCTCCAGCACACACGGGGCGTACGCGACACAACACACGGATGTTTCCTGAAAAACAAGATGATCGAGTCTTCCTAATTAGAATGTAAATATCTAATTTCATTAAGAGTAATTCGATATTTTGCGGAGATGATGCATCCCAGACACGATTCCCAGGTCTCACCTTTGAGGCGCACCAGTTCATTGTGGCATTTCTTCCTCAGGTTCATCTCCCGCTTGTATTTCCGCAGCAGTTCTTGGTTTGCACTGCTCACCTCTCCAATCACCTGACAGATCTGTAAATCACACACAAAGCACAACTCTTAATGAGAGGCAACGAAGACACAAAGAAATAAAACGCCATCATGCTTTAAAAAAATGACGGGTGATGGGCACAGAATGGTGACAAAACTCAGAAAGATTTACAATTACACATTCACCACATGTGTAGCGTGCAAATTCGAAGATTTTTGTGTGTGGAGGTTTAATACGCTAAAACCGTATTCTGGACAAATGTGGGCAAAATAGTTTTGATTTATTTAAAAAAAAAATACTTCCCTTGATCTGAGCGGTACAAGACTTGCCTCCTGAACACACACATTTTTTTTTTTTGACTAAATTCTACAATCTTAAGTGGGTGAAAAAAAAAAACCTCAATCTTGTATTTTGGTCAAAAATGGGCACCCATAGAAATGAATGGGAAAAACTGTTTAGAGCACTCTAAAATAAGCCAAAATAAGACACCAGGTGACAGCAAAGTCACTTCATCTTTAGGTTTTAGCTCTAAGAACTTATTGGAATGATATTTTAAATGTAGTTAAAAAAAAAACAAAACATAAAAATAAGCATAATTTATATAGAAAATATGGTACTTTTTGAAGTAAATAAATTCAAAAATACCCCCAAAATAAAAAAAAACCACCATAAATGTATAGACAAAACTTTATCGAAGACAGTGATATAACATTTATAATAAATAAAAATTAGGATCACACCTGAGTCCTCCGTGCCCACATTTGTCCACAATTACAGGATTAAGGGCTTTAAAGTGAATACGGTTTGAGGGCTACAGAGAAAACGCATAATGGCTAGTAACTTTTGGAAAACTACTCGCCAGTGGCTAGTGAGCAAAAAGTCAAGCCTTGATCATATCCCTTTTTATGGTTTAATTTTTGTATTTTTTATTATATTAAACATAATTTGTTTGTATCTGCTGTTTTGACCAAAATTAAAATGACAGTGTTATGCTCTACCAACACAGGCGTCGTGTTTTGTTTATGTTTGGGAGGCTGCTTCTCATAGCACTCTCTTGCCATGTCCTCTTATTATATGCATTTTTGGGCATGTTGTTTGCTTTTGCCTCATTAAGAGTTCAATTTATGGAGTTATTAATGTGGCTGTTGGGGTTCGCAATAAATTGTTTTTTATTTTCAATATAAAGCTTTTGAATTTATTTCTGATCATTATGTTTTTTCTATCATGATCTGGCAACATGAATGAGTCGAGGCCTTATTCCCCTGTGATTTTATTGTACCGCACATACAGATGAGAGACACATGCCCAATGCACATTTAAATACAGCATTACAAGTTCGGGTCCGTACACACTGCATAGAATTCCTGTGAATGCGGTTGTCACTCCTCGTAAATGACTGTACTGTGTGTGTGTGTGTATAGAACATGATTAAGCACTAAAAGGTAAAATGATAACTGAATTTAGCTACAGTGTGTTTGAGCTGTGGTGTTTCTGTGTGCGGTGGTCTCACCTCCTGCTTGGCCTCAGTGATGGCTTTCTCCAGCATGTAAGGGAAGTCCTGCACCTGTCTCTTCAGACAGTTGTAATCACAGGTGAGGGTTCTCAGGGCCGGCTGCAGGGTCAGGAGGTTCATCCGCACACCTGCACACACAGACCATTAGAACCAGTTCATGTTTCCCACAAGATCAAAAGACAAACAGCAAACTTTATCGAATGAAATGATACACTTAAAGGAGAACTCTGGCGCAAAATGAACCTTTGGTCTAATAAAACATCGGGACCTAGTCAACCGTTCTCTAAGATTTGTTTTTTAAGAAGATATTTTATAAAGACGGTTCACTTCGTGTATACAGACAGGAGCAATCTTTGGAAAACAGACTTGATAAGTCAAACCATGAACGCCGTCCATACAGTTCAGAAGTTCACTGAACTTCATACAGTTCAGCTGACTAGGCACGTCGTTCGTGGTTCGACTTGTCATGACTGTTTTCCAAGATGGCTCCTGTCTGTATACAGGAAGTGAACCGTCTTTATAAAATATTTTCTTATTAAACGGTCTGTTCACTTACAAAGTTCTCAATGCTTCGTTTTGCATGTATGGACCCTCATTATGTTTCTGTGTTAGTGTGGGGCTATTTTGAGCCTTGTTAGTGGTATAAAGTAGCGATTTCTTTTTACTTAGTAAATGCCCCCATATACTAGCGACATACGCTAAACAGTTTTTAGAGATAAAACTCTTTACATTCGATTATCATGAAAACAAATCTCAGAGAACAGTTGACTAGGTACCAATATTTTATTAGACCAAAGGTTCATTTTGCGAAGGAGTTCTCCTTTAACAATAAGGTCTCACTTGTTACCATTAGTTTAAAGTATTAACAAATGAAACCTTATTGTAAAGTGTTACCAATGTAATATATGAAAATGATATAAAAACTCTATTTTTTGCATTGTGATATTATAATTTGTATTTTTTGTGTGTCAGCTTTGTTTATCATTTCCAATATCCTCAAACAGTGATTCTGATTAAAGCGAAGAATCAATAAGGTTTACTCCAAATGAGCGCACATTTTTTGACTAAAAGCCCTAAAAGTCTCCGTCTGATGAGTCCAAAAGACAAGACACATTATCAAGATTACATAAAGATCAATTACTTAGCAATAAAAAACTGTATATGTATACTATACAAGTCTTTAAACATACTACAGTAATAACATGTCTGACAAAATATGATTTTGATGTAATTACATTTTTAATAGGCCTATACATATTTTAGTTTAAATATATTTTTGGTTAAACTTTATTTTAAGGTGTCCTTGGTCCACAAATAAGTACTGAAAAATAATAATTAAAAACATGTACTGACAACATGTAGATTTAAGTACATGTAATGCGTAACAAGCGTTCCCTATTTTTTGGACTGAGGCAGATTTTTCATGAAAATAATATCACAATGCGAGACATCTTAAAAGATCCTAATGGGACAATATAATTACTAATTTCTTTTTTTGATTTGAAGGTGAAACAGCCTGTAATTAACATGTTTTGTGAGCTTCACTGAAACACACACAGTCTCACCTGCTAGGTTCTCATGGACGGCCTTCATCTCACTCTCCGCTCTGATGAAAGCATCTTCGATCACTCTGTTCTTCTCCTCCTCCAGACTCGCCATCTCTGCCTCCAGCTGGCCCTGAGCTCTCTCCATCTCACCCTCATACACCAGGATCTAACACACATACACACACACTGCTGTCAACACATCTGACCCTGAGGTCAACACTGAGGTCATAAGCTCTATTTAAACGGTGAATGTTTTACACAAGGACTTTACATGTACGGTAATTTACACCATAAAGGGATAGTTCACCCTAAAATGAAGTCATCATTGACTCACCCTGGTGTTGTTCTAATCCCATAATATCTGTCTTTTATGGACCATAAAAGGAGATTTTTTAACAAAACAATGTTCATATAAAGGTAGGGCCTAGCAACCAGCAACAAGTTTTTTTTAAAAAAGACGCAAAAGTTTCACAGAATGATCCCATGTGACGTGCAGGATATTCCAAGTGTTCAGTGGTGTTAATCTTGATTTATCACAACTTGTGTGCTTTCTCTGGGTGAGACAGAGTGAACTACTAAAATCTCCTTTTGAGATCCATAAAAGAAAGGATGACATACAGCATTAGAACAACACCAGGGTGAGTAAATGACTTTCACTTTAGGGTGAACTGTCCCTTTAATGGAGCTTTTACAATGACAGAGAGTAAATTCGCAACTTGTCACTGTCACTGTCAGTGTAAACACCCCTATACACACAACCGATGAACACAGATGCACAGAGAAAACCTGCTTTCTGCTTTCAAGCAAAGCCAGTTATGATTTCTGAGATCTCGGACCAAAAAAACACGAACACCACCAGCATTAAAGATGTCATCTACTACTGACCACAGTCATTTGATTAGGGTTGGGTATCGTTTGAATTTGAACGATTCTGATTCCGATTGCGATTCCTTGTTTCGATTCCGGTTCCTAAAGGTTCTCGATTCCGATTCTTTTAAGAGGCAGGGTCAAAAAAGTTTAGCTAACCTTGCTAACCAACGGCCTTTCTGAAGGAAATACTCCTTCTGTAAAAATACTCCTTTTGTCACAAATGTAGCATTTTGCCGAGATTTCGTTATTTTTAGAAAAGTGAAGCCACACTTTGGATCGCCGACGTAAGGTACTCATGTTCGACTCGCGTGGTTATGCCAACACTTCCGGTAGACGCTTCTTCGTTGGTGTTGTTCAGCGGTTTCTTCTTCCGCTCGGCGGACTGTGAATATCGAAACTAGGAATCGAAATTTTAACTTTTGAACGATTCCGGGAAAAACGAAAAGTTAGTCTCGGTTCCAATCGATACTCGATTCTCGATACCCAACCATACATTTGATAGACAGATTTAATGCAGTTAGGTTAAGTGACCTGTGGGGTGGGTGGGGGGGGCTATTAGTCACATACTTGGGAGAGGCATCTGGGGTCACACACCATCAATCATCAATACTATACATCTGAAGTACACAACAGAGTGACATCAACTATTTCACAGTAGATCATGGAAATACTATTGCAATAACACAAAAATTACGACCCTGAAGAGAATGTGAGCTAGTCACTCTGCAAAGTTTCAGGGTTTCAGAGGTCAAAAATGAGCATCAGCGGACGTGAATCTACATTTGCAATAAGCACTTCAAATGGGACAAAGATATCTCAAATATGATTTCCTATAAAGTTGCAATCTGACCCATGACACATTTTTGACCCCTGCAGAGTAATCTGGTTGACCTTGGAGAGCCTGTGGGTGACCTCTGTGTTACCCCCACCCACCGCCTTGGAGAGCAGACCATATAGACGGCCGCGGTCCATCCTCAGCTGCAACACATGCGAAGAGAGAGAGCCGTTAACCTGCTCTTCCACAACACCGCAATCAACTAGATTCACGAAACCCGGTCAGGAATGTTACGGAATCTGGTAAAAGTTGTGTGAATAAATAAAAGTAGTCTCTGTGTGAATGAACGGAGCAGTGACACTCATGGCGTTTCAGCGTCCGCTGTCTCACTACATCAGGACACGAGCACAGCACAAGGAACTTCACCTCCACAGCTGCTCATTTGAGAAAACTATCATCAGACACAAAAGTAGTGCTGGGCGGTATACCGGTAGAAATATCATTTTTGATATCAATAATTACAATGTTACTAGTAAAAATGTGAATTCCTGATATCAATAATTGAATTGTCCCTAGTTGAATTGTCTATTCTTGATATCGACAATTCAATTGCTACAAGTAAAAATGATCAGATATCTAAAATGGCTTTCTTATTAGTAACAATCACATTCATGATATCAGAAATTAAAATTGTCACTAGTAACAATTGAATTCTTGATATCAAAAATAAAGGTTTTTACTAGTAATAATTGTATTTCTGATATGTGAAATTGGAATTTCAACTAGAAAGAAATCAATTCTTGATATCAACAATTACATTTTGTGATAAACAATTGAATTGCTGATATCTGTAATTGTATTTTCACTAGTGAAATTTCACCATAGGCTGCCATTCAAAATGAATTGTTGATATCAAGAATTGATTTTTTACTAGTAGAAATATAATTTTTGAATCAATAATTACATTGTTACTAGTAAAAATGCGAATTCCTGATATCAATAATTAAATTGCCACTAGTTGAAATGTCTATTCTTGATATCAACAATTAAATTGCTACAAGTAAAAATTATCATTTTTGATATCTGAAATTATGCATTTCTGATATCGATATTATTTCAGATATCTAAAATGGCTTTCTTACTAGTAAGAAGAAATTAAAATTGTCACTAGTAAAAATTTAATTATTGATCATCAAAAATGAACATTGTTACTAATAGCAATTCAATAGTGGATATCAAGAATAGACATTTCAACTGGTAACAATTGAATTCTTGATATCAAAAATAAAGGTTTTTACTAGTAATAATTGAACTTCTGGTATGTGAAATTGGAATTTCAACTAGTTTTCAATTTTCAATTACATTTTTTGATATCAACAATTTAATTGCTGATATCTGTAATTGTATTTTCACAAGTGAAATTTCACCATAGGCTGCCATTCAAAATGAATTGTCGATATCAAGAACAAGAACTTGAAAATTTGGAAAAAAAATAAAAACAGAATATCACAGTGCCTCATTAAATGTATGATCTGACGTGAACAGATATCAACAGACCACCACGGTCACCACAAACGGGGTCAGATCTGAGAAACGCACGTCCACATGATAATCCCGGACACTCTAAATGTTAATAATGTATGAGAGCGGCTGGTGCAGGAGGTGTGTGTGATACCTGCTGGCGGAGCTGCCCGCTGGTCCTCTGGGACTCGTGGAGCTGCTGTTCGAGCTCTCTGAGGAGCTGTCTCTGCACACACAGCTGCTCCTGCAGCGTCTGGTTACGGGCCTGAGCCTCCATTAAAGCCTGCTTACACTGAGCCGACTCCACTTCAACCGTCTTGGTCACATACTGCAGGAAGAGTGACAGACAGACACATTAATTCACTTTTATTAGGTGTTCATCAGCCCTGAGTATGAGCCTTCACAGGCTATTTGGAGATAATGTATATATATATATATATATATATATATATATATATATATATATATGCAGTCTGTCTATCTCTTTCAGTATGGTTGATTCTCTAGATGTGGAAACTGGACACGGTACCAACACTTGATGTTTGGCTGAGTGAGTTGTACATAAGAAATTATGATTTATCAATAATGACAAATGATATTTATTCTGGAAAATCCAAAAGTCTCTATCCTGTGAATATTAACACCTCATAGCTATACACTTTAAAAATGAATATGCTTTATCTAATCAATAAAATTGTGGCAACAGATTACAAGCAATATTATTTATTAAATTGAACAAATTAGAATTGAGTAATACTTAATCAAATGAACATTCTAATTTGTACAATTTAATTAATAATATTGCTTGTAATAGGTTGCCACAATTTTATTGATTAGATAAAGCATATTATTTTTTTCAGTGTACAGTATTTTTGTATTAGTTTTGCTTTAAGGATGTAGCATCTATACCCTCACATTACTTTAATTATGGACGTTTGTCTTTGACGCTCTTTACATACTTTGTTTCTAATTCTGTTCATTTTAAATCCACTGTGGGAAAGATGTTCCAGTACACAAGTATGACTCAGTTTATAATATGTATGTGATTATACAGAAACAAAAAAAAAAAATACACATTCAACATGAATAATTGCCTTGTGTTCACTTCTTTAAATAATACACACAATGAAATGCATGAATCAATCATAACAAAATGTGTTGCTGTACATTCACAGTCCGGCATTTAAAAAAAAAAAAAAATGTCTCAAGGTCTCAATGTGACACTATTATTTATTACTTTGAGCATTTGCTAAATAACTCAAACAAACCCATAAAAAGCCTCAGTGATAGAAGTTCAAGCTTACATTTCAATAAAACCCTTTGGCAACACTTTATTTTTGTGTCCTTGTTACATATTTAATATATACTTATTGTAGTAATAACAGTAAATTATGCATAATTACAAGCAACTAACCCTAAAACACACAAGTAAGTCCGTGTAGTTCATTTATATTACTCAGTACTTAACAATAGATAATTACGACACCTTAAAAGAAAGTGTAGCCAACATTCAACATTGTGCTCTGCTATCACACACTCGCCTTGACCTGCAGCGGCTGTGCAGCCTGGAGAGACAGAGCTTCCTCAGCGTCACGAAGCCGAGAGGTCAGCTGATCCTCGCTCTGGCTCCTGTGGCATGACGCCTCTTCCAGCTGCTTCTGGAGCTGCTGTCTGTGGTGCGCGGCCTCCTCCAACTGCTCCTGCAGCTGAACCACGACACCCGTCCTCTCCTGCACCTGCTGCTCCAGCGCGGCCAGCCGCCGCTCTCGCTCGCGACACTCCTCGCCCTTACGACACAGCTCTCCACGCAGGGCCTCCGCATCCTGAGGCCGACACATTACATAACAAAACAGAGTGTGAGAATAAACACGAGGTAGATAGCATATCAAGTAGGGCTGTCACTAATGATTATTTTGGTAATTGGTCATTATTTTGACGAGAAATCTGATATTTTAGTGTGGTAATAAAAATAGACCTAAGAAAACAATAGCCTTAAATTACTTAATATAGAATACAAATGATATTCATATAAAGCATCAATATGGTTCATAAAACAATACAGTTCAAATAGATAATATACAAAGTATAAACAATCATGTGAACTTTATGTATTATAACAAATGCCTGCAGAGGGCGTTACACTTCACAGCAGCAGATCAAATCCTTGTTTAATATTGGCCAATCGACATTTAAACAAAATGTTTACTTAATCTTTAATATTTGGCCCTTCTTTATGATAGAAGTGCTACAGCCACCGTAATTTCTTTGAACAAGAATATGTGCACATCAAAACATGCAAACTCAGAGCAAGGGCAAACTTATTTTGAAATCACAGTTTGCATATTTAGAAAAGTGATATATTCTGTTGGCGTAGGTTTATAAATGATTTAACTCTCAAATCTAATGAAATGGTGCACATTAAGTTCCCAGATGAACGTTATAAGTAACCTAAACTCACAAAATACGAGATGTACATACATGAGACATCTTTCACTCATGTAAAGAACAGTAATTACTGTGAACAGAGCTACTCTAAGGCTGTGTGTCCACCGAAGCGTTTTTTTCTACGCGTCTGGTGTTTGTTTTCAATTGTTTTCAATGGGAGTGCTGCGTTTTTTAAACGGCATGAGAGTAACGAGGCGCTGAACGTTTTTTTCACGCTGAAGCGCCCAACATTTTTTGCTGGCAGCCGAGAGTTTAAAAATGTTCAACTAAAACTTGCTCATCACTGTCACGTTTTACCCAGCCGTCCAATCACAGTGGAGGAGGGGCGGGACTAATACCTCACCGATCAACTGTCACAACTTTCTTCCTGTACAACGACCTCAACGGGCAGAGCTAACCGAACAAAATGGATGAAAAATTAATTTCTAGTATGAAACAAATTATGTGCGAAATCAGTTACAAGTAAACTGTGCTGCGGATATTCTGTATCATAGCAACGAAACGTCTCAACGGAAAAGAACCGCTGCCAAAATGTTCAAGCGCCCAAAGCTAGGCGTCTTCAGCAGAGCGTCTGGCGTTTTCAATGGTGACCTACATGCATGTAAATAATTAAAGAGCCTATATTAAATATATATGTGGTTTTTAAATGGTTTTAATACATCTTGCAGCCTTTGAAAACTGTCTAATAATGGATTCATGGAATGAGCCACTTCTGGCATTTTGACGCTTACTCGACATGGGTAAAATTGGATTTTTTTAAAAGCATACTAATTTAATCAAGGAATCGTGACAGCCCTAATTTCAAACAAGTAACCAATCGGATTGCATTTGACGTTTGCAATAATTCACAACCTGGTTGGAAAGATTTCGATTTTTCATTGTTTGACCTATAAAAGTAAGATGGTCGTGCGAGTGTACCTGGCTGTGCGGGCAGTGGGCAGTAGAGCAGCTGGTCTGGGTGTGACTGGCCCTCAGCTCCTGTTTGAGCCGCTGGTTTTCACTCTCCAGCACCTCGAGCTGTTTCTCCAGATCTGTCGCCCCCTACACACACACACATACATACATACACATTTACTTAGCTAACTGAATGAGTGAATGATTTAATGTAGGAGTCCCACTGTACTTACATTGAAATTAATAATTTGATACAATGGACTTATTGTGTACTTACATGTTTTACTAATACTTGCATGTAATTACAGCTGTAATTAATTTATGTAATTACATTTGTAATTACACTGTTGACCCTACCCTTGCACCTTAAACTACCCCATACCACCACACCTGTCCCTAACCTTACCTGTATCACACCTCAAAAGCAGCAAAAGTTTTACAATACATCAGGTACACAATAACACGTTGTACTTATTTTTCAATGTAAGTACATAGTACAGTACTTTAATTGGGGGAAGATATGAAGAGTTCAGATGCAAAAGCCTCTAAATGCCATTTGAAATTTTCTTCTAAAATGACCATTTTTATCAAGCTTTAAGTGAAATTACTGAACTTAAATATACAAGCTTGATAAAAATGATCATTTTAGAAGAAAATTTCAAATGGCATTTAGAGGCTTCTGCATCTGAACTCTTCATATATATCTTTATATTATTATACATAAAATGTAATTTCTGTGATGCAAAGCTGAATTTTCAGCATCATTACTCCATTTTTCAGTGTCACATGATCCTTCAGAAAACATTCTGATAAGATTTGCAGTTCAAAATGAATGTCTTATTATC
Source organism: Pimephales promelas (assembly GCF_016745375.1). Next base: position 6,676,928 of record NW_024121499.1, on the reverse strand, counting down.
AGTAATGTTGAAAACTGTTGTGCTGCTTAACATTTTTGTGGCAACTGATGCTTTTCCAGGATTCTTCTTTTCTAGAAAGTTCGAAAGAACATTTATTTAAAATAGAATCTTTGTAACATTATAAATGTCTTTACAAATAGACAGTCACAATTTGAACGGTACAGTAATTTAATGCTCTGTGTTACAAAAATTAAATAAATTAAAATGTTAAATATTTTAATGAACTGTTTTGTTGTTTTTCTAATGAGAATAAGATTCATAATATTTAGCTTCTGGGGACAAATTTTTCAAAATACAGATAAGTACAGCCACGCCAATCTAAAATTACAGATCAGATCAGGGACACATTCCTCTGCTATCAACAAAACCAGATAACCAGGATTACCCTCCCTACACCTCCCATCATAAAATGAAATCAGGTCAGTGTTCTTTCTAAAACAATAGAAATGTGTTTCCACACAACTGTGACAACTCTCCCTGTCCCTAATAATCCCTCTCTCTCCCGGTTTCAGTCTCTCACCAGCTCAGAGCGCAGTCTCTCCACCTCCTGTGTCTGATCCACTAGTTTCTCCTCCAGCTCCTTGACCTACAAAACCACAAACAAACAGCATTATTGAGCCTTTAAAAAGAAATGAATCATCCAGTTTCATGCATTCACATTTATGAGGTATCAATCTTCTTTAATCCAGCCAGACAGAAACAATGAATATCGATGCATAAAAGGTCACGATACATGGCGGCTGAGGAATGTAAATGATCTGAATCTGGCTGGAAAACTGAGCCCTATTCTTTGTGTGTAACGTACCTGTGTGCGCAGCCCTGTAATGAGAGCGAGTTGTTCTCCCTCGTCTTTTTGCAGTTGCTCCTGTGAGTGAATTTTACTCACTTGTACAGCGCTGGGAAAATCCAGAGGCTTTTGTATCAAAGTACTAGAGTTCCTCGCACCTACACAGAGACACATACAAACACACACTTAATGCCACGCAAGCAGCTTTTTCTTATTTTTAGGTCACAAGCTAAGTCAACCTACATTTATGTAGCACTTTGTACAGATTGTTTCACTAATAAACAGGAAAATGACAGCGTTAATGTTGGAAAATTCATCTATTTTAAAGCAGCTCTACAGAAGACGACAGTATCATCATTCAGCTCAAGTCAGTTCAATGTCAAATCAGTTCATTTCAATAACAGTGTCAATGTTGTTAATAAATGTAAATATGTATACATAGCTTTATTAATATTACATAAATATTGTTGCTGTCAGACAGAAACCTTGTATTTCCATATTTCATCAGAAAAAAAGGAGCCCACATAAAAACAGTAAAGTTTATAACCTAGTAGTTGATGAAAACGTAATGTGATGCACTTATTGCCCCAGATGCAGCCATTCTAATGATAGAAAAAACATACAAGGTTTTTGACCAGTGAATGTCAGATAACTCCTTCAAGCTTGATTTTGGTAAAATGTTAATAATATAAATGACAGATGCAAGCGTCTGACCATACATAAAGCAACATGGTGTTTAATTATTTAAAAAATACTTTTCCATGTCCTAAAAGTAGCGTTTTTGGAGATACGAGGATTCTGCCTGACAGCAAAAAAAAAAAAAAAAATATATATATATATATAAATAATATATATAGGTATATATAATTATTATTTTTTTATTTGTGTGTGTATATATATATATATATATATATATACAAATAAAAAAATAATAATTATATGTATATATATATATATATATATAATTATTATTTTTTATTTGTATATATATATATATATATATATATATATATATATATATATATATATATATATATATATGTGTGTACACAATAAGTGCATTGAATCAAATTATTAGTTTAAATGTTAGTAAATAGTTAAAAGATACTTTGTATAAAATGGGACCTATTATTATTATATTATTATGAATGTTTATATTTATATAATATCTAATTTTAATTATAATATATACACACACACATATATATATATGTATATTATAATTAAAATTAGATATTATATAAATATAATATATAATATAATAATTATAATATATATATATATATATATATATATATATATATGTATATTATAATTAAAATTAGATATTATATAAATATAAACATTCATAATAATATAATAATAATAGGTCCCATTTTATACAAAGTATCTTTTAACTATGTACTAACATTTAAACTAATAATTTGATACAATGCACTTATTGTGTACATCATCTTTCCCCCATTATACTTATTTATAAAATACCTTCATGTAATTACAGCTGTAATTAAAATCTATAATTCCTCCGTAGGCCCTTCTCTTACACCTTAACCCACCCTTAAACCCACTCAAATCAAACCGGTCCCTAAACGTGCCCGTATCCCACCTCAACAGCAGCAACATGAACACAATAATAAGAACACTGTACCTAACAATATTTTTTGATGCAAGTACATAGTTAACAACACCTGATATAAAGTGTGACCAATACATGATGTGTTTCTCACCTGTAGGGGACACAGCTTGGTTGAGCTGGACGCCGTTCAGTCTGAGCTGCTCTTGAGGTTCTTGGTTAAAGGATGAATGTTCCTCGTAATGGTGGCCGTCGTGTGTCTGCAGTCGTTGTAGCAGGAGTTGTTTCGCTGCGTCTTCGTTGCGCAAGCGTGCCTGGAACTCACAAACTCTCTCTTGCAGCGTCTGCAACACACATACACACACAAGAAATCTGTGTAAATTCAATCATGAATGCCAGCTGTACGACCTGAACTACACACAAACTAGCAGGAAGCAGATTTAAACAGTGGGAGGATTTTATTAAAATGAAAATGAAAACCAGGTTACTGAGAAAGTGCTCTTCAGGTTCTTCAAGTGTCATTTACACAACATACTCATGTCAACACATATGACTTTATTACATTACTTACAATATTATTCCTTTATTTACACAATTTTATAATTTCAATTCAAGTTCAGACTTTAAAAACTGTATGGTTTTGTTGTAACAAAAAGAGCCAGGACATTTGGAAAAATATATCTCATCATGTATCAAAAGAAAACATTAACATATTTTTGAAATAACATGAGTAAAAAAGACAAAATTAAACAATTCCTTTAACTTCACAATAGAACTTAATGAGCAAGTGACTATTTCTAGTGGCACAAACTACCTCGGATACAGCTTTCAGGGACTCAGGCGACTACAAAACCTCTAGTAGAGAGATTTAAGCAAACAAGGAGAACTACGAACAGAGTTTAGACTTTACAGCAGCACAGTGTGTTTTGTAAAGATGACGTCAGAACGAGGCAAGTAGCACACACAGCTAAGCACAAAGAAAGAATGGGAATTACGTAGGCAGACGTCCAGGAACAGGACAAAGTAACCTTCTGTGCAGGTGAAATGGAGAGATGGCAGTGCAGACACAGAAAAAAAGACAGAGAGGGAAGAAAGGAGCATGAAAACACAAAGATCAATGATGTGACATTGATGGATGACAGATGACACACAAAAGAACATTTGCGGGAAAAAATGTGCACATACCAACTCTTTGAGATGATGCTATTTTGAAGATTTGAAAATCTGATGTCTTAAAATCCTGTATTTCAGTGATTGGTTAGGCTGGAATTCCCACTACCGACTCACTGTACCTCTACCTGGTCAACACAGATAGATCTAGAGAAGCACATACAAAGCTATCCCACGTCTAAACTATTGTTTGTATTGAGAAGAGCCGTCAATGCATTGAAAAGCAGAGGCCTGGACAAACCATACATGTGATCTCCAGCCAATCGGATCTCTTCTGCGCTGATGGTATGTTGAAAAGACTGGAAACCCAAGCACACTCAAATCTCTATTACTCTAGATTGTCCTTTTCAGAGAAGCTTCACCCACCCCTGGAGATCAAAGAGAGGAGGACTGTGCTCCTAATGTATCATTAACCTACAGCGGATCGTGTTATGTAACTCCAGATGAGCTACAGGAGTCATATCTATTCAACATGCGCAAGTTACAACTTAGCCTAGTTTTAATGTAAAGGGGGACAAAGTTACTAAATATTTTTTGCGTTACACTATTAAATTTGTTGAAACGTAAATATGTATAATCTGAATATCTCTGGAAGCCTCCGATAAGGAGAAATGGTTGGAATAAAACAGACTTCAATCCTTTAGACATACATGATCATGTATGTTGACATTACACATCTACATTTTAAGAGCGAGAACATTGAACATAAATTACTTTGTTAGCTCTTCAACAAAACCCCGTCCTAAAGAGCACACCACTTTGGGCATCGGTCCGTGTTGTGCATGTCAAATTAAATCAATCATAATAAATATATTTCATTTCTTGTGTTTTTTCAGTATCACGATCCTTATTAATTTCAAATACAGTTTCAGAGTGTTATACATATATGCATTATGCAATGGCAACATATTTTTACTGTTAGTTATGTGCAAAACTTGGCAAATTCATGGCATTTCAACAAATTCTGCTCACATATGAAGGCTGCTATTGGAATATTAAAGGCAAACGTCATATGTGACTACACATTACTTGCTTCACAATGGATCAAGTCCAGACCGAACTTCCCATCCTCAAATCTTGTCTAATCCTTCATTATATTCTTATCAATCTTTCCATTTAAAGCTCAAAAACAATGAGGTGTTTTAGATCTAAAGCAGCCCTAATCTAATCTAATCTAATCTAATCTAATCAACTAAATGAAATTGGACCTGCCTGCAGATGTTACCCTGAGGGAATCTCACACTGAAACAAACTGAGCCCGTGGTCATTTACAGACAGTCTGAGCAAGCAGCTGCGCTGAGAAGCCCTGAAGCAGATAACATTGTTTAAACACAGAACACAAAGGCAGTGCTGCCTGTTAGTGGTGACCTATGAAACCTGTAAAATCAATTACGCAAAGATCACACAGATATAGAACAGACCGGTCACACAGAAACCAGCTCCTGGGTGTAGTGATCTGGTGAAGATGACTCAACCACAACACACCATCACAGAAACAGATGGATGAGAATTGAATGCATATTTTTAATGCATTTTTTTATGTTGTGAAATAAGTCTTTTCTGCTCATCAAGGCTGCATTTGTTTGATCAACATTTTTTTTTTCAATATATTTATTAACTTTTTACCAACATATAAAACACACACACACACACCCAGAACAAAAATACAAAATACAGTATAGACACATATTGATGTCTTTCGCATCATTACAACTTAGCATATCTTAATTTGTACAGGACTCACATCTTCAAGATTAATGAACATAAAAATAAATAAATAATAATAATAAATAAATAAAATAAATAAAAAAAAAAACTAAAAAAAAACATACAAACTATTAAGGCCTCCTAATACAAATACATCCTATAAACTCACATATCTTCAATTGTCTCTTTAAACACGTCACTATCCTCTTTCTCTATGAATGATCTAAATGATCAACATTTTTTTAGTATTTTAAAGCGTAATCTATTCCCGAGATGCAAAGCTGAATTTTCAGCATCATTACTCTAGTGTCACATGATCCTTCAGAAATCATTCTAATATGCTGATTTGCTGCTCAAGAAACAGGATTTTCAATGTTGAAAACAAGTTGTGCTGCCTAGTATTTTTTTCCAGAAAGAACAGAATTTATTTGAAAATGGAAATCTTTTGTAATATTATGTCTTTACTGACACTTTTGTAATAAATGAATGCATCCTTGCTGAATAAAAGTATATATTTCTTTAAAAATTACCCCAAACGGTAGGCGTTAATGGTCTAAAACACAGAATCTAGAGAAAATGTGTTGCCCGACCGTTGCTATTCAGGCAAGTAAAGTGCGCTGAATTGTTTTTAGAAGCAAATCCCTGAATCGAAACCACTAATAATATTAATTGTCCAGGTTAATGTTGAATTTTTAGCCAAGTAAGTGTCTGATCCTTTAGAACTGACAAAAGTCCCAGAATGCCTAGTATGAACAATCATAACGGTTTTGCTAACACCACTCGCAGGGTCGTACCTGTATCAGCAACTGCTGCTGTTCTGAGGTTGCCGTTTCAGCGAGGTCAGAGGTCAAACGGTGTCGTTGAAGGACAGAATTGGGTAACGAGAGGAAGGAGCTCTCCTCCTCACCATCACTCATCAGGATATCCAGGGAACTCGCTGAAGAAAACACACAAACAACAAAAACAGTAAATATGGTTATTACGACAAAAGTAAAGAGGTAACACTTTACGGTAACACTATTTTAAAGTGTTTTTGTTACATACCAAATCAATAACATTAAATTATGTATTATTACATGCAACTAACCCTAACCCTATAGTAAGTAAATGTTAATCGGTACTTAAATATATAATTACACTGTAACAATGTAACAAAAATAAACAGTCAACATGAACCATCAATGAAAAATTATACTTCTAAAGAATTTATTAATTTTAATTAAAACGTTAATTTCAACATTTCTAACATTATTAAAATCAAAAGTTGCATCGGTTAATATTATTTAAATGGACCCGAGCAAACAAACTAAAAATAATTAGTATTTTTATGAACTAATGTTAACTGTAACAAGAATTAACTAACTGTAACAAATTATTTTCTCGTTGGCTAATGTTAATGCATTAACTAATGGGGCCTTATATTGTAAAGTGTTACCACTAAATATTGTTATTATTAAATTATATATTTCGTGATGAAATGGACCCAAAAGCAGCATGAAAGTGGTCCAGATCAGGGATATTATTGTTAACTAAAGATAAAACTATAAAAAAATATTTGTGATAATTTAATAAAATAAATTAAAATATAATTATTAGATGAAAAACTTAGATGAGAAATAAACTCAAAAGAATAATTCGTTCACTGATTGGACAGCTACTTCTCATGAACACACCAAGGGGATCTAGAAGCAAATGATCTTCAAAAAAACAACCTCAATTTCCATCTATTCCTCACATAAACCCAACGTATGGTTTCAGAAGATTAGGAATATAAGTCAAGAGTCTTGTGCGGTGGCGCATGCAGCTGTACGGTTGTGCACACTTAAGCATGAGGGCTCCGATTAACCTAAGAGATGTTTTCCCAGCAAATATTTCAGCAGTTATTACACACGTCTTTCTGTTGACTGAACCAGTGAACCAATTATTTGTGAACCAACCATTCTTTTGAATGTTTTCTTTTCAGGAAGCGAATTGGACAAACGGGTTTGCAAAATGCTCTGAATCAGTTTGTATTTGTTCAGACTGTGCTCTCGGTGAATCATCTAAAGTGTTTTTTCTCAGTCAGAAAAAATAAATAAATACAGTATCGAGAACACGAAGTACTGTAGATATTCATCTACAAACAATGTAAACAAAGGCTACTTTGTGAGAGGTAATTGAGGAAAAACTGCGGTCAGTGTTTGCGTCTGTCCACGTTGTTTTCATGTGAACACATTTTGTTGCTTTTAGTCATTTCGGTTTTAAAATGTGTTTAAAGACAAACTTCTCGCTGATAGTTTGGTCAGAAGAGTCTCACGTCTTCTAGAACTGCAAAGTAGGTACATAAATGCTAGAAATGATACGTTTATCTCAGAGTTTAATTATTAACATGAGGAATGAGCATATATTGAACTTTTTTAGTTGCATTTTTTTTTTACTTCTTCCAGACGTCCCCTGGTCAAGTGGACAACTTTTACGCTTTTGGTTTCCCTTTAGAAGCTTCAGTCCTCCATCAATAACAGCATCAAATCATAAAAAACAAGTTAATTTCTCTGTTTGTGTAACTTGAAAGAAATAGAAACCCTTCACGGTTTGGAACAACTGGACAGTGAGTAAATGACCGGATCTTCATTTTTGGGTTAAGTAATCCTTCAAGATAAACATGCATTGAAAACATCATCAATCAATCTGGTAAAGGTCCTCTGGGTACCACAGAAACACACATCCGAGGATAAGATAACAACCTGCTGCGAGTGATGCATTAACCTGGAATTCAATGTGGCCATGAACCTTCCCAAAAAACAACAATTTACCGTTTCGTTTGCCAAACACCTCTCGTTTACACTCACACAGATGAGACATGCAGCCTCTCGCTGGTACGGTTTGCGATGACACAGCAGTAGAGCCGCTTTCGTGGAAGAGTGTCAGACTGAATGCAAATCTGTCACTGCATCACAGCAAAAGCCAGCACTCGACATTTCCCTGTTTTTCCTCTTTGTTTGCTTCCCTTTTTAGTCCTTTTTGGTCTTTGTTTCTCACACAATTGCTGTGCCTGTTGTTATATCGTCCCATGCAGCACAGAGCGCATTAGCACGCGTACATATTTTTCTTGCACTCACACACAATAGTCCCAGTGTTCAAGCCCTCCTCTCGTCTTTAAGGAGATTTATCCTTCTGTACCTGGAGTGCATGTTGTTCTGGATCCGTCTGTGAGCGGGCAAGACACATCCCTCTAGCTCTCCTTGATGACTGAGCCAGAGAGGTCTCTCTCTCTCTCTCACACACACACACACACACACACCAGCAATGTATCTCTCTTCTACTCTCTAACCACTACATACACTCAAACATTCAAACTATCCTCAGAAAAATGTTGCCAAACCGGTTTGTAAGTCCACCCATGTGACAGTGCTTACCATCCAATGAGAGGTCTTTGTTCCAGAGCTCCTGCAGGCAGGGTGTGTGGCCGACGTCCCAGGTCTTTCGTGTGCTGTACATGACCGCAGGGCCGAGCAGACCACTCCGCTGGACCGGCTGTAAAGCCAGAAAAAAATCCAATAAATACCCAAGTAATGAACATTTAGGGCTTTTCACACTGCACTTAACCCAGGGCTATCTTCGTTCTAAACACCGCTTTTAACCCCGGGTAAAGGAACGTTTCACATTTGTAATTTAGAAGCGGGGTTATGAAGCCCTGCTCAGGAGCAGGTTGAGCACTGCTTTTTAGAGATGGTCCTCGCTGCAGAACATGAAATCCACGGGGAGGAGTCGGAATCTAGATCCAACTCCTCCCACCTTACATCTACCTAAACCTACACAGCTCCACCCCCTGATCCCTAACCCCACCCCTAAACCTACCCAGCCCCACCCCTTGATCCCTAACCCCACCCCTAAACCCACCCAGCTCCACCCCTTAGATCTGGATCCGACTCCGCCCCCTGGATCTCATGTACCGTGATGAGGTGCTACTGGCTTTTTAGGGCTGAAATGATTAGTCGACAAATATCCTTCTTGTCGAGTAGTCGTTTGATCTCACGTGATCTAATGTAAGAGCGTGCAATATCACGATTTGACCACTACAGCGCTGTGGCGCTAGAGTGTAATGCAGACCTTTACAAATGCTGTGGCGCTAGAGTGTAATGCAGACCTTTACAAATTGCGGTAAAAGAAAAAACAACGCGAATTATGACGGAGTGCAAACAAATCTGAACTAGCAAGGTTTGGGGAAGTTTCACAAAACTTAAAACCAACAAGGCAAGGCGGAACTTGCTTTTCACTGGAGCATGCAAAAGAGGAGCCGGTGAGAATTGAGTGTTCTCCAGCTGGAGATAACTAACTAGTGGTAATGTAAATCTCTTTATTAGTTAATGCAATACTACTAATAATAGTAATAATATTATCAATAATAATATAATTACAGTTATGTGATGATTTATTTTGCATAAAATAAAGCTTGATTGAGCTTAGGGCTGTTTTTATTATTGTAACACTATTGGGTATTGTAGTCTTCTCACTTGCCTGTATTTTGTTTCATAATTTATAACTTTGTAAGACTTACAAAAGGAGATGTTAGGAAGAATATTACGGCAGTTACATTTTCATACTGTAAATTAAAAGGTGAATGAGAACATCTCTGTCAGCTCAATTTTCAGCTCAATGTAAAAAAAAAAAAAAAAAAAAAAAAAAGATTGTATTTTTACATTTATAATAATGGTTTGCAGATTAATATTTTACCATTCTTTGTGTCCTGAAGCAAATGTCCCTTTTTCTGTTTCAGTTCTAAGAAAAGCAGTGGTCCTATTAAACAATGCTTATAGAGCATTTGTGTGAGATTTGGAAATCTGAAAACTTAAAGAGAATGACCTGTTTAGTTGGCTCTAAGTTCATTAAAACAACTATTTCAAAAGCTGAACTGATTTTCTTTTTTCATATTATAGTAAGAATATGTATAACTCAATGTTAACTAATTGAAAAATCTGAATAATCGTTCCAAACTTACCGATAAGCCGGCAAAATAATCGACAATTAGTCGATTAATCGTTCTAATAATCGGTAGATTAACCCCGCATTGCAGTGGCAAACTTGTACAGGGTGTTAGTATGTTACAGCTAGACACTTGAAAACAGACAATCAATCTCGTGCCTTATAGACCCCTTTTGCGCCAACGTCACAGTTACGTCACGGCGCTAGCTGGAGGCAAAACAAAGTGAAAACTGGAGGCGGCCAATACAAACCAGCACAGATTCGGCTACATAATAAGGAGCTTAAATTACATCTTATTGTTTGGTGCAAATATCAATGAAAAATGAATATGCTGTATCTGGACTTTTTATTTCTAGAAAATATTCACATGAATAAAATCGCACAGTAATGTCACTCTTTACATTGTCGTGGTCTCGGCACTGGCTCGGCAGAACTGCGGATCGTACACACAAGTCTTGTACAGGACCATTCAGCACATAGTTATAGGCATCTAATGATTTATACGCCATCAGTTTCTCTTTACGATCGGTTTCTCTATAAGGTAGGTGTAGAAGTCAGGCCACTCAACCGAGGTAACGTAACGTTAATACTGTCAGATCGCCCATGCATTGAGTGAGCGTGTAGGCGGCTACGGGTCGGCCAATCTGGTTCCGTCCGTTATAAATAACTTTTGGAAAGAACAATCGCGGTCCTGGACAGTGAGTGACCTTACACATTAAGATAATATCTGATTTTCTACAGTCACTGTTAAAAAAAAACAAGCTAACAATACTTGCTAACTAGCATTAGTGAAGCGGCCAGAGGGATCGTTCTGCCTCCACCTAAGCTCCGCCCACATAAAAACGTCACCATGTTTACCAACTGAAAAGGGGTCTATATTTGCGTGCTCTGGAATGTCACGGAAACACTGCGCTTTATAAATAAACCGTAAATTCAGTGAATGATTGGAAAAATGTCAAATGCTGACCAGGTTTTATAACTGGAGTGAAGAAGAGATAGTATCATTCTTACCTTTATACTATTTAGGATAAACTTGACAGTAAAGTCGGCTATATGTATTATATAAGAATGCGACATATGTAAACGCATCGCAAGCGGTGTTGGTCCAGTCAGTGACACTGACACAGCAAATATGCAAATAAGAACGTTGAACTAGTGTTTAGATATGTAGGAACGGCAGCTTATGAATGCCCAGGATTTATTGTTAACCCCAGGTAAATTATTATCAGTGTGAAACGTGCAGCAAGGATCCCTTTTACCTGGGGTTTACAATGACCCAGGGTTTACTATTTCAAGTATGGAAAGCCCTTTTGTGCCATTAATAATAACGTTTTACATAGACATTTTACAAAATAAATTGAATCATTATTTGTGCGAACCACTGCAATATGAAAAAAAAAATTAGTTGCATGAGAAATTTTAATTACAGTTTTAACAAATTAATAAACTTAATGTGATGCATTTTTGCTAGTCATTCATTTTACCATTGAAGAAAATGGGAACACACAAATGATTTAAAAAGAGGTTTAAAAAGTGAAAAAGGACCAGAATTAGTTCAACTGAACAATCTTCAGAGCCATAAACACAATTGGTGTTACAAATGAGATTAGAGTGCACAGACTACAGGTCACACTGAGAGAATAGGATTATGCTCTTTGCAGACAGACAAACAACAAAAGGACACCCAATGACTTAATAACTGACTATCAATAATGTCTTCTGACCACAAAAAAAGGGCAAAAACAAGGCGATGACAGTATTTACTCTATAATCTATTTATTCCAGCACAGCCACTGTTGGAGGCAAAAGTTTTGCTCACTAATATGTTTTTTCAAAGAAATCTATCCTTTTTTTCCAGCAAGGATGCATTAAATTGATTCAAGTGACAACAAAGACCTTTAAAATCCCACAAAATATTTCCATTTCAAACAAGTGCTGTTCTTTTGAATTTTCTATTTAAGAAAATCCAGAAAATACAACACATTCTCATTCTCATCCTTTGGCGTCATATAGATTTAGACATTTCGTCGAAATACTACGCACATGGCACCATTTAGCGTCAATATAACACGCACTGTTATGGGTAGGTTTAGGTGTTATATTGACACTAAATGCCATGCGTGTTGTATTTCGACGAAATGTCATATGGCGTCACCTATATGATGCCAAAGGATGAGAACGGGCTCGAAAATACATGATCACGTTTTTTTTTTCACAATCCCCCAGAATGAAGGATCATGTGACACTAAAGTGATGATAATGAAAAATTCAGCTTTGCATCACAGGAATAAAGTGCACACACTCAAATATAATCAAATAGAAAGAAGTCGTTTTAAATTGTAATCATTTATAACAATATTACTATTTTTACTGCATTTATAAGTAAATAAACGCAGCCTTGGTGAGCAGAAGAAACATATTTTTTAAATGCACTAAAAAAGCAATTACAATTGCCTTTTTAAAAAATCTTAAAATCGTGACATTGGGTGTGTGTATGGTGTGATTATCAGAAAAAAATAAGAGAACAATAAAAAAACACCTTTTAAATTTGTGATGAAATATAACCTAGTCATTATTACCCATTTCAGCACTGCAGCATGAATAAAAAAAAGCCTTTAATAGGATAATCAATCTCAAATATTCAGCCTGAGCTAGTGTGTGTTAAACAGAAACCCTCTCTGTCATAGTACAGGGGGTCACTGGCTGATTTAACATGTCTGGGACTTAAAAAAAAGGGTCAGAGGTGTATTTAAACACTGAATGGCAGAATAAGCAGTCAGTCTCAACCCAACAACACACGCTGGTGACGCTGAAACTAATCCGCTAGAGCACAGAACACACTTCGAGACTATTCACGCTGGTCTCTCACTGACTTCAACACACACACCTGCTGTACCATGAATCCAGTTCTCCTGCATTCCTGAGGATGCACAAGCTGATCCCGCTCCAGCCGGCCCTTGTTGATGAGAGATCCCATCCAACACAACATCTTTATCCTCTCCAGTCACAACAAAACAGCTCTTAACCGCTCCACATCTTCAAAATGATGCTCATGTTGTTAGAAAGAAAAGAATCTGTCTCCTAACAGGTAAGTGAAGACGTCGTGCGTCTCCACCTCAGAGATAAGGCAGCTTGCGTCAAGTTCATTTTACCCATAATCCTTTAAGCTGACAGCAAATGACCTCTTTCCATCGCGACGGCACGGCGGACATTTTTGGACGGATTCAAGTCCAATCCTTGCACTAGCTTCACATTCCCCTGATATTTTGGAAAACATCTGCACGGTTCCAGCAGATTTCCTCATGCGAACACAGAGGACAAAAATAACTTTCAAAAGTTTGGGGTTGGAAAGATTTTTGCTACAAGTCTGTATTTATGTGGATTTATTTTAAATAACTGTTTTATGTTGTACTATACTCTAAAAAAATGCAACCCAAATTAGGGTCAAATATGGACAAACCCAAATGTTGGGTTAACTTTCACTTTCAAAAGTACATTTTTTATTAAATTTTTTACAATTACATTGGGTTTTGTCCATATTTGACCCAAATTTGGGTTGAAAAAACCCAGCATTTTATAGTGTGTCCTTTTTAAAATGTAATTCATTCCTGTTATGCAAAGAATAAACCTGGTGTCCATGATTCCTGTCTTTTCGACAACAGCACTTGACGAGCTCGTAATAACAACTGCAGTAGGATATTTCCAACAGCTTATGAATGCAAAAAACCTCACTGCTAAAATAGCTCAAAAAAGTTAGCTCTATAAGCATTTGTTTTCATTCAAAATAGCTCTTTTAGCTTCCTATCGACACCAAAGTTAGTCCTAACTCCACCTGAGAAGAAACCTAAGAGCTCAAATGTGCTTTTAGGGCTAGAAAACACACTCATAACGGTCTCTCTAATTATGGAATTAATAAACATGTCCTCATAACAGTGTTTTGACCACCAGAGGGAGCCGTACACAGACCTCTTGATTTAAATGCGAGTCACTTTATACCAATTGTTGGATGCATTTTTTCAGGGTTGTAGACAGATGATGATCTGCATTACTAACAGACATCATCTCACAGTGAACAACAAAACACCTCAACATTTCAATTATCCCAGAGCTTTTCCTTCTCACTCTTCCCTTAAGGTCAATTTACACTCCGTCATTGGTAAATCAACACTCAGGCCCTTCTGATGTTTCACGGTGGTCTCCTGGGACGATCTCACACAGACTGCTCTAATGAAACGACGGATCTGAAACCGCACACCACACATATTCCTTTCATCCAGTGCAGATGGGCATTTCACGAGCTGAAAACGACGGAAGAGCTTATTCCCATCACACTGACATGGTTTTCATCTTCAGCAGCATACTTACACACAGCGGAGTGTGTGAATCTCATTAACCTACTTCTGTTTCTCTCTCTCCCCTGTGCTTCATCTTCTATTTTAGTTCTGCTACCCACATTCACAGAGACACACACAAAAAAATCATGTACAAATCCGAGAAACTGCTCTTAAAACAGCATTCAAAACATCTGAACGCAAGTGTTCAAGACGGAGACCTTTAAACACCTCAAAACAATATGAGATCCCCACTATATGACCTTTCAAACCAACTTCCAACTAATTTCAGTTGGATAACGATAAAGTCCTTCCAGACATGACAGCGTTTTTGATTAGTTAATGAACAAAAATGTATGCAAGGGAAAATAATAGGCTAACGTACAGGATAATATATCATGACATTTTTGAAAATCATGCTTTGGGGTCTTTGAGACCCTAAACATCAAGAATGTAAAGTCAACTGCAACAGAAGAGGACAAATATTATTTTATATTTGAAATGCACAGCAGACCTTTTAAAGAGGTTCAAGCCATTTTGGGGATTAATGAAAAGCTTTAATTGCTAAATTACAATTAAAATCTGAAAAGTGTGTTGATGCATTATAGTTTGGTTTGTGTGTATAAATATTATTAAAGTACACTTAAAGTGAGCAAATAAATACATTAAAATTAAAATAAAGATGGAATAAAAAAACAAATATACATTTAAAAAGAAAAAAATATATAATAAAATAAAAATATCCTGATTTATTAATAATACCCATATCCTCAATTACAAAAACTAGATCTGATGGATCCAAAAAGATTCATATATATATATTTTTTAAATGCATGATGAACAGGGTTATGATTGTTGTCAGTCAGTAGCACAAAACAATAGTATACCTTCATGTTGGTAGCAATGTACATGCATGTTTGAATTTTGTGTTCAAACACACACTTTAATTCAAACACACACTTTTTTTTAATTAATTCAACATTAAAATATAAAACAAAAGCTCTCAGTAGCCCTCAATCGGGTCATGGGGTCTATACGACCCCAATCGACTTTTACTTAATAAAACAAAAAGGTTCCCTTCATCTCAGTGACTTTTCATACATTATCTATCTACACACACACAAAAACTGGGCTTGAATCGGTTGTTCTGATGGTATGTAAAAAAAAAAAAAAAAGTTTACACTTCTGGTCTTTGGGGTCAATATGACCCCACATTGAAATGAATGGGAATGGGAAATGTGAAAAAAAAAACCCTAAATATATTTTCTTCATGTGTCAAAAAAAAAACCCAGCATAAATCTGAAATCTTTACACAGAAATGAAGGCCTAGTACTAGAGCATAAATGCAATGCATCATAAAAAAAATAATATTTCATATGCAAGCTAATGGTGTAGTTGAGGAACTATGTGGTATATGGATACAAAAGTATTTTATATCTCCAAAACCACAGTATTAATGAACAGATGAGAAGTAAACAACTAAAAAAAAGTATATTATTTGTATGATTAAAAATATATATTTTTTGTACAATTAATCAATTGTTGGGGTCGTATAGACCCCGAAGCCTAGAAGTGTAAACAGGAAACGAAGACCATTTGAAGGCTAAAGTATCCTGTTAGTGCAACATGACATCATGACTTTTGCGTAAACATAAACGCCACTTTCGAGTCAAGTGGCATGTTATCTCTACGAATTTTGAGCTATCCGCGTGTATCCGCGTGTATGTCTACGCCATTATCGTTCGCGTCATTCCGCGTGTCTGTACACGCCGTCAAATGTCCAGTCGTAAATGCCATTAACCCCAGTGACGGGTAGGTTTAGGGACGGGGTTGAGGTAAGTCATATATTTATATATACAGTAATAACGTTAAGTCAACGGGGTTCATAAACACGCTGAAAAGCGATTATGCGTCTTGATAGCACGCTAAAAATGGAAATACGAATTGGCGTGTCATACAAACGCTACTACATGAGATCAGTCTGGTTAGCGGGCATTTCTTTACTGAAGCCTACAGCATCAGTCCTTCATCTCGGCGGACGCATGCATGTGCACAGACAGTCTGTCACCAGTGAATCCTGTGGTCCAACAGTCTGTCGCTGTCGCTCTGATTTCCTGTATCATTCATTCATCTGCAGTCCCCCCCTGAGTACTGTATGTCTCTCCATCTGTCTGTCTGTCTGCTGTTCCTGCATTGCTTTGTCTAAATCACAGTACAGGGATGCAAGCACATGCAACTTCTCTGCTATGAACAGCCCATGAAACATTCATGTGAATCCAGTTATTACAGCTTCCCCATCCCCCATCATAAGAGTAACATCACCGCATCCATCCGCTCCTGTAAATCCCCCCAGCAAACATCTGGGACATTAAACCATACGCAGTGTCCACAAACTAGACCTCTGCATGTGTGTCATGAAAGACAATGTGTGTTAAATATAATACAGGTAAAACATAAAGCATAGACATAAATATTTCTGCTCGGTCTCCATCTCTGAACTCACCTCCGTCCCTGCGGTATCCTGCCGTCGCTCATTCCTTCATCATTTTAGATTTTATTTGGAGTGTGAGCACACACTCGTTTACAGTACACACACACGTCGCCGATCTCCGCTAAGCCGCCCCTATGGCTCTCTTTGTGTCACACACACATGCAGCTCCTCTCTCCACGCACACACTCTCGTACTGACACCAACGCCGTTTTTCCTGCCGCTGTTCCTTAGTAACGGTGGAATCCGAGCCGCGCACACACACACACACCACGCTTCTGCCCTCCTTCCCCTCCTATCCCACAGTTCCCTCCTCCCTCTTCATCACCAGACTGGCCAATGTAAATAAATATTTTAGCATGCAAAATGTAGCGTGGTGTTGCTTTTCACTGCACTATAGCATTTGTGTCTGCCGTCTGTTTGACACACTGAAATATTTTACATTTATTCATTAAATGTGTTCATCTTTCAGTGCATTTTAGGTATAAAGAATTGAATAGCCAACCTTGGTGCTCCTAGAGTCAGTATCAGCTGTGTTACAGGAATACATTACCAACAACAGATAAAGGAAAGGAAATTAATAAAATCATGCAAGTTTCGATTGGTTTTGAAAAAAAAATATACCACTTTAAGAAGTTTTAATTTAGTCAATTATGAAGTGAAAAAAAAATATATATATAAAATGTATGAACTAAAATATATATATATATATATTAGTTCATACATTTCTTTCAGATTTTGAGAAGTTGCAACACATGACAATGTAAAATATGAAGTTCTGAACTAAATTTCCTACTTATTAAATAGTCAAATTGTCTAATATTTTAAGAGACATATTGACCTTGACAGTCATGAGGGTCACCAAGACATAATATCCCATTTTATGTTTTCTGCTTGTTGGATTTATGGTTTCTGCTTGTTGGATCCCACATGCCTTCATACTATTTTGTTATTATTACATTAATATTGTCGATAAATGTCTTGACAAGGTATTTTTCAAGAAAAAGTAGACTGAAACAAACTACTTATCTTCTTCTTTTCATGAAGCCTTCATTATGACCAGTTATCAGTATAAAGTGACTAATAGTATCACCCTGATGTTTCTTAATGTGAATACAGAAATGAGAAATATGATCATTAAAGAGTTGGATTCAAGTTATTGCATGAATGAATTAAACTTACTATAAAACATCAAATTTAAAGCACTAACAACAACAAAACAATAATAAACAAACATACTTGTCTTTAGGCTGGTCACAGGAAATTGCTCACTCATTTGTGTGGTGTATTAATTGACGGGTCTCTCAGCAACTACACTGACACTATTCTTCTGCTCCCGTGAGGCCACACTGAGGCAATACTAGGTAACTGGGTTACAAACGCAAACTTGAGCTGGTATATAGAAAGAAACTGCAAAAGCGGTTGCTCTTCAACGGAGCATTTCGGTTTATGGTCAAGTCAGCATTATGAAACCATTTCCAAAGGATTGTAAAAGCCATCCATTTAAAGCATACTAAATTGTTGACAGTCTGTAGGAAGACTGTGTGTGTTACAAGTTTACTAATTAATGTCTTAAAAGAGCAGTGTCAGCTTTGTTGATAAATCTGTGTCAGCTGAGGATTCCATGCATTGAGACAACTCAAGCCCTGTTAATGATAATCCAATACTGCCATTCTGATCAGTGGCTGGGCAAGACAAACAAAACACTCTAAAACTCATTTGCAAAAGTGAGTACTGAGCACTTAAAGGCATAGTTCTGTGTATGTATGAATTTATTTCTTTTGCTGAAAGAATATAGGTAACCAAACAGCTGATGGGCCGCATTGACATTGAAAAATACTATGGAAATCAATGGGGCCCATGAACTGTTTGGTTACTGACATTCTTCAAAATATCTTCTTTTGGGTTCAGCAGAAGAAAAATTCACACAAGCTTGGAACAACTTAAGGGTGAGTGAAAAACTGGTCAATTATCCCTTTAAAGTATTGATAGTTGTAAATCTGGTTTCCCAACAAAAAAGCTCTCATTAACATTAAGGATTATGACAACACTGCAAAAGTGATGTCCCAGAATACCATTATGGCCTTAAACGTGCTCTAAAAAAGTATGCAAAAACAGATGCTTAAATGTTCAGTCTTGCTGTGCTGTACACCACAAGCGATAGATCCTGTCAAATATGACAATGTTTTTCTGACATCTAGTTCAAACAGATACTGTTGCAAGACAAAACTTTCCATAAAGCTCTGTTTATGGTAATGAGAGTGTCACTTGTGGCAATGTTTAGATTGAAAAACGCAAGGGCTGTCAAAATGGCTGAAAAAACAAAATCATATCCTTAAATATTGATATTCAATTTATGTTTCAATTTAAAAGGCATAATTTCAGTTAGATGGAGAGAAGCTTTTGGCTTGTCTCCTGAGGGCACAAGTTGGCGTAATGAGCAAAATATTAAATGCAATTCATTAAATCGTTTATCAAAGCAATGAAATTACATGTCTGTAGTACAATAAGTGCATAACTTGTTTTAAACTAATGTTTATAAATCAAATTTTGTAAATTGCATAAACAATTATGAACAAAACAGCATCATGTATTTATACATAGGTTAATACAAAGAGCCGAAGCACAGATCACACAGAGTTTTAGCGTATAAACGCATGAGATCTTGAAGTCTTGAGTCTTCTTTCTACAAACAAGAACGCACCTACAATTCAAATGCTCCGATTTTGCATTAAAATGTGGATTTTTATTTTAAATACGATGAATATTTAAATTAATTTGATAGCCCTGAAACGTACTGTACGTCTTATGAAATGTGGAGCTGACCTAGCTGCTTTTAACTACATAGACCAAGGAATATCCATGGAACCATTCCATAGCACAAAAGGTTTTTTTATAGTGGAAAAGGGTTTTTTACGTTCTTAAAAATAAAGGCTCCAAATTGTTTTCCGTTTTTTGTTTTTTTTCCAGCAAAACATTTTGTGCAATGGAAAGGTTCCATGGATGGTAAAGGTTCTTCATGAAACCATCTATTGGTTTGGTGAGGGGAGCACTGTAACCAATAGACCCCTTTTCAGTAGGTAAACATGGTGACTTTTTGTGGGCGGAGCTTTGGTGGAGGCAGAACGATCCCTCTGGTCACTTCACTAACGGTAGTTAGCAAGTATTGTTAGCTTGTTTAACAATGACTGGAGAAAATCCGATTTTATCTTAATGTGTAAGGTCACTCAGTGTCCAGGACCGCGATTGTTCTTTCCAAAAGTTATTTTTAACGGACGGAACCAGATTGGCCGACCCGTAGCCGCCTACACGCTCACTCAATGCATGGACGATCTGACAGGATTAACGTTACGTTACCTCAGTTGAGTGGCCTGACTTCTACACCTACCTTATAGAGAAACCAATCGTAAAGAGAAATTGAGGGCATATAAATCTTTAGATGCCTATGTGTTCCTGTACAAGACTTGTGTGTACGATCCGCAGTTCTGCCGAGACGACGACAATGTAAAGAGTGACATTACGATGTGAATATTTTCTAGAAATCACAATTCCAGATGCAGCATATTATTTTTTCATCAATTCTTGCACCAAACAACACAACAAGATGACATTTAATAAGAGTAACAATTATTTAAGCTCCTTATTTTGTAGCCGAATCTGTGCTGGTTTGTATTGGCCGCCTCCAGTTTTCACTTTGTTTTGCCTCAAGTTAGCGCCGTGACGTAACTGTGACGTCGGCGCAAAAGGGGTCTATAAAGGATTCTTCCTAGAATTGATGGTACTTGTGGAATAAGCGTTCAGTAAAACCAATTCCAGCTAGGAGAGATTTCTGCTGATCCAACAAGTGAAAGCAAAGAACATTGAGGGAAGAGAACAGTAGATTGAGAGCATTACGTATGAATTAAATTACGATTAAAGAGGACAGGGAGCTCTCCGATTAACCCACTGCTTACATAACCACTCAGGATTTCATCTGCTACAACGGTCCATCAGACAACAAAGAACATTAGAAATGGGACAGGATGATAATTATCATTTCAGGTACAAGAAAATCCCCATGTACACTGCAAAAAACATACAAGCCATTCACATTCTGAATTACTCTAGAAGCAACTGATCGCACAAAACTACTAAAAAGCAATTGGATAAGGGATGAGACGTTTTGAAACACATCCAGTTGGCTAAAATGGCTAGACATTCTGAAAAAAACTTTCAAGCTCAGCGAAATCCTTGAACCATCAAAGAATCTGATGTTTTACCAAATCAATAATACAACACTCATAAATAATGGGAAGGAATCAATGAATAAATAACCACATTTTGGATTAAATGGAGATTTTCCATGGCACACAGTAACTCCTGAATGGATCAGTCAAAAACAACAACCTTAAACACGCTTGATTGAACGGTGATCATGTATCAAACAACATTAAAGATCAACCTAAAACTGTGCAAATCTTTCAAATCTCACCTGTCCTCTCTTCCTCCTCTCGTGCACATTATCCAGGGGAAAAGATCTTCTTTTACTTGCTCTGCAGGGTCCATCCAGGCATCTTTCAAAGTCATGCTGTCTAAGGGCTCTTGAGGTCTCTAATGCTCCAGAACTTCCAGGCGAGGGGTGCTTGTTCTTCTTCTTGCGTCCCTGTTTGGCTAAATCCTGTCTGTGCTGCTCAGGGGTCTCAATCACCTTGGGTTCAGAGGATTCCAGGGCCCTGGGTCTCCTAAACAGGCTATGTAGGGAGAGAAACACCAGGGTGCACAGCACATACATGATGGTGCTGACTAGCAGAGTCACGAATGGGTCCGCCAACACGTTCAGTCAGAGATGGAGTAACCTGTAAAAGACATCCCGGCTGATCTCGTTTCAGGGTCAGTGCCAGCACAGAACACTATCTTCCGGTTGAAGTTACAGTCGTGATATCAGCTCTACTGCGCTGTGCATGGTTTCAGACTGAAGTCCAAAAAGGACAAATTCAAAACCAGTTTTGGAATAAAGTTCCCCAATAATAGTCGCCTTTTGCTTCTTTTCACGCCAGTTCTTTGTTGTATTCACCAGGAAAATGCCTTCTCCATGGTAAAACTGCTCAGTACATGTTATTCCGATGCATCAGAGCTTCTTCTAATGCTCATTTAGGCTGATAATCTGTCCATGATCTGATCGGCAAATGAGATGGCCTCTCACGTCGCCCGAGAGAGGATGAGGGAGGGCTGACTAATGCACACCTGCTTTTAAACCCCACAAAGCCATTTTAACCTACCTGGGCACATCTATAAAGACACACCCTGATAAACAAGCTTATGCAAACACACGCACACTTGCGGAATAATAGAATGAGTAAATGGTTCGCTAACCGGGAAAGGCTTGTGAATGTTTGGGTCCTTATCTTTCACATCTCCATTCCTCTTCTTTGGAGAACTTC
>NW_024121499.1:6535465-6653990 GCF_016745375.1 Pimephales promelas | reverse complement strand
TTTATCACAACTTGTGTGCTTTCTCTGGGGGAGACAGAGTGAACTACTAAAATCTCCTTTTGAGATCCATAAAAGAAAGGATGACATACAGCATTAGAACAACACCAGGGTGAGTAAATGACTTTCACTTTAGGGTGAACTGTCCCTTTAATGGAGCTTTTACAATGACAGTGAGTAAATTCGCAACTTGTCACTGTCAGTGTAAACACCCCTATACACACAACCGATGAACACAGATGCACAGAGAAAACCTGCTTTTTGCTTTCAAGCAAAGCCAGTTATGATTTCTGAGATCTCGGACCAAAAAAACACGAACACCACCAGCATTAAAGATTAGGGGTGGCACGGTACATGAAAAAACACCCGAACCGTTCGGTTCGCTTGTCTCGGTTCGGAGCGCGTGTGCGTCTCACGGTTCGACGCATGCGCAATGTAACCTCGTGCCCGTATGTGACGTGTGTTTTCTTTTCGCGCGACATAAACTTGTTCGACTTGGACCGGCGCTGCAGAGAGCGATCGGTGAATAACATCAATCTAGCGCGAGTCGGCTCCGTATGCATTCATCACTTTCGCGGTATTTGATGTCATTACCGATCGCTCTGTCTGTGCAGCGCCGGTTCAAGTTAATAAACAAGCCAGTAAAAGTGGAGTATGGAGCGCTGCAGGTCACGGCACGCGGAGAAATGGCAAGTGGGAGAGATGAGGGAGTTGGAGGATGCGCCAGCGTCGTATAAGTCTATGGTATAAGTCCGGTGTGTGGGAACATTTTGGATTTCATGTTATGATATTTTAATTTAACTACAGTGGCACTTTATGTATAGATAAGAGCTTCAGTCATACGTTTCCAAACCCAAAAAAGTGGAAAAAAGTACCCTCACATTTTGGGAATAGAAGCATTGTTGATACTGTTTTTGTTTTGAGGTTGAATTTCAATTTCACTTTATGTTTATGGCCTTTGCTATTGCTATAGCTTAATTATCTATAGGCAATGAGGTTTCATGTATATTGACATTTAAAAGACAGTGTTTTAAGAGTTCCTCTCTTTTTCTTTTAAAAGATAGAATTTTGAAGTTAGCAGTTGATACATGAAAGTTAATTTTTTTGTGTAAATAAGATTTATGTGATAAAAATGCACAAGTTCTTGTAGAGATAGTGATACACATTCTCCTTTTTTTGCCAAATAAACAAAAAGCATGTCAATTTCTTCTCTCTTGCTGTATCTAAATCTCACCTAGCTTTCCTCTGAGATAGTCCCAAAATGTGCTAAAAGTCAAAGAGTCAAATTCAGTTTGTGCATGATTGCATGAATATAATATATATTTTTTTTAATACTGTATCCTAAAGTGTGGATAATTATATATATCACATGCTGAAGTACATTTCTGGAGTGTTAAAGATTAAAAGAAAAATAACAAGAACCGTACAGAACCGAAAACCGTGACCCTAAAACTGTGATACAAACCGAACCGTGGGTTTTGTGAACCGTGCCACCCCTATTAAAGATGTCATCTACTACTGACCACAGTCATTTGATAGACAGATTTAATGCAGTTAGGTTAAGTGACCTGTGGGGTGGGTGGGGGGGCTATTAGTCACATACTTGGGAGAGGCATCTGGGGTCACACACCATCAATCATCAATACTATACATCTGAAGTACACAACGGAGTGACATCAACTATTTCACAGTAGATCATGGAAATACTATTGCAATAACACAAAAATTACGACCCTGAAGAGAATGTGAGCTAGTCACTCTGCAAAGTTTCAGGGTTTCAGAGGTCAAAAATGAGCATCAGCGGACGTGAATCTACATTTGCAATAAGCACTTAAAATGGGACAAAGATATCTCAAATATATGATTTCCTATAAAGTTGCAATCTGACCCATGACACATTTTTGACCTTTGACCCCTGCAGAGTAATCTGGTTGACCTTGGAGAGCCTGTGGGTGACCTCTGTGTTAGCCCCACCCACCGCCTTGGAGAGCAGACCATATAGACGGCCGCGGTCCATCCTCAGCTGCAACACATGCGAAGAGAGAGAGCCGTTAACCTGCTCTTCCACAACACCGCAATCAACTAGATTCACGAAACCCGGTCAGGAATGTTACGGAATCTGGTAAAAGTTGTGTGAATAAATAAAAGTAGTCTCTGTGTGAATGAACGGAGCAGTGACACTCATGGCGTTTCAGCGTCCGCTGTCTCACTACATCAGGACACGAGCACAGCACAAGGAACTTCACCTCCACAGCTGCTCATTTGAGAAAACTATCATCAGACACAAAAGTAGTGCTGGGCGGTATACCGGTAGAAATATAATTTTTGATATCAATAATCACATTGTTACTAGGAAAAATTTGAATTCCTGATATCAATAATTAAATTGTCCCTAGTTGAATTGTCTATTCATGATATCAAAAAATGTAATTGTTGATATCAAGAATGTAATTGTTGATATCAAGAATTCATATCCTGGAGATGAATAAAAGCTAAAACGGCTTGCCATACATTTCAACCAGTAACAATTGAATTCTTGATATCAAAAATATTTTTTTTTACTAGTAATAATTGTATTTCTGAAATGTGAAATTGGAATTTCAACTAGACAGAAATCAATTCTTGATAAACAATTACATTTTGTGATATCAACAATTTAATTGCTGATATCTGTAATTGTATTTTCACTAGTGAAATTTCACCATAGGCTGGCATTCAAAATGAATTGTTGATATCAATTGATTTTTTACTAGTAGAAATATAATTTTTGATATCAATAATTACATTGTTACTAGTAAAAATGCGAATTCCTGATATCAATAATTAAATTGCCACTAGTTGAAATGTCTATTCTTGATATCAACAATTCAATTGCTACAAGTAAAAATCATTTTTGATATCTGAAAATGTATTTCTGATATCGATATTATTTCAGATATCTAAAATGGCTTTCTTACTAGTAAGAAGAAATTAAAATTGTCACTAGTAAAAATTTAATTATTGATCATCAAAAATGAACATTGTTACTAATAGCAATTCAATTGTGGATATCAAGAATAGACATTTCAACTGGTAATTATTGATATCAAAAATAAAGGTTTTTACTAGTAATAATTGAATTTCTGATGTGTGAAATTGGAATTTCAACTAGTTTTCAATTTTCAATTACATTTTTTGATATCAACAATTTAATTGCTGATATCTGTAATTGTATTTTCACAAGTGAAATTTCACCATAGGCTGCCATTCAAAATGAATTGTCGATATCAAGAACAAGAACTTGAAAATTTGGGAAAAAAATAAAAACAGAATATCACAGGGCCTCATTAAATGTATAATCTGACGTGAACAGATATCAACAGACCACCACGGTCACCACAAACGGGGTCAGATCTGAGAAACGCACGTCCACATGATAATCCAGGACACTCTAAATGTTAATAATGTATGAGAGCGGCTGGTGCAGGAGGTGTGTGTGTGATACCTGCTGGCGGAGCTGCCCGCTGGTCCTCTGGGACTCGTGGAGCTGCTGTTCGAGCTCTCTGAGGAGCTGTCTCTGCACACACAGCTGCTCCTGCAGCGTCTGGTTACGGGCCTGAGCCTCCATTAAAGCCTGCTTACACTGAGCCGACTCCACTTCAACCGTCTTGGTCACATACTGCAGGAAGAGTGACAGACAGACACATTAATTCACTTTTATTAGGTGTTCATCAGCCCTGAGTATGAGCCTTCACAGGCTATTTGGAGATAATATATATATATATATATATATATATCTCTTTCAGTATGGTTGATTCTCTAGATGTGGAAACTGGACACGGTACCAACACTTGATGTTTGGCTAAGTGAGTTGTACATAAGAAATTATGATTTATCAATAATGACAAATGATATTTATTCTGGAAAATCCAAAAGTCTCTATTCTGTGAATATTAACACCTCATAGCTATACACTTTAAAAATGAATATGCTTTATCTAATCAATAAAATTGTGGCAACAGATTACAAGCAATATTATTTATTAAATTGAACAAATTAGAATTGAGTAATACTTAATCAAATGAACATTCTAATTTGTACAAATTTAATTAATAATATTGCTTGCAATAGGTTGCCACAATTTTATTGATTAGATAAAGCATATTATTTTTTTCAGTGTACAGTATTTTTGTATTAGTTTTGCTTTAAGGATGTAGCATCTATACCCTCACATTACTTTAATTATGGACGTTTGTCTTTGACGCTCTTTACATACTTTGTTTCTAATTCTGTTCATTTTAAATCCACTGTGGGAAAGATGTTCCAGTACACAAGTATGACTCAGTTTATAATATGTATGCGATTACACAGAAAAAAAAAAAAAAAAAAATACACATTCAACATGAATAATTGCCTTGTGTTCACTTCTTTAAATAATACACACAATGAAATGCATGAATCAATCATAACAAAATGTATAAATCATTAAACAAATAGCATGGTGGGGACAGTAACAACATTAAACAACACACACGAGCAGTGGTACAAACACATCACCTGTGTTAACTGGCGTTTATTTTATGCAAAACTGTTGTTTTAAAATGAAGTGTGTGTTACTGTACATTCACAGTCCGGCATCATAATAGTAAAGTAGTTTTGCTTTAATTATTTGCTATTTAGGCATATTTACTTTAGCTAAATAACTCAAACAAACCCACAAAAAGCCTCAGTGATAGAAGTTCAAGCTTACATTTCAATAAAACCCTTTGGCAACACTTTATTTTAGTGTCCTTGTTACATATTTAATATATACTTATTGTAGTAATAACAGTAAATTATGCATAATTACAAGCAACTAACCCTAAAACACACAAGTAAGTACGTGTAGTTCATTTATATTACTCAGTACTTAACAATAGATAATTACGACACCTTAAAAGAAAGTGTAGCCAACATTCAACATTGTGCTCTGCTATCACACACTCGCCTTGACCTGCAGCGGCTGTGCAGCCTGGAGAGACAGAGCTTCCTCAGCGTCACGAAGCCGAGAGGTCAGCTGATCCTCGCTCTGGCTCCTGTGGCATGACGCCTCTTCCAGCTGCTTCTGGAGCTGCTGTCTGTGGTGCGCGGCCTCCTCCAACTGCTCCTGCAGCTGAACCACGACACCCGTCCTCTCCTGCACCTGCTGCTCCAGCGCGGCCAGCCGGCGCTCTCGCTCGCGACACTCCTCGCCCTTACGACACAGCTCTCCACGCAGGGCCTCCGCATCCTGAGGCCGACACATTACATAACAAAACAGAGTGTGAGAATAAACACGAGGTAGATAGCATATCAAGTAGGGCGGTCACTAATGATTATTTTGGTAATTGGTCATTATTTTGTTGAGAAATCTGATATTTTTGTGTGGTAATAAAAATAGACCTAAGAAAACAATAGCCTTAAATTACTTAATATAGAATACAAATGATATTCATATAAAGCATCAATATGGTTCATAAAACAATACAGTTCAAATAGATAATATACATAGTATAAACAATCATGTGAACTTTATGTATTATAACAAATGCCTGCAGAGGGCGTTACACTTCACAGCAGATCAAATCCTTGTTTAATATTGGCCAATCGACATTTAATCAAAATGTTTACTTAATCTTTAATATTTGGCCCTTCTTTATGATAGAAGTGCCACAGCCACCGTAATTTCTTTGAACAAGAATATGTGCACATCAAAACATGCAAACTCAGAGCAAGGGCAAACTTATTTTGAAATCACAGTTTGCATATTTAGAAAAGTGATATATTCTGTTGGCGTAGGTTTATAAATGATTTAACTCTCAAATCTAATGAAATGGTGCACATTAAGTTCCCAGATGAACGTTCTAAGTAACCTAAACTCACAAAATACGAGATGTACATACATGAGACATCTTTCACTCATGTAAAGAACAGTAATTACTGTGAACAGAGCTACTCTAAGGCCGTGTGTCCACCAAACCGTTTGTCTGGCATATGTTTTCAATTGGAGTGCTGCGTTTCTTTAAACGGCATGAGCGTAACAAGGTGCTGAATGTTTTTTTCACGCTGAAGCGCCCAAAGTTTTTTACTGGTCGCCGAGAGTTTAAAAATGTTCAACTTGGATAAAACTTGCTCATCACTGTCACTTATTACTAGGGCTGGGTATTGAGACAAATTTCACAATTCGATTCGATTTCGATTACGATTCGATTCAATATCGATTATTTTGGATATCAGTGACAATAATTGGCAATTTTTCTCAAGGGAATCAAATCTCTTAAATGCTGTAAACTATGGTCTATAGTCTAGTTGTAGCCTACTAGGCGTCATTAGCCTAATATGAAGGTAATGATTAACTGTTTTTTAGCTATACAAACACGTAAATTACACTTTTATTTATTTGTATAAGAAGATTATATGAAATATAAACATTTAAATGGTGGCTGTCATAAAAACTTGCCAGATTTACTCAAATATGCATTAAATATTGAAGAACACTAACGAGTGTGGACTAACGAGTTTATGTGGGTTTTCTGAGGTAAATATGACGATACATGACATTGATTACAAGCTGTTTAACTGACGTCTTTCCACGGTTGAAACGCAGATTGAGCGAATCAATGTGACATGATACGGATTTAGATAAGTTGTACTCTATCTTTTAACACACTTTCAGATGCTCATTCATGTTTATTTCGCACTGTAGCTTGTATTATTAAACCGGAAGAGAGATCAGCGCTGCTGCTTCTCTTGAGCTTCTCCAGAGTGATCTCACGTCACACCGCCAAAACGGCAAAACGCTATTTATGTTTTTGAATTTCTATAGAAAATTGACGTAATTTAAAAAATTGAGACTTTGTTTCATGTCAATAGTAACAAAGGACAAAGATTATTGCGATTTGTTGGATGCGCGATTTGTTGGATCCAATGTCTCATTCATTCAAATGAAACAGGATGACTAATCGATTCTTGAGATTTAAGAATCGATATCGGTTTGTAAAAATGAGAATCGATTAATATCGAGAAATCGATATTTATTACCCAGCCCTACTTATTACACAACCGTCCAATCACAGTGGAGGAGGGGCGGGACTAATACCTCACTGACCAACTGTCACAACATTGTTTCTGTACAACGACCTCAACGGGCAGAGCTAACCGAACAAAATGGACAAAAAATTTATTTTTAGTATGAAACAAATTATCGGCGAAATCAGTTAAAAGTAAACTGTGCTGCGGATATTCTGTATCATAGCAACGAAACGTCTCAACGGAAAAGAACCGCTGCCAAAATGTTCAAGCGCTCAAAGCTAAGTGTCTTCAGCAGAGCGTCTGGCGTTTTCAGTGGTGACCTACATGCATGTAAATAATTAAAGAGCCTATATATTAAATATATATGTGGTTTTTAAATGGTTTTAATACATCTTGCAGCCTTTGAAAACTGTCTAATAATGGATTCTCATCCATGGAATGAGCCACTTCTGGCATTTTGTCGCTTACTCGACATGGGTAAAATTGGATTTTTTAAAAAGCATACTCTAATTTAATCAAGGAATCGAAACAGCCCTAATTTCAAGCATCAAGTAACCAATCGGATTGCATTTGAAGTTTGCAATGATTCACAACCTGGTTGCAAAGATTTCGATTTTTCATTGTTTGACCTATAAAGGTAAGATGGTCGTGCGAGTGTACCTGGCTGTGCGGGCAGTGGGCAGTAGAGCAGCTGGTCTGGGTGTGACTGGCCCTCAGCTCCTGTTTGAGCCGCTGGTTTTCACTCTCCAGCACCTCGAGCTGTTTCTCCAGATCTGTCGCCCCCTACACACACACACACACACACACACACACACACACATTTACTTAGCTAACTGAATGAGTGAATGATTTAATGTAGGAGTCCCACTTTATATTAAGTGGCTTTAAGTACTATGTACTTACATTGAAATTAATAATTTGATACAATGGACTTATTGTGTACTTACATGTTTTAACATTGTACTAACGTTTTAAAAATACTTGCATATAATTACAGCTGTAATTAATTTATGTAATTACATTTGTAATTACACTGTTGACCCTACCCTTGCACCTTAACCCCTTAACTGTCACCGTCCCGGTACCGGGACGCCTAACTTTACTTCACTATATTTCTATTAAATCCTAATCTAATTATGACAAATTATATATTTTTGGAAAGGTCTAAGACTTCTAATTAAATATTCGACCCCAGTTTTGTGTTAAAAATTATGTAGGAAGAGTAATTAATGAATTTATGACAAGAGTGCACCTAAAAAAATCTGCATCATAACAGGAGGTCTGACCTTTGTCACAAAAAGTTGATGCACCCACTTTTAATCATTGAAACTTCTGTTTTTATGCTAAAAGTTCATAATAAAACATATAATCTAGTATTTTTCAATAAAAAATAAAAAGTATAGTATAAAATTATCCTCTAAAAATGATAATATATATGTATATATTATCCTCTAAAATATAATAATATTTTTTATCGCCTTTTTTTATTATGTCACACATTTTAGTAGTTATCATAAATTAGGTATCATTTGAAAGCTTATAAACTCAGAATTCATCCTGTGAAAACCATTTTATAATTGAACGTTGCGTTACCATAGAAACGGTACCTCCGCCAAAAAGGGGAGGCTCCTCCCCTTTTGGGCATCCTTATATTTCATAATTTATGATCAAAACCTTTATTAATCTTGACAAAACACATATTGTCAGAAAGGTCTGAGTCTGAAGGTTCCACATTTTGTGACAAAATTGATATTTGGACAGAAATGTATTAATTTGTTAAGGCAGAATGTACACAACTAAATTCAATGGAATTCAATGGCACCCGGTGGCTATTTTTGGTACTATGCCTAAACAAAATCTCATGGGAACTTCAATTTTTGTGATATCAACTTCAAATTTGGAACATAACTTGGTTAGATTTATGGCTTTGATTTTATAGCAATTTTAGAGTAAAAATATTTTGTAAAATATATATTTTATATAAAATAAAAAATATATAGTACAGTATATTTGATTTACTGTGAATTAAAACTTCCATAACTTTTTCATACTTTCATTTTTTGAAGTGTTTTCACTTCAGCAATAATCTGCTGAGTGTTTTCTTTAAAACAAGACCAAACTTGGGTATATATTCCAAGGCATTCTTAAATTACAACCATTTAAGTGTGAATAGAGCATTTAACCCCCATTCTCAAAAAGGGGGGGGGGGGGGTGACAGTTAAGGGGTTAAACTACCCTTAAACTGACCCATACCACCACACCTGTCCCTAACCTTACCTGTATCACACCTCAATAGCAGCAAAAGTGTTTTACAATACAACAGGTACACAATAACACGTTGTACTTCTTTTTCGATGTAAGTACATAGTACAGTACTTTAATTGGGGGAAGATATATATCTTTATATTATTATACATAAAATGTAATTTCTGTGATGCAAAGCTGAATTTTCAGCATCATTACTACATTTTTTAGTGTCACATGATCCTTCAGAAAACATTCTGATATGATTTGCAGTTCAAAATGAATGTCTTATTATCAGTAATGTTGAAAACTGTTGTGCTGCTTAACATTGTGGCAACTGTGGCAACTGATGCTTTTTCAGGATTCTTCTTTTCTAGAAAGTTCAAAAGAACATTTATTTAAAATAGATTCTTTGTAACATTAAAAATGTCTTTACAAATAGACTGTCACAATTTGAACGGTACAGTAATTTAATGCTATGTGTTACAAAAATTAAATAAATTAAAATGTTAATTATTTTAATGAACTGTTTTGTTTTTCTTCTAATGAGAATAAGATTCATAATATTTAGCTTCTGGGGACAAATTTTTCAAAATACAGATAACTACAGCCACGCCAATCTAAAATTACAGATCAGATCAGGGACACATTCCTCTGCTATCAACAAAACCAGATAACCAGGATTACCCTCCCTACACCTCCCATCATAAAATGAAATCAGGTCAGTGTTCTTTCTAAAACAATAGAAATGTGTTTCCACACAACTGTGACAACTCTCCCTGTCCCTAATAATCCCTCTCTCTCCCGGTTTCAGTCTCTCACCAGCTCAGAGCGCAGTCTCTCCACCTCCTGTGTCTGATCCACTAGTTTCTCCTCCAGCTCCTTGACCTACAAAACCACAAACAAACAGCATTATTGAGCCAGTTCTGTCTTTAAAAAGAAATGAATCATCCAGTTTCATGCATTCACATTTATGAGGTATCAATCTTCTTTAATCCAGCCAGACAGAAACAATGAATATTGATGCATAAAAGGTCACGATACATGGCGGCTGAGGAATGTAAATGATCTGAAACTGGCTGGAAAACTGAGCCCCATTCTTTGTGTGTAACGTACCTGTGTGCGCAGCCCTGTAATGAGAGCGAGTTGTTCTCCCTCGTCTTTTTGCAGTTGCTCCTGTGAGTGAATTTTACTCACTTGTACAGCGCTGGGAAAATCCAGAGGCTTTTGTATCAAAGTACTAGAGTTCCTCGCACCTACACAGAGACACATACAAACACAAACTTAATGCCACGCAAGCAGCTTTTTCTTATTTTTAGGTCACAAGCTAAGTCAACCTGCATTTATGTAGCACTTTATACAGATTGTTTCACTAATAAACAGGAAAATGACAGCGTTAATGTTGGAAGATTCATCTATTTTAAAGCAGCTCTACAGAAGACAACAGTATCATTATTCAGCTCAAGTCAGTTCAATGTCAAATCAGTTCAGTTCAATAACAGTGTCAATGTTGTTAATAAATGTAAATATGTATACATAGCTTTATTAATATTACATAAATATTGTTGCTGTCAGGCAGAAACCTTGTATTTCCATATTTCATCAGAAAAAAAGGAGCGCCCACATAAAAACAGTAAACTTTATAACCTAGTAGTTGATGAATACGTAATGTGATGCACTTATTGCCCCAGATGCAGCCACTCTAATGATGGACAAAACATATAAGGTTTTTGGCCAGCGAATGTCAGATAACTCCTTCAAGCTTGATTTTGGTAAAATGTTAATAATATAAATGACAGATGCACACGTCTGACCATACATAAAGCCACTATGACAACGTGGTGTTTAATTATTTAAAAAATACTTTTCCATGTCCTAAATGTAGCGTTTTGGAGATACAAGGATTCTGCCTGACAGCAAAAAAAAAATAAAAAAAAATGTATAATATATATATATATATATATATATATATATATATATATATATATATATATATATATAATTATATTTTTTTTATTTGTATATATATATATATATATATATATATATACACACAAATAAAAAAATTATAATTATATATATATATAATTATTATTTATATATATATATATATATATACACACACACATACACATATACACACACACATATATATATATATATATAATTATTATTTTTTTATTTTTATACATGTATATACATATATATATATATATATATATACATATAATATATATATAAAATTTTTATATATACAAATAAAAAATAATAATATATATAATATATATATATATATATATATATATATAATTATTATTTTTTATTTGTATATATATAAAAATAATTATATATATATATATATATATATTATGTAATTTTAATTATAATATATATATATATATATATATATTATAATTAAAATTACATATTATATATATATATATATATATATATATATATATATTATAATTAAAATTACATATTATATAAATATAAACATTCATAATAATATAATAATAATAGGTCCCATTTTATACAAAGTGTCTTTTAACTATGTACTAACATTTAAACTAATAATTTGATACAATGCACTTATTGTGTAGATCATCTTTCCCCCATTATACTTATTTATAAAATACCTTCATGTAATTACAGCTGTAATTAAAATCTATAATTCCTCCGTAGTCCCTTCTCTTACACCTTAACCCACCCTTAAACCCACTCAAATCAAACCGGTCCCTAAACGTACCCGTATCCCACCTCAACAGCAGCAACATGAACACAATAATAAGTACCTAACAATATTTTTTGATGAAAGTACATAGTTAACAACACCTGATATAAAGTGTGACCAATACATGATGTGTTTCTCACCTGTAGGGGACACAGCTTGGTTGAGCTGGACGCCGTTCAGTCTGAGCTGCTCTTGAGGTTCTTGGTTAAAGGATGAATGTTCCTCGTAATGGTGGTCGTCGTGTGTCTGCAGTCGTTGTAGCAGGAGTTGTTTCGCTGCGTCTTCGTTGCGCAAGCGTGCCTGGAACTCACAAACTCTCTCTTGCAGCGTCTGCACACACAAGAAATCTGTGTTAAATTCAATCATGAATGCCAGCTGTACGACCTGAACAACTACACACAAACTAGCAGGAAGCAGATTTAAACAGTGGGAGGATTTTATTAAAATGAAAATGAAAACCAGGTTACTGAGAAAGTGCTCTTCAGGTTCTTCAAGTGTCATTTACACAACATACTCATGTCATCCCAAACACATATGGCTTTATTACATTATTTACAATATTATTCCTTTATTTACACAATTTTATAATTTCAATTCAAGTTCAGACTTTAAAAACTGTATGGTTTTGTTGTAACAAAAAGAGCCAGGACATTTGCAAAAATATATCTCATCATGTATCAAAAGAAAACATTAACATATTTTTGAAATAACATGAGTAAAAAAGACAAAATTAAACAATTCCTTTA
Organism: Pimephales promelas; assembly: GCF_016745375.1. The sequence goes on along the minus strand of NW_024121499.1, from coordinate 6,641,240 downwards.
ACTTCACAATAGAACTTAATGAGCAAGTGACTATTTCTACTGGCACAAACTACCTCGGATACAGCTTTCAGGGACTCGGGCGACTACAAAACCTCTAGTAGAGAGATTTAAGCAAACAAGGAGAACTACGAACAGAGTTTAGACTTTACAGCAGCACAGTGTGTTTTGTAAAGATGACGTCAGAACGAGGCAAGTAGCACACACAGCTAAGCACAAAGAAAGAATGGGAATTACGTAGGCAGACGTCCAGGAACAGGACAAAGTAACCTTCTGTGCAGGTGAAATGGAGAGACGGCAGTGCAGACACAGAAAAAAAAGACAGAGAGGGAAGAAAGGAGCATGAAAACAAAACAATCAATGATGTGACATTGATGGATGACAGATGACACACAAAAGAACATTTGCGGGAAAAAATGTGCACATACCAACTCTTTGAGATGATGCTATTTTGAAGATTTGAAAATCTGATGTCTTAAAATCCTGTATTTCAGTGATTGGTTAGGCTGGAATTCCCACTACCGACTCACTGTACCTCTACCTGGTCAACACAGATAGATCTAGAGAAGCACATACAAAGCTATCCCACTTTTTAAACTATTGTTTGTATTGAGAAGAGCCGTCAATGCATTGAAAAGCAGAGGCCTGGACAAACCATACATGTGATCTCCAGCCAATCGGATCTCTTCTGCGCTGATGGTATGTTGAAAAGACTGGAAACCCAAGCACACTCAAATCTCTATTACTCTAGATTGTCCTTTTCAGAGAAGCTTCACCCACCCCTGGAGATCAAAGAGAGGAGGACTGTGCTCCTAATGTATCATTAACCTACAGCGGATCGTGTTATGCAACTCCAGATGAGCTACAGGAGTCATATCTATTCAACATGCGCAAGTTACAACTTAGCCTAGTTTTGATGTAAAGGGGGACAAAGTTACTAAATATTTTTTGCGTTACACTATTACATTTGTTAAAACGTAAATATGTATAATCTGAATATCTCTGGAAGCCTCCGATAAGGAGAAATGGTTGGAATAAAACAGACTTCAATCCTTTAGACATACATGATCATGTTGACATTACACATCTACATTTTAAGAGCGAGAACGTTGAACATAAATTACTTTGTTAGCTCTTCAACAAAACCCCGTCCTAAAGAGCACACCACTTTGGGCATCGGTCCGTGTCCATGTCAAATTAAATCAATCATAATAAATATATTTCATTTCTTGTGTTTTTTCAGTATCACGATCCTTATTAATTTCAAATGCAGTTTCAGAATGTTATTACATATTATGCATTATGCATTGGCAACATATTTTTACTGTTAGTTATGCAAAAGTTAGAATCAAGGATAAATTGAAATTCATGGCATTTCAACAAATTCTGCTCACATATGAAGGCTGCTATTGGAAGATTAAAGGCAAACGACATATTACTTCATGAAGAGCTTACGACCTACTAGACTTGTAGTCAAGACCGCCTAAACCGAGACCAAGACACTACCAAGACCAGAGGGTATCGAGACCGAGACCAAGACGGACCAAGTCGAGACTAAGACCGAGACCGAGACCGAGACGGACCAAGTCGAGACCATGACCGACACCAAGTCGAGACCAAGACCAAGTCGAGACCAAGACCGAGACCGAGACCAAGTCGAGACCAAGACCAAGTCGAGAACAAGACCAAGACCGAGACCAAGTCGAGACCGAGACAAAGTCGAGAACAAGACAGAGACCGAGACCAAGACCAAGTCGAGACTAAGACCGCCTAAACCAAGACCAAGATTGAGACCAAGTCGAGACCAAGACCAAGATCAAGACCAAGTCGAGACCAAGACCGTCTAAACCGAGACCAAGACCAAGATTGAGACCAAGTCGAGACCAAGACCAAGTCGAGACCGAGACCAAGACTGAGACCAAGACCAAGACCGCCTAAACCGAGACCAAGACCAAGACTGAAACCAAGTCGAGACCAAGACCGCGACCAAAACCAAGTCGAGACCAAGACCAAGTCGAGACCGAGACCAAGACTGAGACCAAGACCAAGACCGCCTAAACCGAGACCAAGACCAAGACTGAAACCAAGTCGAGACCAAGACCGCGACCAAAACCAAGTCGAGACACAGACCGAGACCAAGACCGAGACCAAGCCGAGACCGGAGGGGAAGTTTAGATGTGTTCTGATAGTTCAATGATGTTCATTGAACTATCAATGAACATCTTTTCTGACCATAATAAAGGATCGCAAAGCCAAGAGAAACATTTGCAGAAACACGATGGAGTCCGCCTTTGTAATTGTAACGCAAGCGTTTCTATTTTTGTAATTTTTTTTATTGAAGACATTATAAGCAAAGAAGAAAACGGTCACAATTATAGAACAAATAAATGGAAAGAAAAAAAAGACACAAGACAGGGGTACATAAATTATCAGAAAAGATTACATATCAAACGAAAAGATTAAAAGACTTACATATTTCAATTCTTTTTAAAGCTTTCTTGGTACACAAGTTAGAGATAATCCGAAAGTAATGTTGTATTTGCAAGCGTATGGCGACGTACACAGTGACGTAACGGCGTCGTTCCCTGGGCGCTCTAGTCAGTGGAAAAACAAATAGGTTCTGAAGCGGTTCGCAAGTTGAACCAACTCCAAACCAACTTTGAACCAGCACCAGTTCCGAACCAGTTCTTTTTTTGGTGGAAAAAGGGTAACAATGGATCAAGTACAGACCAAACTTCCCATCCTCAAATGTTGTCTAATCCTTCATTATATTCTTATCAATCTTTCCATTTAAAGCTCAAAAACAGTGAGGTGTTTTAGATCTAAAGCAGCCCTAATCTAATCTAATCTAATCTAATCAACTAAATGAAATGGGATCTGCCTGCAGATGTTACCCTGAGGGAATCTCAGACTGAAACAAACTGAGCCCGTGGTCATTTACAGACAGTCTGAGCAAGCAGCTGCGCTGAGAAGCCCTGAAGCAGATAACATTGTTTAAACACAGAACACAAAGGCAGTGCTGCCTGTTAGCGGTGACCTATGAAACCTGTAAAATCAATTACGCAAAGATCACACAGATATAGAACAGACCGGTCGCACAGAAACCAGCTCCTGGGTGTAGTGATCTGGTGAAGATGATTCAACCACAACACACCATCACAGAAACAGATGGATGAGAATTGAATGCATATTTTTAATGCATTTTTTATGTTGTGAAATAAGTCTCTTCTGCTGATCAAGGCTGAATTTGTTTGATCAACATTTTTTTTTTTCAATATATTTATTAACTATTTACCAACATATAAAACACACACACCCAGAACAAAAATGCAAAATACAGTATAGACACATATTGATGTCTTTCGCATCATTACAACTTAGCATATCTTGTACAGGACTCACATCTTCAAGATTAATGAACATAAAAAAAAAAAAAAAAAAAAAAAAAAAAAAACACACATACAAACTATTAAGGCCTCCTAATACTAATACATCCTATAAACTCACATATCTTCAATTGTCTCTTTAAATACGTCACTATCCTCTTTCTCTATGAATGATCTAAATGATCAACATTTTTTTAGTATTTTAAAGCGTAATCTATTCCTGAGATGCAAAGCTGAATTTTCAGCATCATTACTCTAGTGTCACATGATCCTTCAGAAATCATTCTAATATGCTGATTTGCTGCTCAAGAAACAGGATTTTCAATGTTGAAAACAAGTTGTGCTGCCTAGTATTTTTTTTCCAGAAAGAACAGAATTTATTTGAAAATGGAAATCTTTTGTAATATTATGTCTTTACTGACACTTTTGTAATAAATGAATGCATCCTTGCTGAATAAAAGTATACATTTCTTTAAAAATTACCCCAAACGGTAGGCGTAAATGGTCTAAAACACAGAATCTAAAGAAAAAAAGTGTTGGTGGTGGTTGCCCGACCATTGCTATTCAGGCAAGTAAAGTGCGCTGAATTGTTTTTAGAAGCAAATCCCTGAATCGAAACCACTAATAATATTAATTGTCCAGGTTAATGTTGAATTTTTAGCCAAGTAAGTGTCTGATCCTTTAGAACTGACAAAAGTCCCAGAATGCCTAGTATGAAAAATCATAACGCTTTTGCTAACACCACTCGCAGGGTCGTACCTGTATCAGCAACTGCTGCTGTTCTGAGGTTGCCGTTTCAGCGAGGTCAGAGGTCAAACGGTGTCGTTGAAGGACAGAATTGGGTAACGAGAGGAAGGAGCTCTCCTCCTCACCATCACTCATCAGGATATCCAGGGAACTCGCTGAAGAAAACACACAAACAACAAAAACAGTAAATATGGTTATTTTGACAAAAGTAAAGAGGTAACACTATTTTAAAGTGTTTTTGTTACATACCAAATCAATAACATTAAATTATGCATTATTACATGCAACTAACCCTAACCCTATAGTAAGTAAATGTTGTTAATTAATATTAATCAGTACTTAAATATATAATTACACTGTAACAATGTAACAAAAATAAACAGTCAACATGAACTAAATCAATGAAAAATACTTCTAAAGCATTTATTAATTTTAATTAAAATGTTAATTTCAACATTTCTAACATTATTAAAATCAAAAGTTGCATCGGTTAATATTATTTAATGGACCCGAGCAAACAAACTAAAAATAATTAGTATTTTTATGAACTAATTTTAACTGTAACAAATTATTTTCTCGTTGGCTAATGTTAATGCATTAACTAATGGGGCCTTATTGTAAAGTGTTACCACACCAGTAAATATTGTTATTATTATTATTAAATTATATAAATTATATATTTCGTGATGAAATGGACCCAAAAGCAGCATGAAAGTGGTCCAGATCAGGGATATTATTGTTAACTAAAGATAAAACTATAAAAAAATATTTGTGATAAATTAATAAAATAAATTAAAATATAATTATTAGATGAAAAACTTAGATGAGAAATAAACTCAAAAGAATGATTCGTTCACTGATTGGACAGCTACTTCTCATGAACACACCAAGGGGATCTAGAAGCAAATGTCAAGATCTTCAAAAAAAAAAAAAAAAAAAACAGCTTCAATTTCCATCTATTTCTCACATAAACCCAACATATGGTTTCAGAAGATTAGGAATATAAGTCAAGAGTCTTGTGCGGTGGCGTATACAGCTGTACGGTTGTACACACTTAAGCATGAGGGCTCCGATTAACCTGAGAGATGTTTTCCCAGCAAATATTTCAGCAGTTATTACACGTCTTTCTGTTGACTGAACCAGTGAACCAATTATTTATGAACCAACCATTCTTTTGAGTGTTTTCTTTTCAGGAAGCGAATTGGACAAACGGGTTTGCAAAATGCTCTGAATCAGTTTGTATTTGTTCAGACTGTGCTCTCGGTGAATCATCTAAAGTGTTTTTTCTCAGTCAGAAAAAATAAATAAATACAGTATCGAGAACACGAAGTACTGTAGATATTCATCTACAAACAATGTAAACAAAGGCTACTTTGTGAGAGGTAATTGAGGAAAAACTGCGGTGTCATATGAATAAGCGGCCAGTGTTTGCGTCTGTCCACGTTGTTTTCATGTGAACACATTTTGTTGCTTTTAGTCATTTCGGTTTTAAAATGTGTTTAAAGACAAACTTCTCGCTGATAGCTTGGTCTGAAGAGTCTCACGTCTTCTAGAACTGCAAAGTAGGTACATAAATGCTAGAAATGATACGTTTATCTCAGAGTTTAATTATTAACACGAGGAATGAGCATATTGAACTTTTTTAGTTGCATTTTTTTTACTTCTTCCAAACGTCCCCTGGTCAAGTGGACAACTTTAACGCTTTTGGTTTCCCTTTAGAAGCTTCAGTCCTCCATCAATAACAGCTTTAAATCATAAAAAACAAGTTAATTTCTCTGTTTGTGTAACTTGAAAGAAATAGAAACCCTTCACAGTTTGGAACAACTGGACAGTGAGTAAATGACCGGATCTTCATTTTTGGGTGAAGTAATCCTTCAAGATAAACATGCATTGAAAACATCATCAATCAATCTGGTAAAGGTCCTCTAGGTACCACAGAAACACACATCCGAGGATAAGATAACAACCTGCTGCGAGTGATGCATTAACCTGGAATTCAATGTGGCCATGAACCTTCCCAAAAAACAACAATTTACCGTTTCGTTTGCCAAACACCTCTCGTTTACACTCACACAGATGAGACATGCAGCCTCTCGCTGGTACGGTTTGCGATGACACAGCAGTAGAGCCGCTTTCGTGGAAGAGTGTCAGACTGAATGCAAATCTGTCACTGCATCACAGCAAAAGCCAGCACTCGACATTTCCCTGTTTTTCCTCTTTGTTTGCTTCCCTTTTTAGTCCTTTTTGGTCTTTGTTTCTCACACAATTGCTGTGCCTGTTGTTATATCGTCCCATGCAGCACAGAGCGCATTAGCACACGTACATATTTTTCTTGCACTCACACACAATAGTCCCAGTGTTCAAGCCCTCCTCTCGTCTTTAAGGAGATTTATCCTTCTGTACCTGGAGTGCATGTTGCTCTGGATCCGTCTGTGAGCGGGCAAGACACATCCCTCTAGCTCTCCTTGATGACTGAGCCAGAGAGGTCTCTCTCTCTCTCTCTCACACACACACACACACACCAGCAATGTATCTCTCTTCTACTCTCTAACCACTACATACACTCAAACATTCAAACTATCCTCAGAAAAATGTTGCCAAACCGGTTTGTAAGTCCACCCATGTGACAGTGCTTACCATCCAATGAGAGGTCTTTGTTCCAGAGCTCCTGCAGGCAGGGTGTGTGGCCGACGTCCCAGGTCTTTCGTGTGCTGTACATGACCGCAGGGCCGAGCAGACCACTCCGCTGGACCGGCTGTAAAGCCAGACAAAATCCAATAAATACCCAAGTAATGAACATTTAGGGCTTTTCACACTGCACTTAACCCAGGGCTATCTTCGTTCTAAACACCGCTTTTAACCCCGGGTAAAGGAACGTTTCACATTTGTAATTTAGAAGCGGGGTTATGAAGCCCTGCTCAGGAGCAGGTTGAGCACTGCTTTTTAGAGATGGTCCTCGCTGCAGAACATGAAATCCACGGGGAGGAGTCGGATCCAGATCCAACTCCTCCCACCTTACATCTACCTAAACCTACACAGCTCCACCCCCTGATCCCTAACCCCACCCCTAAACCCACCCAGCCCCACCCCCTGATCCCTAACCCCACCCCTAAACCTACCCAGCCCCACCCCCTGAGTCCTAACCCACCCCTAAACCTACCCAGCTCCACCCCTCAGATCTGGATCCGACTCCAGATTTAATGTTAACCCCAGGTAAATTATTATCAGTGTGAAACGTGTAGCAAGGATCCCTTTTACCTGGGGTTTACAATAACCCAGGGTTAACTATTTCAAGTATGGAAAGCCCCTTTGTGCCATTAATAATAACGTTTTACATAGACATTTTATAAAATAAATTGAATCATTATTTGCACTCAAAATACCATGGCATAGCTTAACCATTTGCATCTATTTGATTTTATTTAAATAATCATAATTTCAAAAATGCATGTATTCAAATTGCTTAGAATGCACATAAAAACATTTCAGTTAAACATTATGAATCAATTAGTTAAAATATGTGGAGATTGAAAAATTGGATTGACCCATTATAAATATATTAAAATGGTTATTTCATTCCGTTTATTACTTAGTTCTATTACAATAATATTGCTAGTTTCTTACTGGTTTCATTTATGTACTGTATGACTGTATCACATTAAGTTTATTAGTTTATTTTAAAAACTGTGAAACCCAAATGTTATATGCAATTAAAATGCATAAATAATAAACTTAGGTCTACATATTTTTTTTTTTCAGTAAACCGCAGTCAATGTCTATACTTTTTCCACTCTTTTGGAAAGTCATAGAAGTGCTATCCTGGACTTTTCATTTTACCATTGAAGAAAATGGGAACAAACAAATGATAATTTTGCTTCTGAGAAGTTGAACCCTGGAAAAGTGAAAAGGGACCAGAACTTGTTCAATTGAACAATCTTCAGAGCCATACACACAATTGGTGTTACTACAAATGAGATTAGAGTGCACAGACTACAGGTCACACTGAGAGAAGAGGATTACGCTCCTTGCAGACAGACAAACAACAAAAGGACACCCAATGACTTCATAACTGACTATCAATAATGTCTTCTGACCACAAAAAAGGGCAAAAAACAAGGCGATGACAGTATTTACTCTATAATCTATTTAGTCCAGCACAGCCACTGTTGGAGGCAAAAGTTTTGCTCACTAAGATGTTTTTTCAAAGAAATCTATCCTTTTTTTTCCAGCAAGGATGCATCGAATTGATTCAAGTGACAACAAAGACCTTTAAAATCCCACAAAATATTTCCATTTCAAACAAGTGCTGCTCTTTTGAATTTTCTATTTAAGAAAATCCAGAAAATACAACACATTCTCATTCTCATCCTTTGGCGTCATATAGATTTAGACATTTCGTCGAAATACTACGCACATGGCACCATTTAGTGTCAATATAACACGCACGGTTATGGGTAGGTTTAGGTGTTATATTGACACTAAATGCCATGTGTGTTGTATTTCGACGAAATGTCATATGGCGTCACCTATATGATGCCAAAGGATGAGAACGGGCTCGGAAATACATGATCACGGTTTTTTTCACAATCCCCCAGAATGAAGGATCATGTGACACTAAAGTGATGATAATGAAAAATTCAGCTTTGCATCACAGGAATAAAGTGCACACACTCAAATATAAATCAAATAGAAAGAAGTCATTTTAAATTGCAATCATTTATAACAATATTACTATTTTTACTGCATTTATATGTAAATAAACGCAGCCTTGGTGAGCAGAAGAAACATATTTTTTAAATGCACTAAAAAAGCAATTACAATTGCCTTTTTTAAAATCTTAAAATCATGACATTGGGTGTGTGTATTGGGTAATTAATTATCAGAAAAAAATAAGAGAAAAATAAAAATAAAAACACCTTTTAAATGTGTGATGAAATATAACCTGGTCATTACCCATTTCAGCACTGCAGCATGAATAAAAAAGCCTTTAATAGGATAATCAATCTCAAATATTCAGCCTGAGCTAGTGTGTGGTAAACAGAAACCCTCTCTGTCATAGTAAAGGGGGTCACTGGCTGATTTAACATGTCTGGGATCGAAAAAAAAGGGTCAGAGGTGTATTTAAACACTGAATGGCAGAATAAGCTGTCAGTCTCCACCCAACAACACACGCTGGTCACGCTGAAACTAATCCGCTAGAGCACAGAACACACTTCGAGACTATTCACCCTGGTCTCTCACTGACTTCAACACACACATCTGCTGTACCATGAATCCAGTTCTCCTGCAGTCCTGAGGATGCACAAGCTGATCCCGCTCCAGCCGGCCCTTGTTGATGAGAGATCCCATCCAACACAACATCTTTATCCTCTCCAGTCACAACAAAACAGCTCTTAATCGCTCCACATCTTCAAAATGATGCTCATGTTGTTAGAAAGAAAAGAATCTGTTTCCTAACAGGTTAGTGAAGACGTCGCGCGTCTCCACCTCAGAGATAAGGCAGCTTGCGTCAAGTTCATTTTACCCATAATCCTTTAAGCTGACAGCAAATGACCTCTTTCCATCGCGACGGCACGGCGGACATTTTTGGACGGATTCAAGTCCAATCCTTGCACTAGCTTCACATTCCCCTGATATTTTGGAAAACATCTGCACGGTTCCAGCAGATTTCCTCATGCGAACACGGAGGACAAAAATAACTTTCAAAAGTTTGGGGTTGGAAAGATTTTTGCTAGAAGTCTGTATTTATGTGGATTTATTTTAAATAACTGTTTTATGTTGTACTATACTCTAAAAAGTGCAACCCAAATTAGGGTCAAATATGGACAAACCCAAATGTTGGGTTAACTTTCACTTTCAAAAGTACATTTTTTATTAATTTTTTTACAATTACATTGGGTTTTGTCCATATTTGACCCAAATTTGGGTTGAAAAAGCCCAGCATTTTATAGTGTGTCCTTTTTAAAATGTAATTCATTCCTGTTATGCAAAGAATAAACCTGGTGTCCATGATTCCTGTCTTTTCGACAACAGCACTTGACGAGCTCGTAATAACAACTGCAGTAGGATATTTCCAACAGCTTATGAATGCAAAAAACCTCACTGCTAAAATAGCTCAAAAAAGTTAGCTCTATAAGCATTTGTTTTTCATTCAAAATAGCTCTTTTAGCTTCCTATCGACATTAAAGTTAGTCCTAACTCCACCTGAGAAGAAACCTAAGAGCTCAAATGTGCTTTTAGGGCTAGAAAACACACTCTTAAATGTTCTCTCTAATTCTGGAATTAATAAACAAGTCCTCATAACAGTGTTTTGACCACCAGAGGGAGCCGTACACAGACCTCTTGATTTAAATGCGAGTCACTCTATACCAATTGTTGGATGCATTTTTTCAGGGTTGTAGACAGATGATGATCTGCATTACTAACAGACATCATCTCACAGTGAACAACAAAACACCTCAACATTTCAATTATCCCAGAGCTTTTCCTTCTCACTCTTCCCTTAAGGTCAATTTACACTCCGTCATTGGTAAATCAACACTCAGGCCCTTCTGATGTTTCACGGTGGTCTCCTGGGACGATCTCACACAGACTGCTCTAATGAAACGACGGATCTGAAACCGCACACCACACATATTCCTTTCATCCAGTGCAGATGGGCATTTCACGAGCTGAAAACGACGGAAGAGCTTATTCCCATCACACTGACATGGTTTTCATCTTCAGCAGCATACTTACACACAGCGGAGTGTGTGAATCTCATTAACCTACTTCTGTTTCTCTCTCTCCCCTGTGCTTCATCTTCTATTTTAGTTCTGCTACCCACATTTACAGAGACACACACAAAAAAATCATGTACAAATCCGAGAAACTGCTCTTAAAACAGCATTCAAAACATCTGAACGCAAGTGTTCAAGACGGAGACCTTTAAACACCTCAAAACAATATGAGATCCCCACTATATGACCTTTCAAACCAACTTCCAACTAATTTCAGTTGGATAACGATAAAGTCCTTCCAGACGTGACAGCGTTTTTGATTAGTTAATGAACAAAAATGTATGCAAGGGAAAATAATAGGCTAATGTACAGGATAATATATCATGACATTTTTGAAAATCATGCTTTGGGGTCTTTGAGACCCTAAACATCAAGAATGTAAAGTCAACTGCAACAGAAGAGGACAAATATTATTTTATATTTGAAATGGACAGCAGACCTTTTAAAGAGGTTCAAGCCATTTTGGGGATTAATGAAAAGCTTTAATTGCTAAAAAACTAAATTGTGTTGATGCATTATAGTTTGGTTTGTGTTTGTGTGTATATATATTTTTAAAGTACGCTTAAAGTGAGCAAATAAATACATTAAAATTTAAATAAAGATGAAATAAAAAGCAAATATACACTTAAAAAAAAAAATATATAATAAAATAAAAATATCCTGATTTATTAATAATACCCATATCCTCAATTACAAAAACTAGATCTGATGGATCCAGAAAGATTCATATATAATTTTTTTTTAAATGCATGAACAGGGTTATGATTGCGGTCAGTCTGTAGCACAAAACAATGGGCTCTATGCACGGCGTTATTTCCGGTGAAGGATTAAGGATGCTCGATAACTTCCGCCGATCGTAGAGTCCAATGCAATACCGAGAATTTATATTGAATTTTATACTCCATGGTTAGTCACAAAAACAGATAAAACAGACACCCCTCGTTGTGTTTATGCTTCTTTTTAAAATTATATTAAATAAACATAACTATATATAAAATTACATCTAAACGTATGTACGTTTCGTTTCAAAGACGGGAGGACAGTAAATATTGAAGACTCTGCCATAATCCCGTTTTCTCCGGTTTTCCTCCGCTTTAATCTACACAACCGGAAATGGACGAGCATCCTTACGTCAAATGCGGAACTTATGCGTGCATATAGCCCATAGTATACCTTCATGTTGGTAGCAATGTACATGCATGTTTGAATTTCGTGTTCAAACACACACTCTAATTCAAACACACACTTTTTTTTAATCAATTCAACATTAAAATACAAAACAAAAGCTCTCAGTAGCCCTCAATCGGGTCATGGGGTCTATACGACCCCAATCGACTTTTACTTAATAAAAAAAAAAAAAGGTTCCCTTCATCTCAGTGACTTTTCATACATTATCTATCTATACACACACAAAAACTGGGCTTGAATCGGTTGTTCTGAAGGTATGTAAAAAATGTTTACACTTCTGGTCTTTGGGGTCAATATGACCCCACATTGAAATCAATGGGAAATGTGAAAAAAAAACCTAAATATATTTTCTTCATGTGTCAAAAAACCCCCCAGCATAAATCTGAAATCTTTACACAGAAATGAAGGCCTAGTACTAGAGCATAAATGCAATGCATCATAAAAAAAATAATATTTCATATGCAAGCTAATGGTGTAGTTGAGGAATTATGTGGTATATGGATACAAAAGTATTTTATATCTCCAAAACCACAGTATTAATGAACAGATGAGAAGTAAACAACAAAAAAAAAGTATATTATTTGTATGATTAAAAATATATATTTTTTGTACAATTAATCAATTGTTGGGGTCGTATAGACCCCGAAGCCTAGAAGTGTAAACAGGAAACGAAGACCATTTAAAGGCTAAAGTATCCTGTTAGTGCAACATGACATCATGACTTTTGCATAAACATAAACGCCACTTTCGAGTCAAGTGGCGTGTTATCTCGACGAATTTTGAGCTATCCGCGTGTATCCGCGTGTATGTCTACGCCATTATCGTTCGCGTCATTCCGCGTGTCTGTACACGCCGTCAAATGTCCAGTCGTAAATGCCATTAACCCCAGTGACGGGTAGGTTTAGGGACAGGGTTGAGGTAAGTCATATATTTACATATACAGTAATAACGTTAAGTCAACGGGGTTCATAAACACGCTGAAAAGCGATTATGCGTCTTGATAGCACGCCAGTGGCGGCTGGTGAAAATGATTGTAGGGGGGGCTGAATAAGAGGGGGGTCTGGGGGTTCCCCCCCCAGAAAATTTTGAAATTAGTAGATGTGATTTCCTGCATTCTGGTGCATTTTAGGCCTTAGGCCATGCCCTTACCTATACCAATAAAATAACTTAAACCAGTCAATACCAATGGTCAAATAATACAATAATAATAATAATAACAGTTTGACAGTTAATGATAATGAACAAGTTGCATGTTTATTATGCTCTGTGTGCTGACAGAAAAAGTGCAAACGCATAATATTGATAAATTATAATATAATAATAATTATAATACCTATAGGTAATACAAAAAAATAATAGGTAATACAACAATCTAGTTTAATCAACCCCCAGCTGTAGACTACATATTTTTGACAAATTGACAATTGGATAATGGATAACAATGTGTTGATACTAGAGAAAGAGAGAGAGAAAAGGCTCTGAAAGAGAGGTTGGGACAACATTTTTGATTGTAACACCCAAGTATGAGAAGAAAGTTGATTTTAACTAGTATGAAACACAGTAATCTATCTCAGAACTTAAAAACATCAAAAACAAAGCAAACACACAGGTATTAATATTCCTATAACTATTTTAATATCAAATGTGTGTGAAACAGTGTTTATGTGTGTGTGAGTGAGTGAGTGAGTGAGTGACAGAGCGACTAACTTTACATTATTTCCACTCGACGTCACTGGCGCTGCCATTCTTCTCTCATCTGAGGTAAAAAAATGTCCCGTGGTGCGCGTGCACGGTGCACTCCCCTAATCTGATACTGTGGGCGATATTTTCAGCGCCCCCAAACCATAAAATTTGACGGCGCTGATTGGCGAAATATAAACTTTTTTGCATAGCAACCGGGGAACCATTGGCTTAAATTCCAGCACTGTGGGGCTGAGCGAACTGGCGCCCTGACAAGACAGCCTATTGGCTATACTACTACACCAACATGATAAAAGTAACGAAAGTGAATGCAAATATCATTCTGGTGAGTTCAAAACACTTTTCAAAGTAAAACCATTATTAGCATATAATTAACAAAGATTATTTTTCAAAATGATAAATTATAATATATATTAAAAAAACAGACAGACAGGTCGGAGGGAGGGCGGCGCCCCAGCGCCCTCTATGGGCGAGCCGCCCCTGTAGCACGCTAAAAATGGAAATACGAATTGGCGTGTCATACAAACGCTACTACATGAGATCAGTCTGGTTAGTGGGCATTTCTTTACTGAAGCCTACAGCATCAGTCCTTCATCTCGGCAGACACATGCATGTGCACAGACAGTCTGTCACCAGTGAATCCTGTGGTCCAACAGTCTGTCGCTGTCGGTCTGATTTCCTGTATCATTCATTCATCAGCAGTCCCCCCCTGAGTACTGTATGTCTCTCCATCTGTCTGTCTGTCTCCTGTTCCTGCATTGCTTTGTCTAAATCACAGTACAGGGATGCAAGCACATGCAACTTCTCTGCTATGAACAGCCCATGAAACATTCATGTGAATCCAGTTATTACAGCTTCCCCATCCCCCATCATAAGAGTAACATCACCGCATCCATCCACTCCTGTAAATCCCCCCATAGCAAACATCTGGGACATTAAACCATACGCAGTGTCCACAAACTAGACCTCTGCATGTGTGTCATGAAAGACAATGTGTGTTAAATATAATACAGGTAAAACATAAAGCATAGACATAAATATTTCTGCTCGGTCTCCATCTCTGAACTCACCTCCGTCCCTGCGGTATCCTGCCGTCGCTCATTCCTTCATCATTTTAGATTTTATTTGGAGTGCGAGCACACACTCGTTTACAGTACACACACACGTCGCCGATCTCCGCTAAGCCGCCCCTATGGCTCTCTTTGTGTCACACACACATGCAGCTCCTCTCTCCACGCACACACTCTCGTACTGACACCAACGCCGTTTTTCCTGCCGCTGTTCCTTAGTAACGGTGGAATCCGAGCCACACACACACACACACCACGCTTCTGCCCTCCTTCCCCTCCTATCCCACAGTTCCCTCCTCCCTCTTCATCACCAGACTGGCCAATGTAAATAAATATTTTAGCATGCAAAATGTAGCGTGGTGTTGCTTTTCACTGCACTAGCATTTGTGTCTGCCGTCTGTTTGACACACTGAAATATTTTACATTTATTCATTAAATGTGTTCATCTTTCAGTGCATTTTAGGTATAAAGAATTGAATAGCCAACCTTGGTGCTCCTAGAGTCAGTATCATATGTGTTACAGGAATACATTACCAACAACAGATAAAGGAAAGGAAATTAATGAAATCATGCAAGTTTCGATTGGTTTTGAAAAAAAAATATACCACTTTAAGAAGTTTTAATTTAGTCAATTATGAAGTGAAAAAAAAAAATATATATATAAAATGTATGAACTAATATATATATATTAGTTCATACATTTCTTTCAGATTTTGAGAAGTTGCAACACATGACAATGTAAAATATGAAGTTCTGAACTAAATTTCCTACTTATTAAATAGTCAAATTGTCTAATATTTTAAGAGACATATTGACCTTGACAGTCATGAGGGTCACAAAGACATAATATCCCATTTTATGTTTTCTGCTTGTTGGATTTATGGTTTCTGCTTGTTGGATCCCACATGCCTTCATACTATTTTGTTATTATTACATTAATATTGTCGATAAATGTCTTGACAAGGTATTTTTCAAGAAAAAGTAGACTGAAACAAACTACTTATCTTCTTCTTTTCATGAAGCCTTCATTATGACCAGTTATCAGTATAAAGTGACTAATAGTATCACCCTGATGTTTCTTAATGTGAATACAGAAATGAGAAATATGATCATAAAAGAGTTGGATTCAAGTTATTGCATGAATGATTTAAACTTACTATAAAACATCAAATTCAAAGCACTAACAACAACAAAACAATAACAAACAAACATACTTGTCTTTAGGCTGGTCACAGGAAATTGCTCACTCATTTGTGTGGTGTATTAATTGACGGGTCTCTCAGCAACTACACTGACACTATTCTTCTGCTCCCGTGAGGCCACACTGAGGCAATACTAGGTAACTGGGTTACAAACGCAAACTTGAGCTGGTACATAGAAAGAAACTGCAAGAGCGGTTGCTCTTCAACGGAGCATTTCGGTTTATGGTCAAGTCAGCATTACGAAACCATTTCCAAAGGATTGTAAAAGCCATCCATTTAAAGCATACTAAATTGTTGACAGTCTGTAGGAAGACCGTGTGTGTTACAAGTTTACTAATTAATGTCTTAAAAGAGCAGTGTCAGCTTTGTTGATAAATCTGTGTCAGCTGAGGATTCCATGCATTGAGACAACTCAAGCCCTGTTAATGATAATCCAATACTGCCATTCTGATCAGTGGCTGGGCAAGACAAACAAAACACTCTAAAACTCATTTGCAAAAGTGAGTACTGAGCACTTAAAGGCATAGTTCTGTGTATGTATGAATTTATTTCTTTTGCTGAAAGAATATGGGTAACCAAACAGCTGATGGGCCGCATTGACATTGAAAAATACTAAGGAAATCAATGGGGCCCATGAACTGTTTGGTTACTGACATTCTTCAAAATATCTTCTTTTGGGTTCAGCAGAAGAAAAATTCACACAAGCTTGGAACAACTTAAGGGTGAGTGAAAAACTGGTCAATTATCCCTTTAAAGTATTGATAGTTGTAAATCTGGTTTCCCAACAAAAAAGCTCTCATTAACATTAAGGATTATGACAACACTGCAAAAGTGATGTCCCAGAATACCATTATGGCCTTAAACGTGCTCTAAAAAAGTATGCAAAAACAGATGCTTAAATGTTCAGTCTTGCTGTGCTGTACACCACAAGCGATAGATCCTGTCAAATATGACAATGTTTTTCTGACATCTAGTTCAAACAGATACTGTTGCAAGACAAAACTTTCCATAAAGCTCTGTTTATGGTAATGAGAGCGTCACTTGTGGCAATGTTTAGATTGAAAAACGCAAGGGCTGTCAAAATGGCTGAAAAAACAAAATCATATCCTTAAATATTGATATTCAATTTATGTTTCAATTTAAAAGGCATAATTTCAGTTAGATGGAGAGAAGCTTTTGGCTTGTCTCCTGAGGGCACAAGTCGGCGTAATGAGCAAAATATTAAATGCAATGCATTAAATCGTTTATCAAAGCAATGAAATTACATGTCTGTAGTACAATAAGTGCATAACTTGTTTTAAACTAATGTTTATAAATCAAATTTTGTAAATTGTATAAACAATTATGAACAAAACAGCATCATGTATTTATACATAGGTTAATACAAAGAGCCGAAGCACAGATCACACAGAGTTTTAGCGTATAAACACATGAGATCTTGAAGTCTTGAGTCTTCTTTCTACAAACAAGAACGCACCTACAATTCAAATGCTCCGATTTTGCATTAAAATGTGGATTTTTATTTTAAATACGATGAATATTTAAATTAATTTGACAGCCCTGAAACGTACTGTACGTCTTATGAAATGTGGAGCTGACCTAGCTGCTTTTAACTACATAGACCAAGGAATATCCATGGAACCATTCCATAGCACAAAAGGTTTTTTTTATAGTGGAAAAGGGTTTTTTACGTTCTTAAAAAAAAAGGCTCCAAATTGTTTTCCGTTTGTTGTTTTTTTTCCAGCAAAACATTTTGTGCAATGGAAAGGTTCCATGGATGGTAATGGTGAGGGGAGCACTGTAACCAATAGACCCCTTTTCAGTAGGTAAACATGGTGACTTTTTGTGGGCGGAGCTTTGGTGGAGGCAGAACGATCCCTCTGGCCACTTCACTAACGCTAGTTAGCAAGTATTGTTAGCTTGTTTAACAATGACTGGAGAAAATGCGATTTTATCTTAATGTGTAAGGTCACTCAGTGTCCAGGACCGCGATTGTTCTTTCCAAAAGTTATTTTTAACGGACGGAACCAGATTGGCCGACCCGTAGCCGCCTACACGCTCACTCAATGCACGGACGATCTGACAGGATTAACGTTACGTTACCTCAGTTGAGTGGCCTGACTTCTACACCTACCTTATAGAGAAACCGATCGTAAAGAGAAATTGAGGGCATATAAATCTTTAGATGCCTATGTTCTTGTACAAGACTTGTGTGTACGATCCGCAGTTCTGCCGAGACGACGACAATGTAAAGAGTGACATCACGATGTGAATATTTTCTAGAAATCACAATTCCAGATGCAGCATATTATTTTTTCATAAATTCTTGCACCAAACAACACAACAAGATGACATTTAATAAGAGTAACAATTATTTAAGCTCCTTATTATGTAGCCGAATCTGTGCTGGTTTGTATTGGCCGCCTCCAGTTTTCACTTTGTTTTGCCTCAAGTTAGCGCCGTGACGTAACTGTGACGTCGGCGCAAAAGGGGTCTATAAAGGATTCTTCCTAGAATTGATGGTACTTGTGGAATAAGCGTTCAGTAAAACCAATTCCAGCTAGGAGAGATTTCTGCTGATCCAACAAGTGAAAGCAAAGAACATTAAGGGAAGAGAACAGTAGATTGAGAGCATTACGTATGAATTAAATTACGATTAAAGAGGACAGGGGGCTCTCCGATTAACCCACCGCTTACATAACCACTCAGGATTTTATCTGCTGAAACGGTCCATCAGACAACAAAGAACATTAGAAATGGGACAGGATGATAATTATCATTCCAGGTACAAGAAAATCCCCATGTACACTGCAAAAAAAACATACAAGCCATTCGCATTCTGAATTACTCTAGAAGCAACTGATCGCACAAAACTACTAAAAAGCAATTGGATAAGGGATGAGACGTTTTGAAACACATCCAGTTGGCTAAAATGGCTAGACATTCTGAAAAAACTTTCAAGCTCAGCGAAATCCTTGAACCATCAAAGAATCTGATGTTTTACCAAATCAATAATACAACACTAATAAATAATGGGAAGGAATCAATGAATAAATAACCACATTTTGGATTAAATGGAGATTTTCCATGGCACACAGTAGCTCCTGAATGGATCAGTCAAAAACAACAACCTTAAACACGCTTGATTGAACGGTGATCATGTATCAAACAACATTAAAGATCAACTTAAAACTGTGCAAATCTTTCAAATCTCACCTGTCCTCTCTTCCTCCTCTCGTGCACATTATCCAGGGGAAAAGATCTTCTTTTACTTGCTCTGCGGGGTCCATCCAGGCATCTTTCAAAGTCATGCTGTCTAAGGGCTCTTGAGGTCTCTAATGCTCCAGAACTACCAGGCGAGGGGTGCTTGTTCTTCTTCTTGCGTCCCTGTTTGGCTAAATCCTGTCTGTGCTGCTCAGGTGCCTCAATCGCCTTGGGTTCAGAGGATTCCAGGGCCCTGGGTCTCCTAAATAGGCTATGTAGGGAGAGAAACACCAGGGTGCACAGCACATACATGATGGTGCTGACTAGCAGAGTCACGAATGGGTCCGCCAACACGTTCAGTCAGAGATGGAGTAACCTGTAAAAGACATCCCGGCTGATCTCGTTTCAGGGTCAGTGCCAGCACAGAACACTATCTTCTGGTTGAAGTTACAGTCGTGATATCAGCTCTACTGCGCTGTGCATGGTTTCAGACTGAAGTCCAAAAAGGACAAATTCAAATAACCAGTTTTGGAATAAAGTTCCCCAATAATAGTCGCCTTTTGCTTCTTTTCACGCCAGTTCTTTGTTGTATTTACCAGGAAAATGCCTTCTCCATGGTAAAACTTCTCTATACATGTTATTCCGATGCATCAGAGCTTCTTCTAATGCTCATTTAGGCTGATAATCTGTCCATGATCTGATCGGCAAATGAGATGGCCTCTCACATCGCCCGAGAGAGGATGAGGGAGGGCTGACTAATGCACACCTGCTTTTAAACCCCACAAAGCCATTTTAACCTACCTGGGCACATCTATAAAGACACACCCTGATAAACAAGCTTATGCAAACACACGCACACTTGCGGAATAATAGATGAGTAGATGGTTCGCTAACCGGGAAAGGCTTGTGAATGTTTGGGTCCTTATCTTTCACATCTCCATTCCTCTTCTTTGGAGAACTTCCAAATGTAATCTTGAGATCACAACCGGGGTATTCCACAGAAATCAGATTGACCGAGTAATCATTAAATTCTTCAACCAAACAGAGTCATAATCGTCAGTGGCACAAGCTGATATCCAACCAATCCTTACCTCCTTTTGCGTCACAAATGGTTTTATGTTTTTTTTAATGGTTCACATATCAGACCACTCCTTCTGTTATCTTTATCCCAGTTTGTGGTTCATAAGACTGGGCAAACTCCAAATGGTCACAGCCCGGCTGCTCCCGCGTCGCTGGTGAAGTGAAGTCCCACACCTTTGCTGAGAGAGAAAATGCATTTCACTCTTTCTCCCTCCCTTTTCTCATGGTGTCCATCTGTCACTACAGTCCATGAGAGCTAAGCGTCTCTTAGCCGATGATGTAACGACTGTGTTTGCATCTATGCAAAAAAGGAAAATCAACAACAAAATTTTTTTTTAAATACACCGCTGAGGATAAAGAAGCTGGTCCCTGATTGGTTGTTGCCATGGTGAGATGACCTAGTTGAACTGCGTCTTACAAACTTGCCATCATGTTTCTGCTGCGTGACAACGAAAAGAAAATAACACAGAAATGGATGACCAAAAGAATGGCTCACAGTGAAACCGACAATGTCAATATTGAAGGCTGAATTTTGATTTGTGGTCATAACGGATCACTGCAGCCTTGTGGTAAAACTTCAGAAAAACAAAACAAAACAACTGTCACTTTCACTGTGTGAGTGCGGACTAACAAAAGATCTTCTGGTTCATTACCCTTTTTAGGGGCCTGTATAGAGTCATGCCTGTTCTAACCAAATTAACCAATACAGTAGTTACAGATCAACAGGCTAAAGAGCACATTACACATTTTAATAAAATACAATGTGAAAAAAAAATCTTTGAAAATAATTTCACTGCAAACAAATGCAGTATTTTAATAGAGCTGAGCAATAAATGAAATCGGTCTGAGATGTGAACCAATTAAAGGTACAATCAGACCAGGGTTATAAAAGATAGAGGACTGCAACGTCAGTGGAAATAATAAAAAGAGAAGAATATGGCATCACTAGAGCCTTATAAAAATAAACGTTGATAAAGCACGAAATAGGTTACTGACAGGCCACCTTACTTAACCAAAGTTTAGTTGAGTAAGGTGGCCTGTCAGTGACCTGTTTCGTGCTTTATCAACATATATTTTTATATTTCGCAATAGACCTTATTCAGAGCAGCGCCATGACGGGTATGAAAGTAAGGCTGTGAGGGACAGACTTACCGTGTTTCCAATGGCATCCGCTGTAAAAAGCTGAATAAAGCGGCTAAATTACTCACAATTTTCCAGAGCTTACATTGTCGGGAGTTTTTTGTCAACTGACATTTCTTGGAAAGATATTTTCCCAGTGTTTCATGAGCAGAACAATCCGAAAACACATTAAATAACAGTACAGCCCATTGAAGAGATGCAAGTCTATCCCTCACAGCCTCGCTTTCATCCTCATTAAAAATCAAAGACGGCGCTGCCGTGAATAATGCGTATACAATGCAAATGGTAACTATATGAGGCATCCTCCATATCACTATACTACTGTACATTAGGATTGTATCAATTCCATTAGAAATGATACAATAATTAGTTCACAATCAATTAACATATCTCAGAGTTAGATTACCAAAAGTCTAAAAGTTTGTTTGTTTTTTTTCCAGAAGAATTTGAGATTTTCACTCAGATATTATTACACATACAATTATACACTCACCTAAAGGATTATTAGGAACACCATACTAATACTGTGTTTGACCCCCTTTCACCTTCAGAACTGCCTTAATTCTACGTGGCATTGATTCAACAAGCTGCTGAAAGCATTCAGAAATGTTGGCCCATATTGATAGGATAGCATCTTGGAGATGGAGATGGAGATTTGTGGGATGCACATCCAGGGCACGAAGCTCCCGTTCCACCACATCCCAAAGATGCTCTATTGGGTTGAGATCTGGTGACTGTGGGGGCCATTTTAGTACAGTCAACTCATTGCCATGTTCAAGAAACCAATTTGAAATGAGTCAAGTTTTGCGACATGGTGCATTATCCTGCTGGAAGTGGCCATCAGAGGATTGGGTACATGGTGGCCATAACTAGATGGACACGGTCACAAATAATGCTCAGGTAGGCCGTGGCATTTAAACGATGCCCAATTGGCACTAAGGGGCCTAAAGTGTGCCAAGAAAACATCCCCCACACCATTACACCACCACCACCAGCCTGCACAGTGGTAACAAGGCATGATGGATCCATGATCTCATTCTGTTTACGCCAAATTCTGACTCTACCATCTGAATGTCTCAACAGAAATCGAGACTCATCAGACCAGACAAGATATTTCCAGTCTTCAACTATCGAATTTTGGTGAGCTCTTGTAAATTGAAGCCTCTTTTCCTATTTGTAGTGGAGATGAGTGGTACCCGGTGGGGTCTTTAATAATCCTTTTGGTGAGTATTTATTTAAAATTGGTCATGTTGTGATTTAACTTTCCAAGATTAGAAATGCAAACTACTTTTAAAGGATCAATTCACTGGCGTTATCATGTGATATGTGAGATTAGCTGATAAAAGGCAATAAACATAAAATTATATGATAGGTCAATGAACACAAAGCCTTTAGTGTTGCTATGATTCAGCAAAAAACAACAATACAATTCCAATGAAGTAGATATCAGTGTAAGGCCAATGCCATACAAACATAGATCTTGACAAGTCTTAAACAATGTTGTTCCAAACATGCATGAATTTAGTCTTTGCAACTGTAGACCTAGCTGCAAAGAAAACATGAAAGACAAATATTTGCACAAAACTTTCAGTGGAATCTCACCGTTAACTTGATCCATCAATGAATTATAAAGCGTGTGTGTGTGCAGGTGCTATGCAAACACACAGGTATGCGACTTCAAGTAAAGAGGCTAAGCCGAACACGACCACCCGTCGGTTAAGCAGCTTAGTTAGAACAGAAATATTTCAGCAAAGTGAGCAGTGGGATTAGGAAATGCTGACAGATGCCACCACTCTCATTCAAGCCCTTCACAATTAATGCGAAGAGACATTGAGTTTAGAAAGGGAAAGTCAGCAGAGATTGTCTCGTCTCCACGCAGCATTGCTGACACACCATGGCCTCAGTGTGTGCTATTTCAGGAGCAAATTACAGAGTAACAGAAAAGGGTGGGAAACCTCAAAATTACAGGGTTAGTGTCAACTAACGTATGATGCAATACCTCAACTTTTATCTTCTTGTCGGAGAAACCGCTCGAATGCATACATTTTCAAGGAACTGGTTTCTTTGGAGGATACTGGTCTTGGCAGCACAGGTCAGAGAAGTCCGGATTAGTGTAAACTATGAAAAGTCAAACAGTGGAAACACAGGTTTTACCCAACCTACTGCCAATGAGCATTGACCTCATGAGTGAGTCAGAGTCTCCACCGAGGCGTACAGGCATATATGTAAGTGAGCCAGACATGTTCTGGGTGTCTAACATCTGTTGCACATATTGCTTTTTACAGAAGCCCCCTGTAAAGTTTACTTCTGCCCAGGAGAATCCCAAAGGAAAGGAAAACAGAGCAACACGTATTTTAGGCGGTTAAAACTCAAATGCCTAAAATAAGAACATTATTTTGTTTTAGAGTCGACCAACGAAATTGATCCTTTCACTTACCTCAAAGAATGTTTAAATAAACGGTTATTAAAACAACCATTTTTTTTCTCAGTGTGAAGAACATTTTAAAATTCTAAGAACGTATTTCCAAAATAAAGAACCTTTTGTGCATTGAAAAAGTTCCATGGATGTTACAGGTTCTTCATGGAACCATCAATGCTAATAAAGAACATCTGTTGCCTTGAAAAAAAGCGTTGCATGTTTCTTTGGCCTATTGAAGATGCATGCCCATAAATGCTGAGAGACCATGGAGCACAGCACCATCTGTTGGTCTGAGTTGGTTTCCTGGATAGAGGACAGTGATTCACTGCAATTATGTAACATGAAGTCTTGTATTGCCAGTATACAGAGGGGTGTGACAGGGTGTCTCAGGAAGCTATGTTGTTTACACAGTTGAACTAATGTATAATTAGGGAAAAGAAAATGGTACTATGTAACATAGGATATTCCTTAATTATATGACTAAACAAAATTAAGGTGATACTACAAGTGATGTCACTCCTTACTTTCTTAAACACTGTAATTTTAAATGCAATAATAACTGGTAGTTGATGTCAAGCAATGACAGCAGCGTCCCAAAGTATGATTCATTCTCAATCTAAAAGTAAACAATTTTAAACAACATTTTTGTCATTTGTCTTATTATACGTGTCATTTTAAGCCCATATTAATAGAATATGCATGGAAGATAAAATTGTGTGATTCAAGTGAACTGCTAAAAAAGCTAGCTTGGTTTGCCTGAGGAAAACAAGACATGACAGGCATTCATTTTGACAGCAAACAAGTGACAGTGTGCTCGCCACAACACACACACAACACTTGGAAGAAAAGCGTCAGTGCCATAGTTCTCATAGAGGACTTCTCACTGACTCCTTACTAAGGAATGTACTTAAGGGCATATTCGGGAATGATAGAATACAAAACTGGACAAAGCGGCCCAACATGTCTACACACATTTAGTATCACACCCAATCAAACACGGAAAAACTTACGGCTTATAACCGACAAAGTAGTCAGCAATGGAAGTTACGCATAGTATAGACAGTTTCATTGATTTTGCTTAAAAATAAATAAATAAACAAAACTCCTCATGGTGCAAAACAGTGAAAAAACATACTATTTTTTTGCATTTAAAAAAAAAAGAACACACAAGCTAATCTGAATCCACATATGAAAGCTTGTTCCCACCATTTAATAAAAAATAAATATGGTAATTGCGGATATTCACATTTTGTGGAGTTTACATTTTGCAAATTCTTTTTTTTGTTTTGTTTCTGCAATGGAATAAAAATAAAGCAAAATATTTATTTGTGAATGTGAATACCTTACAAATCTGACTACAATTCTGATGCTTCTCAGAATTGTGAAATTTAAACTCGCAATTCTGTTTTTTTCTCTCTCAGAATTTGAAGCTAATGTCTTCAAATTCTCGGTCTAAGTTACATTTTGGTCCGTTTCTCAAAAAGCTATCGGAAGACACTGTGGTTAACATGAGGGTGAGTAAATGTCAGAACTGTCCAATTGACAACAACTGGATAGTTTTTACAAACAGAACGCACTCAAACTCGACTTGATCAAGTTCAGTCAACAACTCGAGTCACTACCTAAACAAAGACAGCACAGACACTGAGGTAGCCTACATCTGTAAGATGTCTGCTAAAGATCTGTTAAATCTGGATGGATCTACTGTGTAAAAACATCTGATAAACTTCTTAAAAAAGGCAGTTTTTCCCCCAAAATCCTAAACATCTTAAAACACTTTAGGAAACCTCCTAGAGACGAGACGAGCAAACATTTAAAGAAATAGCCCACATCTTGCAGATGTCAATCACTGCAGACGTCAAATAGACATCTCCAAGATGTACTTGTGCTATCTGGGAAAGCAGCACTTGAAACATCTCATTGCGTGTTTTATAAGCAAGTCTAAACTGATTCAACTGATATACTTTTCCAAACTGAAATGATGACTAGTTCACTGAGCATCCGAAGTAATTTACCGGGCACACCCGGACTTTGATACACCCAAAATACTTTCCGTAAATTACTAGTTGTTTGATAAAACACATGTAGTTTATAATTGAAGGCACGCAACTTAGTTATAATAATAACAGTCAGTCTCGAGAAGATACCGCTCTTGTCTTTCGACAAAACGCAAGCCGCTATTTTAATTTTGAACCGAGAAACGGGATGTTTAGTTTATGATTCAGGATGTTCTGCAACTTATTTACTTTATTAAATGAGTTTGAAGGACTGTCAGCACTAGGAAGAAAACTGAATTGGCTATAACAGCGACAACTGCATTGGTCTTACACTTGTTTTAGCAATACAGTCGCAATGGTTTCACAATAGCGCTTTAATATACTCCATAACATTAAAATATGAAGCATGTGCGATAAGTGAAAGAATGTGCTTACGTCTCAGGCCAGCTAGCACGCCAAACTCCTTCCTCCGCCCCGGTTTCCTCCTTAAACCGTTTCCTTCAAGTTTTATTCCACTCTTTTACCCACTTGTTGCAAAAAGCTGTGTTCAGTCTCGCGGTCTGAAGAGCTGAAAGTTTAGTAGTGTGTCGTGAAGTGAAGATAAACGAGATAAACACGCCTGAGTGAAACATGCAGCACGAGACGCGCGCGCACAGCTGACTGCAGTGACGCAAACGCTCGCTCCTCCTGTTCATAGGAAAAAACGGCCACTGTTCATTCCTCATTAACTCAAACTGTCAGTCAGCCCTCCTGATGTTAAAAAGACTTGCAATAATAGACACTACTACCAATAACTGTCACTGGTAGGATACATGTCTTTTATTTAGAAGCTACAAGTAAAATATGTTCAAGACCATTTTACACACGTGGACACCCTTTTTAATAAGAGTACAGCTTGTGTATGATGCTGTAAAGCAGAGGTCTCAAACTCGCGGCCCGCGGGCCATTTGCGGCCCGCGGGATGATATTTTGTGGCCCCCTACTTGATATTAAAGTTTAATGTTAGTGCGGCCCGCCGTTGCGTTTGCCGCGTTTTTTTTATTATTATTATTTTTATCCCTTATGGCTTATGGGCTACCATATGTAGTCTCGTGACAGCTTACCGTAGGTTTGTTGTCAATTGTTGTCATAGACAACCACGAAGTACTGCGCCTGGAAAAAAATGAGCGCGTCGCTTCAATTATGAGCGCGCTCGGCGCTTGATGCGCGCCTATTTGAAACCTACTTGAGCGTGCAAAATATGTGAGCGTGATATGTGAACAGGCATAAGGCGAGCTACCACCACCAAATCAGGCCACAGCTACTGATAGCTCGCGAGCGACGTGTTTGATATCCCTGCTCTAAAACAATGAATGTGAGAATAATCATTTTGAGCTTGTAATATGTGTTGTGAACGCGTTCAATGACGATAGTTCATAAACTCGTTCATATTTTGGGCGAACGTGAACTGAACGTAACCTACTGTATTACTGCCTGATGAACGTTACAGTGAACTCGTTCATTCAAGTGTTTGTGAACCGAGGAGCGAGGAGGCGTCGAAAGATCATTTAAAAAAGGGTTTTATGAGGTCGGCGAGGATGGGAAAATCTTACATGTCTGTGCAAACTCTGCCCGTCGACAAAATGATTGTTATCTGTGGTTGTATATGGGCTGTGGCAATTATAATAGCTTAATAATAAAAAAGAAGCTCGCAGCAACATATGGAAAAAAAGAACTAGTTCATTTTAAAATTTGTGAATTGAACTTTGAACTAGTTCATGTAATGAACTTGGTCCAACAGGTTGATAAGAAGGTTTGCTTTGATATGTGCAAAGTCAGTAATTTGCCTGAGACACTATACATGTGTAGAAAGAATTATTTGTGTTTCAAAAGCAGTATTGTTTTTCTAAGTATAATAAAAGGAAATGTGCCTTTTGGGGGGAAAAAATTCAATATAATAGTGTTGTATAAAGAAAATAAAAAGCAAATATGACTATCATCACAACAAAGATGTTGTGTATAAGAAAAAGACAAAGAAAGTTTGTAAAATTAACTCCAACTGTCCGAAGGACAGCTCATGAAGAACCAATCATGTACAGAAAGGAATGTTCAAATTCAGAGGAACAGTTCAGAGGAAACATTAATAATAAAGATTGAGAAGATTGGATCAGTTGTGCTCCATTTTTGGAATACTTAAATACATTTTTTTTTTTCGGGGGGAGTGGGATACTTGATGCGGCCCGGCCTGACCCAGACTCTATCTCCAGCGGCCCCCAGTTAATTTGAGTTTGAGACCCCTGCTGTAAAGTGTAGAGCTAGTTGTTCAGCAGTCACTTAACAAACCCAGGATTGTCCCTCAGATTCCCGCCTTTACATATTTCCTGCATCTGGTTTTGTAGAGCAAGAAAGGAACAATGAAAAAATCCTCATTCTTCCTGTGCTCTTCCTGTCAGTCTGTATGTCTTAGTATGTGTGTCTGACTTAGATAAGGGATTTCCATGAGCATTTATAGTCGTTTTACAGTAGCTCACTTTTGATTTTTCCCACATAAATCCAGGTTTTATCAGTTTAAAGTCACAGTGCCCTCCCAGGACAAAATCTTTATGGGTTGGCCACCTCTCCTGGGACCAAAAAGTAAGCTACACAGCAAGAGTAGTTAGTGTGTGTCCCGTCACAGGGCTCATGCAATCTTGCTTCTGTATAAAAATAGACCAGCTAGCCTATTACATACAATCAACCTAATTCCTCCTCTTCTAACCTCTTATAATGAAACGAGGGCTGTCCGAGACACAAATGAAGGACTCTCAACAAATACCAATTAAAAGTATGCAGTAACTTTCCATTTATAGATTCTTTTGGTGTCCATTCACACTACAGTAGTTCAGCATGAACTGACCTGGAAAGACTAAAAAATCATTCATAATCGATTAGTCCTCATATGATAGTACATATCCAAGCACAGCGGGGTATCTTCACCATGTGACTTTCACATCTTTCGAGAGAGAGACCAAAACAAATTTGTTCAGCTTCAACTGAAAATTCAAGAAAACATTGTAACACTACAGCTTATACAATGTTAATGTGTATATTTAATATCACTCGACAGAAATTAATGGGATAGGCTAATATTTACTAACCCAAACAGTGGTCACCCATTCACTTCTATTATGTAAAAACAAAGGAAAAAGGAAAAAAAAACATTTCTCAAAATATTTTAATGTTTTAATATATTCAAATATTTTAAACTAGCCAACTTTAATGTTCCACAGAAGAAGAAAAAAAGTAAAACTTGTTTGGAACGACATGAGGCGGAATAAATGATGCCAGGAATGTCTTTTTTGGTGAATTATACATTTGATTTACCATATATATTTTGACTAGAAATAACTGTACAAGGTCATTGTGTAAATGTGTGTACAAGAGCTTGTACAGAGGGAATCCGCTAAGGCAATAACAGACAGGATGTTGGAATAAATGCAGAGCAGCAGGCAGTCTTGGAGTTAGAGCAGCATGTGCTGTGGAAAATAGTCAAGATTACTTTCCATTACACCGGGAGTTCAGCTGACCCTAATGGCCCTTCAGTCCTAAACATCTAGCATAGTCCTTAAAGGGAAGTGTCATTTTCCCATGTTGAAATACTGCTACAGGTGAGCAAACAGGTTAAGTCAACCGACAAATGTGAACACTGTGGAGCTTTCAAAACATTACCCATTCATCCTCAACTAATGCTGGGACTTTGAGGAGGGTATATTCAATTATCTGTCCAATGGCAGTGAAGAGGAGAGTTTAAGTATAATGTTGGTGGATGTGGGAAGGAGGGCGGGGCCGAGAGCCGTGGGAACTCAGTCGCGACCGGTGTAGCGCTCAGGTGACGCTCAATAGCAATTGCACCAACGGCCTTGCTCCGTTCCCACAGCTCTAGGCCCCGCTCTGCTTGCCACAGGGGGTTATTCCAGAAAGCAGGTTATGTCACATACCCGGGTAAGTTTATAGATAAGTAAACACATTACCTCAACTATTGGTTCCCAAAACTGAGGTAACTTTCAGGATTAATTTACTTCAGAGGTACTGAATGAGGTTTCTTACTTGATGAGGCTTCAATTGGGATGACAGATTTCCCACAATATCATATTATATTATCATGTTTTTTATTTTTTTTTATTTCGTAAAGCAATGTTTATTATGTACTTTAATTTTAATGTGTTATTCTCACTCACACATCATGGATCTGCATTCAAAAAGTTTTCGATATAATGTAATTCTATGATATAAAAATATAATAAATAAATAAATAAAAATAAATAAAACCTTTTGAAATCAAGACTGTCTGACTATAAGATGTTCATTTCCAGGCTAGAAAAATTGGTTAAAAATAAACCAAAACTGCACTCATTTTTAACTATATTTAATTATTAGAGTTGTATATGATATGTAGCCTATGTATGTTTATATTATTATTATTTATTTATTTATTTTTTTTTTTTTTACTGAAGTAGCTAATCATGTAAATTTTATTGTGTATAAAAGCCCTTCCAGTAACAGGAGTTGAAAATTAGCAATAGCTATAAACTTTATATGCAACACTTTAGTGACATGCTTGGTCTTGACACTATGTTTGTTTGCATTGTCCCTGTCAAATAAATAAATAAATGAAATAAAATAAAATATAGAAGTAAACAAATTTAGAAGCAAAATGACTACATAAAAAATCATACAGCCATATTATCTTTGCAAGCACTGTTTTTTGTTCAATCAATCAGTCTTTCTTTTTTAATTCATAAATTTAGCATCAATAAACAATATAATCTTGGTTTACTGTAAGAAAAACACTGATTAAAGATTAGAACATGATCATTAAAAATGACTGCAGAACCGCTCACCTCTGCAGACTGATTTAGGTGTTGCATAATTCATAGTCCGAGGACGTGAACAGCTATGAATAAACATCACGTGCACACGGTAATTACGACATGGCGTGAACGCTGCATAACGCGTGCTTCTTCTTAGCATCCATTTCCTTGGTGACTTTGATGCATTTATTTGTGATTTCCTTTGATTTGACTGAACAAAGTTTTAGAACCGATAACCGAATAAGAAAGGTGAGAGTTAATAAACCGAGAGTTCTGAATTTATATGACAGTAAGTTGACCCTTCTTTCTGGAATACTCCCCAGAAGCTCATTTCACCTTCATATAATAATATAACACAGTACTGTGGTTATACACTTTTTACCTCTCGAGAACCTCAAAATGGAAGTGCTTCAGATATCATATATCATGTTTCAAATGCCTCAAAATCTTTGTCTTATGATGAGGTTACTAAAAGAAGCATTAACAGCCCTGAGAGTTATAGCAGGAACGTATGGGTTCGTCAGGGAACTGTCCTTTTTTGAAAAGGTACCAACCTAGAGGTTCTCCAAAGGTAGTCTTGAAAACCAGTTTGGCATGACCTTGTTGTGTAGGAACGTGTAGGAATTTCACCAACACAATAATACAGAAAGCATGACAAGGGTTGTGTGCATTGGGCTTTTCTTCGGGCTTTCTACCCTATCCGTACTCTCCTCTGTCCTTGCCCTCTTCTTTTCTCTCACTTGTCTTCAGTTTTGCTCAGCTCCTCCTCCCCTTCCACCCCCTCTCCAGGACCGACCTCCACGGTGAGGATCTCCTCTCCCTCAACGCGGGGAGTCATGCGGATGATCATGGTGCTGTCAGTGGTCTCTGATACCATGTCATCATCATCCTGCATGCGAGGCCGGGGAATGGGCGAGCGGCGGTGCATGGGGGAGGGAGGGGGCACTGGACCTGTGGAGGTCATGCCGGAGCCAGAAGTGGACGGCTGAGAGAGAAAGAGAGGATAGACAAAAGAAGTGAAGGGGCATGACTGGTCAAATATCAACAAGCTGGGATGTGCCAATAATTTATGTTTGTAATGACAGTAGATTAAAATGATTCAAAATGTCTTTTTAGCCAGGGGTGGAGGGTTATGGGTGATAAAGATGACTAAGGACGTTTCCGGCTTCTATATTATACACAAGTTGCTTTCTCTGTGCTGCTGCAAGGGGGCGCTATAGCGTGCATTAGAATATAACATCTTCTTCTACAGTAGGGTAACCAGACTTTCCCAGTTTTCCCGGGGACAGTCCTGGCTGGCATGGAAATCACATACTTCCCTACTATATAGTCGGCGAAAAACAGTGCGTGACTAAATATGTCTGAATTCACAGGTTTTTGGCATTCTGTCCCAGACTAGAGTTGTCCACGAAAATGTGCCCAATTTATAGCACGTTCAAAACAACACAAAAACAGTGCAAAAAAGCACGATTTCCAGAACAATTATGTAGTGATATTTTTACACAACAGATGGGGCTGCAATCTACATTGATGAAGAACTTAACCTGGAAAAGAGCAGAGCTCTTTTATTAGCAATTATAAAGAGCCACCTTTATTGGTTCCAAAGTAGTTACATACTACGCAACTAATCATGTTAAATTAAGTAATACTATTTGTGTATGGAAGCTTGTTTCCGCCACTAAATACATTTTTTTTTAAAAATCATTGCGATTTTTATCTCACAATTGCGAGATATGAAATAAGAAATGTGAGAAATAAAGTCGCAATTGCGAGATATAAAGTAGCAATTCTGAAAAAAAAGAGTCGCAATTGCGAGATATTGACTCGCAATTCTGAGAAATAGTCGCAACTGCGAGATAAAGTGGCAGTAATGAGAAATAAAGTCGCAATTGCGAGATATAAAGTCGCAATTCTGAGAAATAAAGTCGCAATTGCAAGAAAAAAAAGACAGAATTGAGTTTTTATCTCACAATTCAGACTTTTTTACTTACATTTGCAAGTTTATATCTCACAATTCTGACTGTTCCACATGCAATTCTGACTTTATATCTCACAATTCTGACTTTATATCTCGCAATTCTGACTTTATATCTCGCAATTCTGACTTTATAACACGCAATTGCGACTATATCTCGCAATTCTGACTTTATAACACGTAATTGCGACTTTATATCTCGCAAAACTGACTTTATAACACGCAATTGCGACTTTATAACACGCAATTCTGACTTTATATCTCGCAATTCTGACTGTATCTCATAATTCTGACTATATCTCGTAATTCTGACTTTATATCACGCAATCTGGCATTATATCTCGCAATTCTGACTTTATAACACGTAATTGCGACTTTATATCTCGCAATTCTGACTTTATAACACGCAATTGCAACTTTATAACACGCAATTCTGACTTTATATCTCGCAATTCTGACTATATCTCATAATTCTGACTATATCTCGTAATTCTGACTTTATATCACGCAATCTGGCATTATATCTCGCAATTCTGAATTTATAACACGTAATTGCGACTTTATATCACGCAATTCTGGATGTATATACCGCAATTCTGAGAAATAAAGTCAGAATTGCAAGATCTAAAGTCGCGACGGTGAGAAAAAAATTAGAACGCTATGTGAAAACGGGAATGTGTATCCCTCATCTACTTGTGAGCCGATCGACCAAAGCGCGTCTTAATACCAGGAGTAAACAGGTAAACATCTGATTTTAGGCTTATGGTGAAGGACAATATTTTTAGTTATTACAACCAGAGCTGTTGTCTGGCTTCAGAGTATGTTTTTGTCCTAAAGCATCTAAATAGAGGATGTAAATACCTCTAGAGTTGCTCCCTTATATGACTCCTTCAGCTTGGAAAATGTTTGTCCTTTGGCAACCTCTAGGGCAGCCTTGTAGAGTTTGGGGGTCTCTGGCCGCTCACCGATGACCTCACCCGTCTCCTTAACCTTCTCATCTGCAGGCATCTTATCTTTGGTCAACATTTTCCTATAAAGGGAGACAAACTCATTAGGATGGCCATACATTGAGTTGTAAACTATCATGTGCATTGCTGAGACTGTAACAGGTTTCAGGGATAAGGTTTGAGGATCTCAAGCATTTACATAACATCATTCAACACACATGCACAGTAAATTGGTCCCACGGGTGAACAGATCATGTGATTCAACGGATCATGCTTTTTCATTATCTCAGTAGCCTTCAAACTAACAAAATCAAACACTAATTCCTCCTTCATTAAAGAGAAATGAGGGTACACAGAGAGAAAGAGACGATATTTAGCAAACAAGGCACTAGGAGATCTGTGAGTGTGATACAGAGGTGTAAATGGCTCAGACCACTGCGCTGGGTAAAGTGTGTGTGTGTGTGTGAGGATTGCTGGGGCTCTTGGTTGAGGTTTGAGATCTGATCCCCTCACTTGGCCTTCTTGCGCAGTAGCTTCTGGGACTCGGGATAGTGTACTAAGATGTCTGCCAGGTCCTTCTTATCCAAGATGAAGAGGTTAGCAAAACCATGGGCCTTTACGTTAGCGGTTCGTCGGTTCCCACCACCACCCGCCAGCAAACTGATGGAGTGGACACACACAAAAAACAGTCTGTTTGGCTTTTCACAGATAACACATTGTTACACTGCATGGCGCCATTATAGGGCTGGGTATTGATTTTATGATTTGATTACGAATCACAAGCTCTTGATTTGTTTGCATTCGGATTTCATTTTAATTCAACATCTATTCATTCTAATCTAATCTAATCTAAAGCTGTAAACTGTACAGGGAACACTGTCAGTTGGTACATAATATAAAAGTTTAAAGTGGTAGTTCACCCAAAAAATGAAAATTGTGTCAATAATTTCTCACCCTCATGTCATTCCAAACACGTAAGGCTTTTATTCATCTTCAGAACACAAATGAGGATATTTTTGATGAAATCTGAGAGCTTTCTGTCCCTCCGTTGACAGCTACATAACTGAGACTTTGACGCTTCAAAAAGTTCATAAAGAGATCGTAAAACTAATCCATATTATTTTTCTAAAGACATTCGATCACTTTATATGATGAACAGATTTAATTTAGGTTTTTATTCAGATTTAAAAATTGATCAATTGAAGCTCAACTGAACCTGCTTGCCGTGCGGTTCTTACTGAAGCTCAAACGTGATGCGTAACATGAGAATGAACCTCATTGGTTCTTACTGAAGCTCAAACGTGATGCGTAACATGAGAATGAACCTCATTGGTTCTTACTGAAGCTCAAACGTGATGCGTAACATGAGAATGAACCTCATTGGTTCTTACTGAAGCTCAAACGTGATGCGTAACGTGAGAATGAACCTCATTGGTTCTTACTGAAGCTCAAACGTGATGCGTAACACGAGAATGAACCTCATTGGTTCTTACTGAAGCTCAAACGTGATGCGTAACACGAGAATGAACCTCATTGGTTCTTACTGAAGCTCAAACGTGATGCGTAACACGAGAATGAACCTCATTGGTTCTTGCAGAAGCTCAAACGTGATGCGTAACATGAGAATGAACCTCATTGGTTCTTGCAGAAGCTCAAACGTGATGCGTAACATGAGAATGAACCTCATTGGTTCTTGCAGAAGCTCAAACGTGATGCGTAACATGAGAATGAACCTCATTGGTTCTTGCATGTCAACTGTCAAGTGAACTTCCATTTATCACAACTGATGTGTGAGTTGATGAATGTTTAAATTTGAATAAAAGCCTAAATTCAATCTATTCAAAATATAAAGAAATCAAGTCTCTTTAGAAAATTTGGACAAAACTGCTCAATTCATTTGAATTAGTTTTATGATCTCTTAATGAACTTTTTGAAGCGTCAAAGTCTCAGTTATGTAGCTGTCAATGGAGGGACAGAAATATCAGATTTCATCAAAAATATCTTCATTTGTGTGGGGGAACTATCCCTAAAAGTTTCCAACAATGGGAACTATCCCTTTAAAGTAAATTTAAATTCAACAAAATAACAAAATTTTCACAGATTTTTTTTTTGAATTTGTTGAAAAAACAACTTGAATCACTAATCATCTTTCAAACACAGTTGTAAACATTTAAATTCAACATATGGCAGGTTTGGGTGAACTACCTTTTGTCACGGTTTTCAGGTTCACTGACTCATTTTTCACAGTATTCTTTCCCATGAGGTCACAATATATGTCAAAAATATAAACTGACCTGATCA
This sequence comes from Pimephales promelas, assembly GCF_016745375.1. Next base: position 6,605,278 of record NW_024121499.1, on the reverse strand, counting down.
GTGATCATTACTCACCTAATTTCCCCAAACACAGAGCCAGCTCTCAGAGTCACAAACACCGTGGTCCCATCAGGCCCTCCAACCACCTGCACTTCTCCAGCTTTGATGATGTACATCTCTCGGCCGATCTCACCCTGACCATCAGAGCCGAGCGAGACAAGAGTCAGTTCAAAACGCTGACAGATAAAAGGCTCTTTCATGGTGGCTGTTTGATGTGACCTTTACTAAGACAACCTTCATATGGCCATATACTGAGGTTTTAAAATGTTTTTGCAAGCCAGTACCAAAGCACATGCACAGTAAAAAAAAGAAAAGAAGAAGAAAAGTGCCATATTGCTTACTTTTTTACAAACAAAATCTCCAGGAAGGTACACCACAGATTTCAGCCTGTTGAGCATGTCAAATATCATCTGTCTGTCACATCCCTGGAATGAACAGGAGTCAAAGACTTTAATATTAACAACCTTTCACAACCCGTTCAATGAGAAACAAAATGAGTTAATCCATTGGGAACTGATTGGATGGTGAGGAGTGATGTCTATATAACAGTTTGGAAAGGAGGAGTTTCAGAGGTGGAGCAAGTTATTAAATTTGATTAAAAATGACAAAAAATGTAATGGTAAAATGTGTAGGATAGGGTACATTCTTAGTATTGGTTAGAGCTAGTAGACCACTATGGATCAGCAACAAACCAGCTTGACCACTTTAAACTGGAATGATCTGTTTTTCTAGCGGTACTAAATCAGACTTTGTCATTCTCTGTGTGTGTGTGTGTTCATGAAAGAAAGATTAGAGTGAATGATGAAATAGATACTCACCTGAAAGAGCGCCACTTTACTGACGATGGTGTAGTTTACGTCTGCCGCGATGTCCAGACGCATCTTATCTGGAAGCTGTACAAGTAACTCCTGTTCGTCTGAAGACAAACGGATCATAAAACACAGCCAAAACATACTTGACGCATGTAAAGGTCTTTAGTGCAGTCGGATCCTGCTTACCCAGCATGCCTTGCGACTTCCAGGTGTAGTCGTACCAGGTCTTCACTCGGTTCTGGACCTCGCGGGGGATCTTGTAGGAGCTCATGTATTTGACGGTGCTGTCCACACAGCTTCTGTAGTACGCCTCACCTGCAGTGGCGGCTCCGACTACATCTCTCATCTGTGAATACATAGAGATTTGATGTTTTTTGTAGTGGAAATCACATGTTTTAAAGCTTTCTGTTGATATGATGGTATGAATTTTGTGAATTTCACAAAAACATGTCTCGGATGTATTTCAGCGTAGCCCTCAAACCGCATTCACTTTATAGGCCTTAATCCTGTAATTGTGGACAAATGTGGGCACGGAGGACTCAGGTGTGATCCTAATTTTTATTTATTATAAATGTTATATCACTGTCTTTGATAAAGTTTTGTCTATCCATTTATGGTGTTTTTTTTATTTCGGGGGTATTTTTGAATTTAATTACTTCAAAAAGTACCATATTTTCTATGTAAATTATTCACATTTTTTGGGTTTTTTTTTTAACTATATTAAACTACATTAAAAGCTAAAACCTAAAGATGAAGTGACTTTGATGTCACCTGGTTTCTTATTTTGGCTTATTTTAGAATGCTCTAAATTACAGTTTTTCCCATTCATTTCTATGGGTGCCCATTTTTGACCCAAATACAAGATTAAGGAGTTTTTTTCACCCACTTAACATTGTAGAATTGAGTAAAAAAAAAATGTAAGTGTTCAGGAGGCAAACTTAGGAAAAGTAGCCAAGTCTTGTACTGCTCAGATCAAGGGAAGTATTTTTAAAAAATAAATCAACATTTGTCCAGAATACGGTTTTAGGGTTAAAATTTGCATGAACACAAATAATAGTCAGTCTGGTAATATAGACGATACATTTTTTCTCCCTAGATTATTTTAGTATTAATTATTTAATAATTAGTTTTATATTTATATTCGCTGTTTTCCTTTTAATTGTATTAAGTTTTATTTTAAATTTTGTTGTGTGTTTTTGTTATTTTAATTCGTTTTTTTGTAATACTGTCTAATATGATTTTTTTTTCAGTTTTAGATATTTTAGTACATCAATTTAACTAAATGAAAATGAGAAACGCTGCCTTGGCAATCGTCTAAAATGTCATTTTAATGGTTTATTTTATTTCAGTTAAAGTTAATTTTATTCAAGTATCGCATTTTTTAAAATGGTTTTAGTTGGAGTTAACTATAATAACGCTGATTAGATAGCCTAATACAATAATCTGCAATCGTAGTATAAATTGTATAAAAATGCGTTTAATGAGAGTCTTTTTTAAGAATTGTCAAAATAATAAAAATAATTTTACTTTATGGTCTTAAAATTAGTCATACTGTATACTTTATGAAGAATAAGAACATAGATTCTTTGTCCTTTCTTTTGACTTTGGAATAAAATATTGTGAACTGAACTAAGCTGGATGATGACAACAGAGAATATATAAATTAGTTAATAACTTTTTACAAAAACGAACCAAAATTTGTTGCATTATTTTCCTGTTATCACTACAAATCTGCTTTGAAACAATCTATATTACAAAAAGTGCTATACAAATAAAGGTGACTTGACTTAGTTTGACTTGAGAGTGAAATATTGTCACGAATGCTTTTATTGTTTAGTTTTAGTTCCTTGTAGATATCCTTGGTTCTTGATTGGTTAACACCTGTTCTGTTTCAGTCAATCATCCTCTGTGTATATAAGCCCTTTATAAGTCTGGTATTGTCTATTTACTGTTTCTCCAGCTATCTCCAGAGTTTTCTTGTTGTTGTGGATTTATTGATCCAAGACTATTTTTGTTTCTCTACTCCTTCATTGTGCGCATCATTACAGCCACGTGACAAATATGACCGTGACATGTTTTGACAACATGTCAAAACATTTGTCTCCCACCTGACCGATCATGATGGAGAAAGCAAAGACTCCCACGAAGTAGTTGACCAGTTGAAAGACAATTTCAAAGACAGTGGTGGGATCAGGCAAACCCCCGATGGTGATCAGAGTCTTCACAGCAAAGTAGTAGCAGCGAATATAGCTGTGGGACACAAACACCGACCCGTTATTTTACATTATGTACACTGTGCACAACACACCACTCAGTAAAGCATTGGGATGGATGAGGTCACCTGTTTCCTTTGCCATTATAGACCCATTTAGTAGATCCCAGTCCTTCATAGTCAGATCCCCAATAGAAAATACAGGCATTACAGTGCAGAGAGTACAGCAGGTACGCACTCGTACGGATCACCCTGGAATCACACATCAGTGATAATAAAATCACTTCATTATTTAGGGGGACTGTCCCTTTAAAAGGTATTCACTTTGTGTTATGGTGACCTCTAGCTGTCGTACCTGTAAATGTATGCTTTGCTCATGACAGCCTCCAGACGATCATTAAACTCAAAGAATGCATTGTACTGCAAAATGGACACAGAATAAGTGTGAGTTTAGGAATATTTGTGTGCGATAGTGGGAAGCGATTACGGACGGCATGTTTTTCTTTTACCTTCAGAAGGCGAGGAAACCGCAAGAGTGATTTGACACCCGTGAAGACGTACAGGACATCCAGTGGAAAGAGACTGATCACATCCATCTGAAACATCCAGCATGCACCGAAGGTTAATAACACGCTGAAGTTATTTGTTCAGTGTCAATGCATATAGATTTTAGTGGAAAATAAAAGGTTTTACCTTAAATCGATCTGTTTGCATGTAGTTGTCTCTCATGTCTTTTTTGTCACACTTAGAAAGAAAAAACATAAAACATGCAATCAACAAAGCAAAGGAAACAGTGGCTTATGAGTGTCATTGCATTAGACAACAAAATATTAAACCTGTGACATTTACTTTAAAAAAAGCACAATTTCAAGCAAAACAATTAAAGGAGTAGTTCACTTTTAAAAAAAACATTTGCTGATAATTTACTCACCCCCATGTCATCCAGGATGTCCATGTCTTTCTTTCTTCAGTCGAAAAGAAATTAAGGTTTTTGATGAAAACATTCCAGGATTTTTCTCCATATAATGGACTTCATTGGGAACCAAACGGTTCAAGGTCCAAATAAGAGATTCAATGCAGCTTCAACGGGCTTTAAGTGACACCAGACGATGAATAAGGGTCTTATCAAGCGAAACGATCGGCCATTTCAAAAATAAATAAAAAAGTTGAAGTTTTATAAGCGCAAATGCTCGTCTTGCTCTGTTCTGTGATGCGCGTCAAAATGAACAAATCTTTTTTCGAGTCATGACTCGAAGTGTCCTATATAAGACCCTTATTATCGTCTGGTGTCGTTTAAAGCCCTTTGATTAGTTTGCAGTTTGCACTGAAACTCTCATTTGGACCTTGAACCGTTTGGTTCCCAATGAAGTCCATTATATGGAGAAAATCCTGGAATGTTTTCATCAAAAACCTTAATTTCTTTTCAACTGAAGAAAGAAAGACGTGGACATCTTGGACGACATGGGGGTGAGTAAATTATCAGCAAAAGTTTTTTTTTTTAAAAGTGAACTACTCCTTTAACATGAAATTAGTTCGGTTGAAATCATTAAACTACGGAAGCTTCCGCCACTGAATAAAATAAAGACAATAATTTCTTGTTTATAGGCAGTAATTTCTAGTTTATATCTCGCAATACTGACTATTTCCTCAGAATTTCGAGTTTACATCCCGCAATTCTGACTTTATTTCTCACAATTGCATGTAACGTGTGTAAACGTTTTTATATTGACTTTATTTCTCAGAATTTACCAAAGGTTCTCTCAAGTTTTAATAAAGCTTTTTTTTATTTGTACTAATTTATGAGTAGAATAAGGTCTGTGGTTTTTAGGGATTTAGGGCCTACTAACAGGATTTCTGTTTTGTCAGTATTCAATTTTAAGAAGTTTTGACCCATCCACAAATTGAGATCTACTGTAGTAGACAGGAAGTGATGGAAGGGAAAGGCTGAAAGATAAGATACATTTTGTGTATCATCAGCGTAACCATGGAAATTAAGACCATGACACTGGAAGATCTGACCAAGAAGAAGCATTTAGATTAGAAACAGAAGTGGACCAAGAACGGATCCTTGAGGTACACCATAAATTTTTAAGTTAAACAAGTTTTTTTGTATGAAATATGTCAGTGCACATTTCTGTCTTTTTTTTGTTGCAATTCTATTTTTATAACTTGAAATTGCAGTTTATATACAGCCCCCCCCCCCCCCCAGATATTCAGAAATTGCGAGCTATAGAGTTCGAATTCCCTTTTTTTTTGCAACTCTGAGGTAATTTTTTAAGAATTGTGAGATATACTGTAAACTCACAATCGCAATTACCTTTTGTACTTTTTTTAAATTCCGTGGCGGAAACAAGATTTAATATAAAACAATAGATATGCTATTCAAAACTCTTGCTCACCACAATGTCCCCTCCTCTCACAAACTGCAGTCTGGGCTGAAAGACCACGATGTCAAGAATGTAAATGCCGTCACAGATGTAGTCCATCAGCAGCCACCAGTGAACATTCTCCGAGTTCTGATACGGGAAAGTGCAGCGCACGGGGATCAGCCAAACATTCCAGTTCCACGCAAACGTCACAAAGAACAGCCACACCACGTAGATCAAATCTGTGAAAGAATCCATCAGCATAGTTGCATCTTCAGTATATCGTTTTAAAGAGGTCATATCATACAGTAACTGTTTCTAATATTCTTTTTATAAGTCCACTTAATAATTCATATCCCTTGAGGAAGAAAGTGTGCTTCATTTTTAATACTCAATGTGAAAAAAACTGTACTTGCAGATAATATAGTAGAGTATAATATATAGTATTATTGAAATAAAAGGCCCCCTAAGTAGTGTACAGTTTATTGAATGTTTCTTAGCACACTTAGACATTTAAAACTGCATATTGTAATGTCAAATTAAAAGTTTTATGTATATTTAATATGCTTTTCAGTACATTCAGCAGTACACAATAACACGATTTTGAAGACAGTAGAAAATGTAAGAAATTGCATATAAAGATGTGCTTAAGTTCAACTAACTGCACATAAATTAACATTTTTAATACATTTTCATTTAATTGTAAATAACATACAATTACTGTAAGTGTCCAAAAACATTACATCCAGTTTACACAAATATTCTTTTAAAGTATATAATTTCCAGAAGAAGTGATCTTTTTAAAAGTATGAGAGTGTCCTTCTTTTTCACAGTGGATTAGTAAAGGTAACGTTTTTGGTTCGTTGCTATTATTATATAAAATAAAATAAAAAAATAATATGATATGTAAATAAGGTTGTTTATTTCAATATTAATTATTAAAACAATGGACCATTGTGATCCATAGAGCATAGATCTCACCTGTGAAGGGATCAATGCTGGACGGGAAACGGTAGTCCAGTATAACTCTCAGCCAATCAGGGATCTCGGGTAATTTCACTCGAGGAACTGGGAACTTGTATCCCATAAACTCATAGATTTGCACCTCCTCTTCAGCCTCCTCATCAGCTTCTTTGTTTTCCTCAGGAGGAGGAGGAGGAGGAGGAGGCGGGGCATCGGCAGCCTTTTTGGCAGGGGCTAGGGTATAAATATCAAAGGTGAAGGAAGTATCTTTGACCTTAACTAATAACAGTCAAATAAAGAGTTAATACAAGTCGACTCACATGCTGAAGGGCTTTCCTCATCAGAGTCGTCTGGATCAGTCAGTTTCTCTCTCACACGAACTGTTCGCCCTTTAAACAGCTTGACCAGCTCCTGCAGTCGCTCATTCACAACCATACTTGTTTGACTGGCCGCAGACATGGGCCGCTCAAGGCCTCTACAGGAAATGACAACATATTGGAGAAAGTCATGCCACGTATAGTATCAATTATATATATATTTTTGAGTCTAAGGAGTTTTGAGACAGAAAATATTTGTCTTTTTAAAGACTCACTCGTCCACACTGAGTAGATCAGTCATGTTGGGATCTGTCTCGATTCGACCGCCTTCCTCTTCCTCAGCAGGAGCCGTCTCCTCCTCTGTCAGATTTGTTACAGTGACAGTGAGGGTCATTAAGTCTGACTCTGGTGCGACAATGATTGTGGGAACGGTCATTTCTCCATCCTTCACTTCCTCTACCATCACTGCTGGCGTCACATGGCTGTTTTCTGAGAGCACATACAATGAAATATTAGCGTTGAAATCTTGAAAAACATTATTTGTGCACGTAAAATAGATATTAAGAGATGAATAAACTATGACCATATACCACAGAAAGACACATAAAATGATAAAAAATAATCACAGCATTGAATCCCCAAGTGGAACATTCACATTCTTTAAAATTGTAAACTCAATACAGAACAAACCAAGAAAATATTAATAACTGATTAAGTTGTAGTCAGTGTACACTTTTCCTCAGAGGTTTTTGTTTTTGTATAAAACTGTTTTTGCATATTAAAATGAAATTTTGGAAAGTATTTTTCTCATCTCTCTCTCTCTATATATATAGTATGTATATTAGGGCTGTCAAACAATTAATCGTGATTAATTGAATCCAAAATAAAAGTTTGTATTTACATAATACATGTGGGTGCACTGTGTATAATTATTTATATATATAAACACACACACACATGCTTGTATATATTTAATATTATATATATATATATATATATATATATATATAAATATAAAATATGTATATTTTATATTGTAAATATATAAAATATTTATATTATATATATAAATATCAATAAATATCAATATTTTATTTATAAATAATATTTTTTTTCTTAAATATACAAGCATATGTGTATATATACAAAATAATTATACACAGTGCACCCATATATTATGTAAAAACAAACTTTTATTTTGGATGTGACTAATCGTCTGACAGCCCTAATATATAGGGTATATATATATATATATATATATATATATATACAAATTATTGTGTCAATGCTAGTAAAAATAGGTTTTTTTAAATAAAGTGTTCTATAATGTTTTTAGTCTTTCCTTCCTGTGACAAGTCTTGCCAGACAGAAGTTACAAGAGTTTATGTTCAATTATGTCCGATACAGTTTATTGTGTAAAATTACCAAAATACAACTAATAATAAAACAATAAAGCATAGTGTGGGACTTATATCAGGACTCTTATTATGAAATGTATATTCAAAAAGATGAGGGACCTCAAATTTCATCATTTCTAACATATTTTAAGGACTTTTGGGGACTTTTTTATTCTCACATGTGCTCCGAAAAAACATTTCACAGCTTGGACACATCTATGCGAGTCACAAATGCGAGTGAATTTCCCCAAGGGCCCAACACAGGAGCAGTCAGAGTCTGAACACTGTCAATATAATCTAAGGGGGTTTTCACCCATTTTACTCTCCACCAGGCAAAAACATACTCTACATTCAAGTAACAGCACACTTCTCCTCAACTGGCTGCAAGATGTCAATAGCAAACAATAACAGTAACATTATCAAAAATCAATGGCACAGGACAGACAGCACAGCGCTATCTAGCACAGTCAGTTCACCTGAGAGATTGTTGAAGGTTTGGTGTCTCTCTGTGACTGTAGGGCACTTCAAAACCGTATATGGGTGTCAAGTGTGGGATGGGATGGATTTTAGGGCACTTTTATATGGGATGACAGTGGGTATTTTAAGAAGTAAATCCACTAGCTACAGATTCTAACTCAAAGACTACATGCTGCTGCTGAGGCGTTCTACGTGGGCTTGAGGATGTTGAGGCGATGGAGGACGTTCTGGAAGCACTGGTTGGCTTGCTTTGGAAGCTGGGATATCTCCTGGTACAGCAGCAGGAGATCAGAGGGCATCTCGGGCAAGGGGACATTATTGTTTTTCAGCAGATGGAAGTTGCTCAGACATGTGGAAGCATGCGGGATGCGAAGAAACCAGCTCTTTATGCCAGAACAGCTAGCGGGCACTGCAGATAGGTAGACCGGTTCAATTACTGGATGTTCATATTATCTGTCATTGGTTATACAAACTGGATCTCAGTTCATTTGATTAGATCTGCAGGACTAAAGCCTCATAACATCAACAGGACTTGATTAAAGGGATAGTTCACTTTGAAATTAATTTTTGGTATGTTTTAGCTTACCTCAAGGGCATCCAAGATGTAGGTGTCTTTGTTTTTCGCAGTAGTCTCAATTTTGATATTTTTAGGTCAAACTGGAGGTACTATAATGGAGGTCTATGGTCACCACCTCAAAGAGCATGCACAGAGAAGTCCAAATTAAACATGATTTAATGACTCGTAAATGGCCGAAGACACGAAATGAGCGGTTTGTGTGAGAAAACAAACAGTATTTATATCATTTTTACCTCTTGTAATCACAGCCACGTCCAAGTGATCTGAGGGTGCGAGTGCTTGTGGTTTTTTTTACAAGAGGTAAAAACGATATAAATACTGTTCGTTATCTCACACAAACCGCTCTTTTCGTGTCTTATGCCATCAATGTGTACTTACATTTACGAGTCATTAAATCATGTTTAATTTGGACTTCTCCGTGCATGCTCTTTGAGGTAGTGACCATAGACTTCCATTATATGACTGACAGACAAGAATAGTTTGACTTAAAAATATCAAAATTGAAAATACTGTGGAAACAAAGACACCTACATCTTGGATGCCCTTGAGGTAAGCTAAAACATGCCAAAAATGAATTTCAAAGTGAACTATCCCTTTAATCTATCTCAACATGTTTGCAGCTAGACCAATATGTTGGATTTATGCATACTTGGAAACAGTGTTGGGTAAGTTACACTAAAAAAGTAATTAATTACTAGTAGCTACTAATTACTGTACATCTTCAACAGTATAATTCGATTATTGTACTAATTATGCTCTCTAAAAAGTATTGCTTTACTTATTACTTTCTAAATCTCATATTAACATCGGCCAATTAAACAATACAAGAGTAAAGACTAAACTGCCCTTTTAATTCTTTCAAATAAATAATATGAAATTAAATAAATTATCCTTGAACTGAACAAAGTATTTAAAGGGAGAAGGTTACATTAAAATCACATCAATAGATGTGTAATCAATGTTACATTCCATTATTGTTTCATATAGAATTGTTCTATAGTCCAAACACTATTTAATGCAATTACATCATAAGTAACCATAATTAAATTACAGAAAAATTAAGAGTAATCACTTACAGGCGAAACTTAAAAAATTAGAATATGGTGCAAAAGTTAATTTATTTCAGTAATTCAACTTAAAAGGTGAAACTAATATATTATATAGACTCATTACATGCAAAGCGAAATATTTCAAGCCTTTATTTGTTATTATTTGGATGATCATGCCTTACAGCTTATGAAAACCTCAAATTCAAAATTAGAATATTGTGAAAATGTTTTAGTATCTGTAAGCCAGTCATCAAAATTATGACAAATAAAGGCTTGAAATATATCAAGTATATCATATATCATATTAATTTCACATTTTAAGTTGAATTACTGAAATAAATTAACTTCTGCATTATATTCTAATTTTTCGCATTTCACTTCATTTTTTTCAAGGGAAAATTAATAAATAACTGTAATTAATTCCTTAGAAATGCTTTACAGACAACACTGTTTGTACACTGACCTTCACATCCTTCTTCAGGAGGTTCCTCTTCCTATAGCAAAAGAAGATTAATAAAAGCAAACATGCATAAGACAGCAAAGAAAAATATGACCAAATCCACACGTCTAAATGTATATACAGCTTCCATTCAAAAGAATCACAATATCATTTTTATGTTTCTGAAAGGTTGCATTAAATTGATTTAAAAATACAGTAAAGAATCCACTACTTGCAGCAATGACAACTTGATTGTGAGTTTACATTCCTGACAGTTTGCATTCCTGTACCTCAAGCATTGCTCGATTCCCAGGAAAGTACTGTATCTTGAATGCATTGATGGAATTTAAGTCTGCAAAATGTATTATATTTAAATGTTTTTTTATTTGCTTTTTTGCCATTGTTAGTAAAAATTACATGATAAAATGTTAATTTCAAACAGTAAATTAGCATATGTTCCAGAAAAGTTGCATAAGTTTCACTTGGTCAAAATGGCATTATTGAGAGAGAGGGAAAAAAACCCAGATTGTGTATAAGTCACATTTATGACATTATTCAGTAAAAATGTAAATGCTGGTAAATAAAATAAATCTTCCACAAACGTAAATTCTGCAAACATCACTCACTTCACAAGACCTGAACGATATTCTGAACGGTATTCCAAAATACTTGCCAATAATTGCATTATATAAATTGCTTTGAAATATAAATCACAAAGAAAAATAAGGCTTATACTATGGAAAATATGGTAATGGTTGTTTTTAATCAATAAAATATTAAACATTAAAAACCTTTCAAAAATATACAGTACAAATGTCCTCCCAAACTTCCGAATGCTAGTGTGCTAACACATTTTAGGCAGAGTTACCTGTACAGCATCAAGAGGGACAGATGTGGCGCGCTCAGGCTGAGTGGTCACAGCTGGAGAGACCGTATCGTCCTGTAGCGGCGGTGGACTCTGAGGTGCCTGATCTGAAACCTCAGACTCGTGCGGCGAGGGCTCCGCCGGACAGATGTCCACCAGGCTCCTGAAAAGGGTATGAGGAATCTAGCCATGACAACACAACCAGTCCATCACAAACATTCAGAGTCTGGTAAACCACCAATCACATCTGTTGCTGTTAACCAGATAAAACTCAAAGGAGCTGACGAGAACGTTTGATTGGATTATGGAAATCAACCTCTCTAATCAGATTTGTACCAGAATGCTTTTAGGTCTAGCTGCCTTGAAAGTGAATTCATGATGTTATTAATGGAATAGCGACATTACTATCAATGCTATTTTAGATGCAGCTATCCATATGGACTACTGTTAATACAAAATGTCTATTCCATGCTAGATTATGCTAATTCAGTGTTAAGTGTGGTATATAAGCTTGTTTCCTTCAAGGAATAAAACATTAAAAAGGTAACTGGGACTTTTATCTCACAATTCAGACTTTTTTCCCTTGCAATTCGGACTCTATAAACAAACTCGCGATTTTGACTGTTTTTCTCACATTTACGAGTTTATAGCCTATCTCACAAATCTGACTTTGAATTCTCGCAATTTTGAGTTTATGACTCACAATTCTGATGTTTTTCCTGCAATTGCAAGTTTATATCTCGCAATTCTTATGGTGTGTTCCCACCGAACGCGAATTTAATTATTTGCGCGAAAAAGTCAATGCAAAGACACGAATAGACGCATCATTCGCTCCGGGCCTCGCGGATGATGCGAATTGGGCGACGTGTTTGCTGCAAACGTCGCCCGAGCAAATTTGAATAGATGGTGCGTTCTCTTATAGCCAACGAACCGACTCGGACCTCGGATATGACGTCACGTCCACACTTCAAGCGTTCTATTATGTTTTGCGTGTCCGAGACGGAGAAAAAAATGGATGCCACCCGGAAAGCTGTTGTAATGGTAGCACTGGCCGAGTACCATTAAAAAAAATATTATGACTACACCTTATCAAAACGCAGCCATTTGAACTTGAAAATGTTCACTTTATTTCAAATATTTTTAAAACATATTTTGCTTTAACGTTAGTAAATGCACTCACAACAACCGATTCCCATACCTACAGGGGACGCAGTAATACGAGTGATTATAATCGTCATTTAAAATACCAAAGCGGTTCAAAAACAATGAAAACAATTCATACAAGTCACACAGGGTGCAGCCATCTTGACTTCCGAAACGGAATTCTTGCTCTGTATCCTCACGGTTGTCCGACGTCCGAGAGGAGAAATCTGAGGTAAGGGGGCGTGTTGCTAGGCAACGTCTGTTCAGATTCAGATCTCCGAGACGGATAAGTAATAGAACGCATCATCAAGCGAAAGATTCGCATGACGCTTTTTTGCGCCAGCCAATCAACGGCCCAGCCAATATTTGTATGTGGAGCCCACATGGGTATGAAATGGGCCGCATGTAGGATTGTCCGCAGGTTACACAATGCGGCCCTGTTAATTGCCCAGATGAATTTCATGTAGTATTGCACTTGGTACTAGGCCAGACCCAAGTGGGCAACATGCAGAAGACCCATCTCTGACACGCGAAATGGTTCAAAATGTTCAAACGTCTCTAGACGCGTATTTGACGCTCTATTCGCATTCCAGACTGATCTCATGAAGAAGCGTGTGTATGACACGCCAATTCGTATTTCCATTTTTGGCGTGCTATCAAGACGCATAATCGTGTGTTTATTAACGCCGTTGACTTAACGTTATTACTGTATATATAAATATATGACTTACCTCAACCCCGTCCCTAAACCTACCCGTCACTGGGGTTAATGGCATTTCTGACTGTTCCCTTACCATCCTAGGAAAGAAAAACATAGCTCCCCAGATGTAGATCGACATTTTGCTACGTTTCGCGCGGACATTTGACAGCGTGTACAGACACGCGGAATCACTCGGACGTTAATGGCGTAGACATACACGCATACACGCGGATAGCTCAAAATGCGTAGAGATGGTGTTTATGCGTAGATATGTTTACGCAAAAGTCATGATGTCATGTTGCGCGTTCGGTGTGAACACATCATTAGTTAAAATGTTACAATGTTACAATAATGTAAAAGTAGCCCAATTTGCACTTGGCAATAATGCACTCAGTCCAGCTGAGGGGGCGCGTGTCCCGGCTGGAAAGTGACACCGATGCGCACACACACACACTCGCAAAACTACAGCATTAACATGTACAAAAATGGTCTGAAATGGGGTTGTAGAAGAATAAAAGCATTTACTGTTGGTAAAATCTGTGTACACAAACTAATGCAGGCCAGTCTAACATACCTTTTTATGTCGACACTGTTTAGGGGATGTCAAGTTGGTTGCAAAATGTTGATAAAAAGTGCACATTTCAGTTTTATTCAATGACTTTACATCAGCACTGCAGAATACAGCAGCAGCAGCAGCAGCCGGTCTGAAACTCTTCTACTTCTGCTGAAGTGCTTCGGCCTAAAAGCTTTTTTGGCATCAGCTGTTCTGGTTTTCAGAGAGGATGTTTTATAGTGACGTGGTAAAGCAGGATGAAGCCTAAATTAAGCATCTGACATCATACCCAAAATAACACAAATGCTCAAAGGTGGGACTATATTTGTAATGGTTTGTCTTTTTAGAGACTGAAGCAGAATTCAGAAGAGGTTTGCTTTGATGTACTGGGCTAGATTGCTCTAATTATGATTATTTTTATCCGTATCATTATAATCTTAGCTTAAAAAGGGCTGGGTGATAAACCAAATATTTAGCGTATACTTACAAATATCTTGCCGACTTTCACAACACACTACAGTGATTTTTATTTTTTGGCCATGCAGTTAAATTTTCCTATCTTGACTTTGATATTTTATTTTATTTTTGCCCTAAAAACATGAAAGCTTCATACTTAATTCAGGTCTAGTTTTTCAGGAACCGCAAAGGCAGTGTGGGGAAACAAACAGCAGCTAAAGCATGAGCTGCAGCTTTGATGAAGTATGATGTGTGTCTCTCACACACACACAGCTTGCCATCAGTGCAAGTGTTACAAGTAATGCCAAGCCTGCTAGCGCTTTGCTCAGCTCTGAGGATGAAGGTCTTACTCTGTGATCTTTTTATCCTCACTCTCCTCCTCACTCTCTTCATGAAACGGCTGTAACCTGTACGGCGAGCCGGAGAGGACAAACAGAACTTCAGCTGACACGCTAACGGCACAGCAGTTAAGAGAAGCAAGCAAAGAACTCGCATCCAATCAAATCGTGAGTTGTGACATTCACTCTGTTCTGAGGAAAGGGTTTGAAGCAAGGTCCAAAATTATGTTTTTGTCACACATGTGAATGGCAAGTGAATTAATAGCCATGCATTTCTTTATAAAAACATAAGAAATGTTCTTTAAGCAGCAAATCATCATATTAGAATGATTTCTGAAGGATCACGTGACACTGAAGGAACTGACTGGAGGAATGATTCAGCTTTGATCACAGGAATAAATTCTAATAATAATAATTATTATAAATAATTATAAATATAATTATAATAAATTATTATATAAAATATATTTTAAAATATATTCAAATAGAAAACAGTAATTTAAAATAGTAATAATATAACATTACTGTTTTTACTGTATATTTGATCAAATGTTTGCCAAACTTTAACAGGAGTGTATATTTGGTTGGTTTAATGCAAGGAATATACACATGTTTGTTTTGCATTGACGTAAAAGAGATGTTTCCATTAGTAGACGTTTTGAATGTAATAACCAAAGACCAAAAAGCTAATAGAAACGGACTAAAAGCTACACTAAAACTATAATTCCAGGGCAATGTTCATTTTGGACCCTGGCAGAAAGCAAGGAGCAACAGCGAAAAGGGGAGAGTGACACTTACTCTGGGTCTTCTTCATTCTCTTCCTCCTGGATATTTGGCAGTCTTTGTAAAACAAACAGTGAACAGGTGAATTCTGAATGCTGTAAGTGTGTGTGTGTGTGTGTGTGTAAAAGGAATAGTTTGAAAGATGGAGAGAGACAGCGCATTGGTCGCATACATTTTTGTAGCCACTTTGTGGTTTATCACACCACAGATCTCAGTCTTAACAAACACAGAACAGGGCAGGAAGGGTGTAACAAAGTCACTGAATTCCTTACTGAGTTTGTAGTGTGTGTGTCACTTACTGATCCGCATTGTCTGGTTCTTCGTTTGTCGTGTTAATGTTGATCTGTGTGGTGTGCTCTTCAGCCAACTGTCTGACGGCCAATTCTGCAGCCTGTAGGGCCAGATCCTCCGCCATGCGAGCTGCGTCCATGCGTTCCTGCTCCAGTCTACACACACACACAGTTTGTTTTACTATATAAGTGAGGATATTGCATAGACTTCCACTGAATTTATAGCAGGTTTGCTAATAATACACTCTCAGAAACAAAGGTACAAAAGCTGTCACTGGGGCTGTACCTTTTCAAAAGTACCTAAAGTGTGCATATTGGTACCTTAATGGTACATATTAGCACCTAAAATGTACATAATAGCACCTAAAATGTACATGTTAGCACCTACTATGTACAAATTAGCACCTAAAAAAAATATTAGCACCTAAAATGTCCATATTAGCACCTAAAGGTCCATATTAGCACCTAAAATGTCAATAATAGCACCTAAAATGTCCATATTAGCACATAAAATGTACATATTAGCACCTAAATGTCTATATTAGCACCTAAAATGTACATATTAGCACCTTAATGTACATGTTACCCCTAAAATGTACACATTAGCACCTAAAATGGACAAAAGTTTTCCCTTTTGAAAAGATACAGCCCCAGTGACGGCTTTTGTACCTTTTTTCTGAGTTTATTCTGTGTTAGAATTACGGTAAAAAACTGGCAGGTGAGGTTGCAAAAAATTTACCGTAAAAATACGGAAGCAACATCTTAGGTTTTACAGGCTTAACTTAAATTTACAGTAAAAAATGTATTTCATTATCTGATATAATGTTAATTTACTGATCTATTGAAGTACTGTTTTGTGCCAATGTAATAAATTGACAATCACCAATCACAGCGGAGATGAGTCACATGATCAATGCTCGTCACAAGTAGCTTTTCCACAAGCTGAGAAAGTTAATACTAATGTATAAAAGCTGCACTTTTATACGTTATGATTATTTATATTCAGCGCATGTACGGAAACTTTCACACAAACACATAAACACCATCATGGCAACACACATGAAATCTAAAAAATACAATAAACATCAATTTTTAACAATAGTAAATGTAACATAAAACAATAATGTACATAAATGATTAGAAAGAAAATAGCTAAGAAAAACTATTAAGAAACGGTTATTAAAAAAAACAAAACACACATCAAATGTGAAGTGTCATGCATGGAATTGTGGGAATGTCAATCAATTATCCGACTTTTCAATTTCCAAAAACTTTTACTGTAAATTTTACTGTAAAATTACATTAAATGTACACAGTTATTCAGCGTATGTTCTGTTAACCAATTAACAGTTTTTCACAGTAGCATTTTTATAAATTTTTACCATTAAAATCAGGATATTTTTTTTACAGTATACGTATGTGCTAACTCAACCCCAAACCCTAAACCTACATATCACAGAAACTTTATAAGCAAAATGTATAAGCCTTTTAGACTAGAAAAAAAATAAAAAACACGCATGCAGACCTTTCTAGATTTTGTCTTAAGGTTAAAAAAAACTGCTTCATGAGATTTTCCTGACTAATTTTTGTATGTCAGACTTTACAGTGTTACATCTACCACAAGGTCACTGGGATCCCAACAATTCACACTCACCTCTCCTGTATGTTTGCTAAGGCAGTCTCCTCCGCTTCCTTCTTGATGCTCTCAATAAGAGGCGTCCAGCGCTCAGTCTGCGTCTCCGCGTCCTCCTGATCCTGCATGGCCAGCAAGTGTGGAAGGATGTTGGGTATCACCTGCAGCAGAGACGGGTTCTCCTGCTGCACCAGGACGTCCTGCCCCGAGCCCTGCTCCTTCTGCTCAGCATCCCAGTCTGAGTCCACCTCCTCCAGCACCATCTCACACGGGTCCTGCAGGATGCAGACTGCACCCACAACAGGGAAGACCACAGGTCACAGCAGGGCCCAAAGATTAAATAAATGCTTTTGAATTCCATTTCTACTGAGTCTCTCAGCGTTTTTGTGTCAATGCTTCACAACTGACATGGCATTCTCTGAATTGAAATCGTGTGGAGTTACTTCCAGTAGGAAAAAATGTGCATCATAGAAAGATCATAACATTGATCGCATTTGAACCCAGTTGTAATGGGGGTTTGGGTCAATTGTCGGCTGGTCAAGGTGACGTTGAGAAAGAAAACACATGTGTAACAGTATAATGAATAAGTGCATTTGGTCTTAAAGTGACAGCAGCTTAATATACCTACTGCCAAGATATGAGACAATATTAAAAATATCTAAATGGTAATTTTTCCCCATTGTATCGATGTCAAAATTGTGGCCAATGAAAATGCTGAGTGGGTAGTGACTTTGGAAAACTAAGCGCCACAATGGCTTGAGCAAAAAAGTTCATGTCAGGGTAACGCATAACGAGTAACACGAGTTACGTAATCAGATTACTTTTTTTAAGTAACTAGTAAAGTAACACATTACTTTTTAATTTACAACAAAATATCAAAGTTCCTTTTTTAAATAATAACAGAAGTTACTTTGTTTTCCCATATATTGGCTGACAGCTCTCCAGTCTCCATGTTGAGAGAAACCGTAAGTGCAGATGCGCTGTGTGTGAACATGATGTTGTAGCTCTAGACTAAATGTGACTAAATTTACTCATCTCACTCGCACAAAAACAGATTCAGTATTCCTCAAAATAAATATATATATATATATTAAACCTCACTATATTAACCAATGTCTTTGCTGTTGACCTTCGATGATCCAATGCTAATAAGCATAAATGACTTTACATAAACATTACATTTGGGTTTCATTTGTTTTCTCCTGCGTCCTGTTCTTCCGCAATCCATTTTAAAAATGCATCAAACAATTTGAGCTATTGTATAGTTGCAAATAATACAGAACAATTTAGTTTTGCAAGCATTTTACTATAAACATTTCTGCTCTGACCACACAACAAACAATCTGCTTTTACAAATCATTTATTTATTAGTGAATTCATACAGCGCACAAAGTAAGGTAGCTGCCTGTGCTGTGTTAGCAATAGCCTTTCACAATAAAACATAAACAGCAGCAATATACAGCATAATAATATTCCACCATGTTGTAGTGAAGCCTGGTGTTGATGAATCATGCACAGTGGCTTTGCTAACATGCTTACCATGATAAAAAACAGGTAACGGGTTGTTATTCAAAGCATTAGACTAACTGTTGCGTTTATAGCAGGCAATGTAGACATTGGCAAATGCATTTAGTGGCATGGGGATTTATAGGTTTTTATGTTTTTTTTCCCTCTGTATGGCAAGAATATAGGGTGTAAATATGCTCCTTAAAAGGTTTTAAATGTTTAGTTTAATGGTTATATATTTATAGACAACTAAGACAACTATATTTTATTAAAGTGTGAACATTTTGGATTTGTAGTGCTTTTTAGGACTGGAATATCTGATCAATCAAAGGCAGAAATATTAAACTCCTGGAGCAAAAACAGACACTTTACATCTAAAGTAGCAAATGGCATTGTAAACTCTTGACTGGGCAATGCACTAAATAATTAAAAGCCAGCAAGCAAAGAACCCCTGTAATATAGTTAACAGAAACCAACCAAGGAAGTTTACATGAAAAAAAGCACATTCATTGGTGTTGTAGCTCTATTGAACTAGAGGATATTGATGTGTGTTTCTGTCTGAACATCTCTCGCTGTCTCTGTGTGGATGTAATGTCTCTCCCAGTCGTCTTCTCCTTATGTTTAGGGGGCTTTAATCACCTTCTCCCCTGAAACAGAAGGAGAAGAGGAGCTGAGTTAACACCTCCACCCTACAAATAAGCATTTTGAGACAGTAGCAATGGCTCTGATATGTTCAAATATAATCTTGGAGGCCAAAAAAAACCCTGTCCTGCAAAACTGTCTGAAGTCATTATACCTATTATATATGAGGTGTGTGAAGATGTGTTAAACAACTTACCGTTTTGAACGATATCAGAGCTGTCCTGCAAATAAACAAAGGAAAAGGGTAAATGGAAGACTAGTTGTTAAATATATTTCTTTGTTTTCACTTAGATTATACTATTTTGTGCTCAAAATGTACCTCTTTTGGTTTCAGTACTGGTTGTGGCATCATGCGTCCAAACCCCTGTACAATCCAGCCAACCATACTTGAAAACAAGTGAAATATAATGCATGTCATTAGACTTAATTACATATAAAAATAATTCAAATGTATCCTGGAATATTCGACAGTGGCCATCACAGTCACTTGACTTTAATCCCATAGAAAATCTCTGGTGGGATTTGAAGATGGTGGTTGTAGAGCGTAAACCCAAGAATATTACTGAACTGAAGGCCATTGCTCATAAGGAACGCTGCCAGAAGCTGGTGTCTGCTTAAACTAGAGCCCGACCGATAAAGGATTTTGAAGGCCGATACCGATACAAATATTTTTGGGTTTTAAAATCCGATATTCCGATATATCGGCCGATATTTTATTTATTTATTTGAAACTGGACATGGTATTCACAAATTTTGTCATGCTTATTTGAGTTAAGAGAACTGATGGGGATGTTCTTTTAATTGTTATTCAAGCAATGTCAACGAGTGTTGCCAACAGGGACGGTATAGAGTGCCCTCTGGTGGACAAACTATACAACTCCAACACTCATGACATGGTTCAAGCGTGTTTCGTCCATTTTTATTTTATTTTTGAAATATTCATTTATCGGCCATTATAACTGCCGATACCGATAGTTTGGAAAATGCCTAATATCGGCCGATAATATCGGTGTGCCGATATATCGGTCTGGCTCTAGCTTAAACATCTCATTTGCAGAAGGTCATAACAGCAAAATGGCGTTCTACTGAGGACTAAAGATGCTTCCCATGAAGGGGTTGAATAATTTTGAGTTGCATTTTCAGTTGAATTTAGGGAAACCACTTGAATCATTTGTTGTGTTGAGCTATTTCAATTATTATGTTTGATTTATTCATTGCAAACAGCTGAAAGTCTGTAAATGTTGCCAATAAACCTGATTTGCAATGGGAATTAAATCATTTTGAGTGCAACTGTATATAAAAAATGTGCATTAAACCAGGGTGTCGAGGTAGCCACAGACATTATAAGGACAGGGGACGGACACTTACTTTGTGCCTTTGGGATCCTCAGCTAGTTTAGGTTGCTCAGGAGCTGCGGGTACAGGTGCTGGTGTTGGTGCGGGTGGAGGTGGAGGAGGAGGTGCAGGAGCAGGTGTTGGTTCAGGTGCTGAATATAACAAAAAAGTCAAATGCAGAACAATCTCTCTCCAAGGAAGCCCAAACGAGCATTTTTGGATTTCTAAAATCCTACCTGGCTCTTGTTTGCAGGGTGTGGCGGGAGCAGAAGCAGCCCTCTGAGCAGGTATCTCCGTAGCAGAGGGAGGATGAAGATGCATAGGAGACTGAGGGACTACCTTCTCAAAACCATGCTTAATCCATTCTATTACCCTGAAAGAGAAAGAGACAGACACATTAAAGGACGAGTTGTGAGTCATAATGAGGATTCTGATTGGCTTCTGACAGCTCATTAACATATACCTGGGAGAGAAGGGAACGTTAGCAGGTTCTGGCTCCTCATCAGACACAACCTCCACCACAGGAATATGAGGCAGCGGCTCAGCATCTGGTGGGAGAGAGAATCATGTCACATGTGCTTTCCGTTCTCATCAGTTCTTCACAATGCAAATTCTTTCAAAAATAATCATTGGCAAAGTTTATGCAGTTCTAGATCAAGAGGCTGCGCTTACCACGGATGTCTTTGGCCTCTTGTACCTGCGAAGAGACGGAAACACAACGAACTCTTACTGTGTGTGGGGCATTGAATTTAATATTGGTGTTAGAATGAAGAGGCCAGGCTTGCACTTCTGTTTTTCTCTGTCTATATTATGTCAAGCAGCCAATCATTCATTTGTAAGTGTTTTCGAATATATCAGTGTTTCTTCAACTTTGTGGACCTTTGGCCCAGTAAACTTATAAAATCGGTATTTTATATCACTTTATTTCTTTAACACAGCATATATCTCATATTTAATCTCCCACTGGAGAGATGTAGATTGTGTAAAAAAATCGTTTTCACACACTAAATAATATATTTCATGAATAGTGTAAACAATAAAATATACATAAAACCCTGCAATAATTAAATAACTTCCACTACCTCTTGCAGCGACATCTATTCTTTTCTCTGATGATGCGTTTACTGGTGTGGGGGCGGGGCCCAACATTTTATTTCATTAAAAAATCTGTTTCACTCAGATATACGTCACAAAAGGGAAGAAAAGACTTTTAAGGTTGAAGAAACACCCATATGTAACATATGTAAGCAGCTAGAGTAGCCATGCAAGCATTTGAGATGTCCGATGCTGCAGGGTCATACCATAGTGATGTATAAGAATATAGCAGGATACTTAAAATGCAATGAGGCTCAAATTATTAAGTATTTCTTAAAGACTCAATCTACTACCGCCCAAAGCAATCAGCTTGTGTTTACAATTTTAATTTGTTGTAACACTATATTCTGTGATGATAACATAGCTGTGAGGGATATTCAGCAGTTTGGGCTGATTCTGGATTCTTGGAGTTTGTAGACCAAGTAATTCAAATTAATGTCTCTGTTCATCACCTCATATTCACTTGGAAATTAATGTTTGGTATTTTTTAGCTTACCTCAAGGGCATCTAAGATGTAGGTGTCTTTGTTTCCGCAGTAGTTTCAATTTTGATACTTTTAGGTCAAACCGTTCTTGTCTGTCAGTCATATAATGGAGGTCTATGGTCACCACCTCAAAGAGCATGCACAGAGAAGTCCAAATTAAACATGATTTAATGACTCGTAAATTTAAGTACACATTGATGGCATAAGATACGAAAAGAGCGGTTTGTGTGAGAAAACGAACAGTATTTATATCGTTTTTACCTCTTGTAATCACAGCCACGTCCAAGTGATCTGAGGGGTGCGGGCGCTTCGGTCTGCATAAGCGCCGGAAAGCCCCGGAAGTGATCTCTCGCACGGTTG
This sequence comes from Pimephales promelas, assembly GCF_016745375.1. The sequence continues at coordinate 6,582,487 of NW_024121499.1, read as the reverse complement.
CTTGAAAAAATTCAACGTTGTCTATTGATATATCGAAATCATCTTCCATTGCGATTTCCTGTATATCTAAATATGTTTCGATCTTCACAGTGAAAGGTAACACTTCCGAAATCTCTGTGTAAACAATGAGTGACGTACACGCGCGAGAGATCACTTCTGCCGCTTCTCTTTGCATGCTCTTTGAGGTGGTGACCATAGACCTGCATTATATGACTGACAGACAAGAACGGTTTGACCTAAAAATATCAAAATTGAAACTACTGCGGAAACAAAGACACCTACATCTTGGATGCCCTTGAGGTAAGCTAAAACATATCAAAAATTTATTTCAAACTGAAGTATCCCTTTAAAGAGGACATATATGATGGTGCAATCTTTAAAATGAAACCGTAAGAAGACTTCTTTCAATATTCACAATTACAGTTTACAGATCACTCACTGAAACTGAGCTGAAAAAAATGGTTAATTCGGATTGATTTAACTTGTTAACATCAGATTTAAACATCAGCTCCTATTCAGGATCTTGTCCCGCCCAGTTGATGTGATGAGGAAAAGTCTAGAATATTTTGTGGGACAGATAGGGGAACAGCAAGCATGATCCTGATACAGCTTACTCCAAAAATGCTGTACTTACTGGAGGATCCACTTTAACCACTGGAACAACTGCAGGCTAATTGGAAATGAAACAAACTCTCACAGAAGCTCCTAGAAAAGCTACTGTAGTTCCTGAAATGCTCTGCTAGGACTAACTCCATTAACTCTGTTAGTGTCACTATATGTCACAATTTTAAAATCTAAAACAAAAATGTAAAAATCTAAATGTACAAAAAGAAAGAAAGAAAAGAAACCAAAATGTTTCAAAATATCATTCCTCAGTTTTCATCTAATAACAAATAGAAACTTTCTTAGTAAAAATGGTAATGTTTTTCAAATGGAACCATGTTTTCGCCATGGAATAAATTAAGAAAGATTAAAAAGTCACAATTACCTTTTTATTATTTTTTTTCTGTGGTGAAAACAAGCTTCCTTTTTTATACATCTTGGTAAAGTTTTGGTTTCATAGTTCATATTTTATTTAAAATCTTTGTTCCACTTTTTTAAGTGTCGTTAACTACTATGTACTAGCATTTAAATTATCAATTTTATACAATGCACTGATTGTTTTTACATTGTACTAACATTTAAAGATATCCCCATTTAATGACATATTATGTAACTACATCTGTAATTACATGTACATAAACCCATTGACCATACCATCAAACCTGTTTCTAACCGTAACTGTACAAAACAATTACATTTTTTGATGTAAGTACATAATAGTTAAAGATACCTCAAATAAAGTAAAACAAAATTCTGAATTTAAATTCATGTGAAATTATTTTTAAAACATGTACTAACATGTTATACTATACTATAGTAATAACCGTATGCATAATTACCCAACTAACCCTAAACCAAACCCTAACCGTAACTCGATAGTAAGTACATGTAGTTGGTTAATACTTATTTGAGTATTGTAAAAAATAATCGTGATTAACAGTAAAAGACAGATTACAATACGGTAAATAACTGTGATTTAATTTTACTGTAAAATACCATTACATTTACAGTTTTTGAAAGTGAAAAAGAGCAACTCATTGTATAATTTACAGTGAAAAACCGCACAATTCCCTGTGTGACACTTCACTTTATATGTATTTTTGTTTAAATAACTGGTTCCTCATAATTTTCTTGTTTTGTTTTTCTAATCAGCTACAATATTACAATACAATATTAACCTCCTTATGAAAGACTTCTTGTGACGAGCTTAGATTGCTCATGTGACTCATCACTGCTGTGATGATTGTTGGTTAACAGTGTATTACAATGGTACAAAACAGATGTCAATACTTCAATAGGTTGTAAAATCAACATTTTATCAGAGATGAGCTACGGTTTATTACTGTACATTTTAAGTTAAGTCTGCAAAACCATTAACATCCCTACTGTATTTTTAACGGTAAAGTTCTGGCAACCACAGTTGACGTTTTTTTACCGCAAAAATTGCGGTTTTATTTTTTACAGAAATATAGTGTAACCAATGATCCTTCTTCATAAATACAAATGTCCATTTAAAACAAATTCCACAAATTCCAAAATGCTAAGCTAATAAGCTTACGCAGTAAACTGCAGTAAACTGCAGTAAATAACCAAAAAAGTAATCAAACTGCACAAAGCCTCACCATCTTATTGGATTAGTGAAATATGTGTGTCTCTACCTCAGTGACCTCCTCTGGCTCTGTTTGCCCCTTGTATTTCTCATCCGGCTGTGGAACCACTTTTCCCAGTCCCTGCACAATCCATCCTATCATCCCAGCCCTGATGGAAGAAGAGATCCAGTCCATCAGATGCATGCTCTGGGCACAAGTGAGGACGTGAAAGCATGCAAATAAGCTGATTTGCTCTAAGTCAACTCTAGATGGCAGCAGGGGGCAGTAAAAACAAACAGGTCTGCCCATAGGTGTCCGTGAAGCAGTCGCCTATGCTAATAAAACAAAAAGAAGTTCCATTCCAGTTGTGTTCTTGTATCAAATATATATATATATAGCCTATATAAAATTTTATGTTCTATGGAAGCCAGTCTGCATATTAGAATGCTAAAGTTTATGTCTGTTCAGCATGGATATTTTGCCTTGAGCTGTTAATATGGAAATACAGCTCAGTGTAATAAAGTATCTTGCGTGTGTAGCATGCTAAAAATTCTCCAGCAAAGCTTAGCATTTTTGTTCATGAGCTATATATCCACTAAGCCTACTCACTGGTCCGATGTGTTACTGCCATCCACGGTGAGACAGTGATGAAAACATGTGTAAAACTCAACACAACATTCATTTAACAGGCATACACACAGATACAGATGCAAAACACACAAGTATTCCCATTTAACTACATGCCACAAGCCATACATAAAGATACAGAATAAAACTGAATCCATAGTTTGAAACTATACCTGTTGCTCACTGCATTTCCCTCTTCCTGTTCAATCCGTGGTAAACAAAAAGAAAAAATGTTCAACAATAACTCATTTGCCCTTACATGTATGTCACCAGCCTCACTTTTTTTAAACAGATGTTTGAAAGCAAATACTAATTATATATATTTGGATTCTGTTTCAAAATTACACAAAAATTTAATTACTAATAATTACTACTAATAATTGGCTTCAGAAATAGACTGGTTAAATCAAGAAATTAATACGATTTTCTTTAAGTACCTTTTTTTGTTTTGTCCTTTCATTTTTTACATCTTGTAAAACTCGAGGACACACACAACACACTAGATGTTGAACTGAAACTTGTCAACAATTATTAATATATTTATTTATTGACTGACGCTGACTGTGTGTTCTCACCAGAGTTACGTTCCTGCACATTCAACAATGTCCAGAGATTATATGTATTGCGACTCTTCATGATGACAAATAATCATTTTTTGTCATGGTTTGCACTTTGCAGCAAAATAGATCAGTGACTGAAATTTGAATGGCGTCTAACCTCATTAAAATTGATGAAACAAAAAATGAGAGCAAACATTAAAATATCAATTAAAGATGTACTTTGCACAATGACAATCTAAATAAAAAATGTTAATGTAAGCGAGGAAGTGCGTAAGTATTCAATTTCAATGGTACTTACTGTAAGTACAGCATAAAATCTCCACAATTATACTCCAGTTTAGTTATAAATTATAAACACTCAAGAACTGTTATAGTGCAGGTATTCAGTTCCAATAGTACTTAGCATAAAGTCTAAGTACAATTACTCAAGAACTGTAAGATACACTCTAAAAATGCTGGGTTGTTTAAACCCAAATTTCAGTAAAATATGGACAAACCCAACCATTGGGTTAAGTCTTATATTTAAATTTTTAACCCAACGGGTTTGTCTATATTTGACCCAACTTTCGGCTATTATTAATTTGATTATTTAGATAATTTATTTAGTTTTATTATGTGAGTATACTTAACAGGAGTCATGGAAATACCTTAAGTTCAGCGTTGCCCGGTTTAGAGGCGTTCACTGGCTGAGGGAGAGCACTGCTGAACCCATTAGAAAGCCAACTCAAAACCCCATTCTGAGAGCTAGAGAGAGAGAGAGAGAGAGAGAGAGAGAGAGAGAGAGAGAGAGAGAGAGAGAGAATTAGGCCTGGCAGGATTACAGCGTCGAGAGATGTACTGTATATACTCCAAAACACACACACACACACCAACACAAACAAAACATCACCTGCTTTCCTCTGAGACCTCCTCCTTTGACTTGGAAGGGTCAGCTTCTGTAAAATTACATCATGAAAAATGGAAAAATGGTGGGGAATGTTGGTCATTCATTGATCAAAACCTCTGTCAAATTTGATAGAGTGCATAGTTACCTTGTTTTACGTCGTCTTTTTTCGTCACATCCTAAAAGATAGTATGGAGAGAGTGAATACATGCTTCCATTGTGACAGACGACTCACAAATGTGTAGAAACACATTTCACAAACACACACTCACAGCTGACGTGGACGCATTGGTTTGGTCCTCCTCTCCCAGTTTCCCCGGAGATACTGGAGGCTGGGGAACAACTTTTACCACCCAGCTAAACATGCTGTCAGAAATACAGATTAACACCGTCAATGTCAAATAAGAATGTTTAGTAGGCTATAATGAAAAAGAATCGTCCAAAAAGATACTTTAAAAGTGTTGGGGGGTAACCAACTAAAATAGTGACTCCTTTTCAAGTGCAACCAGACGTTACATCGCTGTTTTTATTGCCTGCGTTCAGGTAAAATATTCAAACGCGTTCAGATAAACAGTCCTCCCTGTCAGAGAACGGCTGATTCATTCTAGTGAATCGGTTCATACTTCAGTTTTATGCTGTGTTCACACCGGACGCGAATAGCGCGTCAAATTCGCGCCTGACGCGTCTAGTTTGACGCTTGACCACTTTGTGTTAATTCACGTGTCAAGAGTGAAACTGACGCGCGTTAGAAAGTCCGACACATTCTAATGAATTGGTTCATTCCAATCAGCCCTGTTATCTGTGGCGTTAACGTTTGATTTATATAATAAATTTGTCTGAAACGGTTCCATCTCTCTCATACATTGGAAAGTCAGTTCCTTCTAGCGAATCTGTTCTTTCGGGAGGTTCATGTAAATTAAAGGATTAGTTCACTTTTGAAAAAACTTTTGCTGATAATTTACTCACCCCCATGTCATCCAAGATGTCCATGTCTTTCTTTCCTCAGTCGAAAAGAAATTTAGGTTTTTGATGAAAACATTCCAGGATTTTTCTCCATATAATGGACTTCAATGGGAACCGGATGGTTCAAGGTCCAAAAGACAGTTAATAACTGTTTCAGATGCAGCTTCAAATGTCTTTAAACGATATCAGACGATGAATAAGGGTCTTATCATGCGCAACGATCGGTTATTTCAAAACTTATTCCAAAAATGTAACTTTTCTAAGGACAAATGCTAGCCTTGCTCTATTCTGTGAGGAGCGTTTGCAACGTCACGTATTACGTAATTACATTCAAAAGGTCACGGGCGACGTAGCCGAAAGTACAGAGTCAGTGTTTACAAGTTGAACGCATAGGTTGAACGTGCAAACTAACTCAAACGCCGTTTACAAAAAAAGGAATTAAAAGGAAAAACAACGATGTCGGACGATTTTGATTCTGTACTTCCGGCTACGTCGCCCGTGACCTTTTGAACGTAATAACGTAATACGTGACGTTACAAACGCGCCTCAGAGAATATAGCAAGGCTAGCATTTGTCCTTAGAAAAGTTACATTATTGGAATAAGTTTTGAAATAACCGATCGTTTCGCATGATAAGACCCTTATTCATCGTCTGGTGTCGTTTAAAGACATTTGAAGCTGCATCTGAAACTGTTATTAACACTATCTTTTGGACCTTGGACCGTCTGGTTCCCATTGAAGTCCATTATATGGAGAAAAATCCTGGAATGTTTTCATCAAAAACCTAAATTTCTTTTCGACTGAGGAAAGAAAGACATGGACATCTTGGATGACATGGGGGTGAGTAAATTATAAGCAAAAGTTTTCAAAAGTGAACTAATCCTTTAAGAGATTAAAATATGGCTCACCAATTCATTCAAATCAATCAGTCCTGTCTCTCTCAAAGCATTGGAGTTCAGTTCATTGAAGTGAATCAGTTCGTTATGTATTGTAGCCTAAATGAATAGATTAAAATATGATTCCTCGATTTGAGTGCCTGTCGTTAGTTATGGCCAACAAATTATACCCTTTAAGCTATTTCTGCTGTATATGAGGCTATAAATTTTCCAGCTCAGATTTGATACTTAACTGAGATTGTTCATTGATTTAAAAAAAAAAAAAATTCTGTCACGTCATCAAAAATATAGCTCTGATTAAACTATAAGAGAAATAATGAAATAACCAAATAAGAATTAAGATAGCTAATTAATTGATTTTACTAATAATTTCAGCCTTTTATTAAGTTTTTCATTAGGCATTAGAGTCTAACCACTAAGTATCAAAATATCTCTTTTTTTTAAAATACATTTTAAAAGTCATGTAATTTTCATTAAATGTAAATGAATGTTGTTGTGCGTATTTATTCATGCACAGCAGCTGCAGTGACCAATGTGGCAAAATAAGTCTATAGACACTTAAAGGGGTGTCATATAAATAATACTGAAGTGTAATTTACATTTAATAATCATAATTCTGCCAGGCTGGAAAGCTGTCGTTTAGAGATAATTTCAACACTGCAAGAAGAAGTGAACCAGCTATCATTGCATGCTTATGTACTTGAATTTATTTAATAGACTGTCAATCATTTTGTACATTAGAGTTTGCAATATGCCTTTGAGGTGCAAATTTTGAAGGGACGGTGTAGAGTTAAAGTTAACACACCAGCTGAAACTGCTTACAGCTCCTAGTCTGAAACCAATTGACATGACATTTGTAATAAATCGAACTTTTTCTTGCTCTTGGTCACAGGGTTTTTGCTCCAAAGGGATCATGGCTGGTTGTGTGGGCTCCTGTCACTGTTAATCACTGATAAATGCATCTGACCCTAATCTCTCCTGGCTCGAACACCTGCGGAAACAGCCCGAGCCAGCTGTACCTGTCTACCCACGCTGCTCCACTTTATACCTGAGCAGAGAAAGATGTAGGCCGAGGCCACGGACTTCATTGTTCTGCGGCGGTCTTACTGTTAACTCAATCTGCTCACTCTCAACTCTCCATTTCAGGCCCGACATGTATTCAAACAACTCCCAATACTGCAGATTTGAAATCATCATCCACTTAAACCTCCTATAAAGCCCATATACACTGTCTGTGACCAATAGAAACGCCAAATACACTGAGCCAAACGAATGAAAACAGTGAACTGCACAATACAGAAAGCCTCTGAGCAGATGGGTGAAAACACTGAGCCCGAGTAGCTTCATGGACTGGTGATTTACTGCTAGTCAAACCAGCTGTCAGGAGGTTCATATGGGTTGACATTTGAAGAAATGAGCTGGTACCTCCTTACACATTCTCGAAAAACAGAAAGTTTCATTTTTGTATATTTACTGGAAATTCAGCTGATCCTGGTAAATATTATAGTGCCAGAGAATTTAATTTCGATCCAATACAAAATGATGGTAACTCTTTACAACACTTTAAAAAATGGGTTGTTTTAACCCAATTTTGAGTAAAATATGGACGAACCCAAAATTTGGGGTAAAAATGTCATTTAAAATGTTAACCCAATTAGTCAATATTTGATCCAAATTTGGGTTAAAATAACCCAGCATTTTTTAGAGTGAATGATGTTCCATTTGTTAACATTAGTTCATTACATATAACATGCAATGAAAAATATGGTAACACTTTATTTTAGTGTTACATGCACTCTAAACAATGCTGGGTTGTTTCGATCCAAATTTGGGTCAAATATGGACAAACCCAAATGTTGGGTTAAAAATTTATTTTTAAAACTTCAACTTTCAACTGTAAATTTTTTAAAGACATTTTAAAACCAAACATTTGGGTTTGTCCATATTTGACCCAAATTTGGGTTGAAACAACATGTGTAGTAACTATTACTGACCCTTACAAACCAAACACAAACCCTAACCCTAATTTTATAATACGTATATTTTGTGAATTAATACTCAGTATAATTACTGAGTCGAGGGCACCTTAAAATAAACCGTCTTTTAAACCGTTTCTTAATCATAGTTCATGTAAATTTCAACATTTACTAATACATTATTGTCATCTGTTAATATTATTTATTCACCAGAGCTAACATGAACTAACTATAAAATAATAAAAACAAATTTATAATTAGCTAATCTGTTGACGCATTAACCAACGTTAACTAATTTTCCTGGTTGTTACAATCCACACAATTTAAAAATAATTACAGAATTAAACAAAAAAACAACAACAAAAGACTAAACGATACGCATCAAATGGACATTGATATTAATATATCAGATTCTTGCTTGTTAATGTTGGCAGACGCGATATTTACCTGTTGTGTTCAGCAGAAGACAATCATCCCCGAGAGAGGCTGAGGGCTCAAGGACGGGCAGCTGGGGAAGTGGAGGGATTATCCGTGAGAAAGCTCAGCTAACGGGATTAGGCTTTCTCTGGGAAGGATGGACAGGGAGGACCTGGACTTGGACCTCATTAGCTCCACAGAATCCTTCTTGGAGCTCAGCCCGTAAACAGAGGGGTCCAGGACAAAGAGTCAGAATCCATCGCCAAAACTCCTCAAATAGTGACCATTTTAAAGTTTTTTTTCTGTGCTGCTTTGGTCTCATTTCATATTTTTCAAATGGTAAACCTTAATGCTTAAATCAACAAATTAGTTAAATCAAATGAACTTTTATGACAATTTAGAACTTTCTTTTTCTTTTGAGTTCATAAAACTGACACATTTTAAGTAATCAGAATTGTTTCACTGAGTTTTATGAACTTTTTAACTGAAACTGGGATGGGAAACTGGGACTTTTATGACTTTGTGATACATTTTTGAGTGCAACATTCAACATTCTTAAAGGAGTAGTTCACTTTTAAAACTTTTGCTGATTATTTACTCACCCCCATGTCATCAAGATATCCATGTCATTCCTTCTTCAGTCGACAAGAAATTAAGGTTTTTGATGAAAACATTCCAGGATTTTTCTCCATATAATGGACTTCAATGGGAACCAAACGGTTCAAGGTCCAAAAGACGGTTTCAGTGCAAACTGCAAACTGTTCAAAGGACTTTAAATGATTGCAGGCGATGAATACGGGTCTTATCAAGCGAAACGATCGCTCATTTAATAAATAAATTCTGTGATGCATGTTCGTGACTCTCCTGTTCGAACTCGTTCATCAAAATGAACAAATCTTTTTCCGAGTCATTTGGTTCATTCAACAAACGAAACGAACAAATTGACGAGTTCAAACAGGAGAGTCACGAACACGCATCACAGAACAGAGCAAGGCGAGCATTATAAAAGCTCGTAAAAAGAGCTTATAAAACTTAAACTTTGTTATTTTTTTTGTTTAAATGAGCGATCGTTTCGCTTGATAAGACCCTTAGTCATCGTCTGGAATCGTTTAAAGCCCTTTGAACAGTTTGCATTTTGCACTGAAACTGTTTTTTGGACCTTGAACCGGTTGGTTCCCAGTGAAGTCCATTGAGAAAATGCTGTAATGTTTTCATCAAAAACCTTAATTTCTTTTCGACTGAAGAAAGAAAGACATGGACATCTTGGATGACATGGGGGTGAGTAAATTATCAGCAAAAGTTTTTTGAAAAGTGAACTACTCCTTTAAGTGCTTATCCTAGATGCAGCAACCGATTAAAAAATGAAGATTAGACTCACTTGTGTGATCTCAATCAGGACGATTGACTTTGACTTTTTTTGAGCTCATGCACATACAACATTATGCGACAGACCATCTAGACTATCAGGAATGTGCTCAGGACTGAATGCTGAGGCTGTGAATGTTGTAAATAATGTTCAGTTTCTTGCACAGACCGATCGTTCCGCTTCATTAGACCATGTATCGCCAGGAGCCATGGATATCCATTTTGTTTTGCCTATATATGTGTTTTTGTACTCTAAAAGTGACGGTAGCTGTTGACTAGCATTATATGAATCACCAAGGACCATATCATGGCTAAAAATAGTGTTCTACTGAAGAAAAAATTCACATCTTAGATGGCCTAAGGGTGAGTAAATTAACAGTTTTGGTGAACCATCCCTTTAAACGAAAATGAGAAATGTTGCCTTGGAAACGAGGTGAAATAATATATACAGTACATTTAAAATATTTTATTTCAGTTAAAGTTTATTTTACCTCAAGTACCAAAAATGTAATTATTTTTTTTATGGTTTTAGATTTAGTTGATGATTATAACCTTGCCTCAATCTCATTTCTCATTGACTCATTGCATCCCAGTCTCCCCAATGAGATTAATTACATTGCTAGGGTTATTATGGTTTAATGTGTTTGAAAGGTTAAAGCTGCAGGTGAGTTTCTGAGTAAGATATTATTGCTCCGGGAAGACATCCTACGGTCATAAGACAAAACACTAATGTCCTAATTTAATGGTCTTTAAGGGTCCGTCAAACCTTCACAAGATCTGATATTATGAGCGATTCTGCCGGTGTTTGCCGCTACCCTTCAGACACGGTGAGTATCTCAGTCTGTTGCTATCGCCTCCCAGTTTGCCATCTGGCACATATTCATCGGTGAGATAAGATGCCGTCTCTCGGCTCATGTTTAAAAATTCTCAAAGCCTGAGATGAGTCACTTTCACCTCTGCTCACAACCCTCTGGAGTCTGCTTCATCCCTCCTTCCCATATGTCCCCCACCCTGCCACTTATTACAGACGCCACATCACATCCCAAACATCACACAACGTCTGATTATCTGTCTAAAAAAAAAAAAAAAAAAATTGGTAACACATTATCACAAGTTTCATTAATGATTTAGGAATTAAAATATAGCTGTAGAGTGTATGTGCGTGATGTCACCGTCGGCCGGGGTGATTGCGGTTTCGCAATGTGTGAGTGGCACTGGCATTTGTTTTCAGCGTGAATGCTGCGAAAACACAACAAACACATCTAAATCGGGAAAGAGTAACAGAAACAACAAGACTCCAGGCAGCAAAATTTGGATTTGCAGTTATCATTTGGTGTCGATATGCTATATTTAGTGGAAAAATCATATTGTGATCATATAAGTGATCAATTAAATATTTACCATTGTTTATTCTGCATAATTGTACGTTTTAGAAATAATCACTGAAAAAAAAACGTTAAAGGAGTAGTTCACTTTTCAAAAAACATTTGCTGATTATTTACTCACCCCCATGTCATACAAGATGTCCATGTCATTCTTTCTTCAGTCGAAAAGAAATTAAGGTTTTTGATGAAAACATTCCAGGATTTTCTCCATATAATGCACTTCAATGGGAACCAAACGGTTCAAGGTCCAAAAGACAGTTTCAGTGAAAACTGCAAACTGCTGAAAGGGTTTCAAACGATTTTAGACGATGAATAAGGGTCTTATCAAGCGAAACGATCACTCATTAAAAAAAAAGTCGCGTTTGTGACTCTTTTATTTGAACTCGTTCTTCAAAATGAAAGAATCTTTTCCTGAGTCAACTCGTTCATTTCGTTTGTTGAATGAACCAAATGGCACGAAAAAAGATTTGTTCATTTTGATAAACGAGTTTGAACAGGAGAGTCACGAACGCGCATCACAGAACAGAGCAAGGCGACCATTTGAGCTTATGAAACTTAAACTTTGTTGTTATTTTTTTTTTTAAATGAGTGATCGTTTCGCTTGATAAGACCCTTATTCATCGTCTGAAATTGTTTAAAGCTTTTTTTGTGTGTTTCATCGCCATCTAATGGCCTGGCTGCAGAATACAGCGTTTTTAGTAGTTTGCGGATCCGCGTGAATGGGGATCGTGTTGACAATGGTGTCGTCTAAACGAAGAACCTCCGTTTTAAGCATATCGCTGTCATGTAAAACCTACCCTTAAACCAGATGCTAATTTGCGCTGCTTATGGTATTTATTTAATGCTCTGCTCTGACAGTCCAGGTGTGTTTGAATGGCAGGGTAAAGAGTAGCCGTCTCTGTGGCCTGAGGGATTATGTGTTAGTTTGGCTAACAGGGCAAACCGCATTGAAATTCAACGTCAGCAAAACAGAGGATGGATCATCCCCGCTGTATGACAGCTTTGACACAGTGTTCTCAGTATTCTCTTGGTCTCTGTGTGTTTCAGATCCCTCAGAGGATTCATAGCACAGCATTTCTTAACTGTAAAGCAACATAACTCATGTAAACTAACAGTTGCAAGCAGTCTGCTTAAAACGATCGTTCACCCATAAATGAAAACTGTATGTTTTTCAGAACCTAAATTACTTTTCTCCATTCTTTTCCACCTATTTTTCCATTCCACTGTGTAAAAACAGCAGCTTGGACATTTTGCTTTGTTTTCAACTGGAAAAAAAGAAAGTCATTTAGGTTTGGAACAACATGATGGTTAGTTAGTAAATGGTGAGGCGCCTTTATAAGAAAATGACAGAACTAAATGGAAAACGTCCAATAGTTTTTTTAAATTCAGATTGACTCTGGGCATCTGTGTCCTCTAAATGAAGTTTTTCCTCAAGCAAAACTCTTAGAAGAGTTTCTTCCAGTCCACAACAAATGAACACATGCACAATCTCCTTAAGTGATCAGAGGCTGTAATCCAAAGAGATTAGGGGAATAGATATGCCACATATAGTGAGATGGGTGTCATGACCCATGCAACAAGACAATGTAAAAATGATTTATCAGCCAGGTTGGGATTTTTTTTTTTTTTTTAATGGAACCGTTTATAGAAACTTTAGACAAAATATAAAAGTTTGCATATGTTTTTGAGTAGGCTATCATATTTGATGGCACAGTAGGCTTTTATGGCACATATAATTATTATAAATGCATACATTGCTACTCAAAACTAAGAATAAAATAAGAGGGGTCATTTTATACTGTCATAAGATATTTTACATACTGTAAAAAAAAATGCATAAATATAGTCCACAAGAGAAAAAAATAGCTGAATTTATAAAAATGACCTCGTTTAAAAGTTTACGTAGAAAACACGATGCATTAGGCGAGCCGGGCAGTGAACACTTTTTTGAATTTGAAGATTAAGGTAAATTGTACTTAATTTGTCTTCTGGGACACATGTATTTTCTGTTGCTTCCGAAGGGCAGTACTGAATGAAAATTGATATTTAAACAAAATGGAAAAATTTGGACATCTTCTTCCTGTTCAAAAGTGGCCAGGCCAGGCAAGCAATCAGAGTAGATTAATCCAATCCCAAAAGGCCAGGCATCTGACCAATCAGAGCAAAGTAGGCCAATCAGAGTCCCTCAATTGTTCTCAATGCAAAAAGATAAATCTCAAAATCATACAGTCTTTGCTGGAATGGGTTCAAATATGTAATAGATGCTGGAAAACTGAAGAATTTTCAGGACCTGGAGGGTTGTTCTGAAGAACACAGTTGTCTGAAAGACAAACAAGGGACTCAAGAACAACTTTCACAAAACAAAAGAAACAAAAAAACAGTTGGGTCATCTTGTGGACTATGTAAACATAATTCGTGTAAAATATCTTATTCAGGAGAGTACTAAATAAAAAATAACATGCATTTTGAATGATCCCTCTTATTTTGTTCAAATTATGTACATTTTCACAGATTCTGCAAGGGGTGTGTAAACTTTTGAGCAGCACTGTATTATTGGTGGTCACTCTATATCTTCCAATAATATAAATCTTATTAGAGGATATGTAAGTGCTTATTTTCATTATCAAATCTCTGTAGTTTTAATTGTGGGGGCTAAAATATATAATGCAATGCAATGTGATTTAGAGATGTACAAATAAATGTTCCTCAAAAGCCTGATGGATTATATTTGATACTCACATTTTAACATGACTTTTCTGACAAATGTTGTATATAGTCAAGTAAAGTTGCCTCTGTAATGAAATATTATTAGCAATATAAAAGCTATTACGTTTACATTATAAAAATCAGTTAAGATTTCACAGACAAAAAGATGTGAACTAGAAGATGGACATTTGTAGAGTTATATTAAAAGTATAAAAGTAGAAAATAACAATATATTGAAGAGTTAACCATTTGAACCATATGAAAAACTTTATTTTGAAGGGCCTGAAGTTTCAGACACACAGCTGCCATGATTATCAGAGAGTCGTATCATTAATGCCATTTGCAACGCAGTTAGCCTAACATGGTGTCCATTGCTACAGCCTTTACTAATCACCTCCTGAAATTAAAAGTAACAAACAAACAAACCAAATCTCCCAATTGACTCCAAATCCTGTAATTTAAGAGGCTCTGATCATGTAATCCTGCTCTAATACATATTCCTCAAGGAAATCAGGGATGAACTCTCTTTGAAGGCCAAAAAACACCATTAATGAAACCGAAGGTCTACTTTTTAACAAGCTAGACCACAGCTATGAGAGATACTGAGCAACACTTCCCGCAGCCTACGGTATTGGGTGATACAGACAAACGTTTAGACACCACCAAAACGAAGGCTTATTTTGACTTCACAAGTTTGAGCTAATAATCTTTATGATAACACATAGTAAGCCATTAAATGTAACAACAATTAGGTGTCATTCAAGTCTGTGATACAAAACGGTGCATCTGAAGTGTAATCATTAGTGTTTCAGGTCTTGACAAAATGAAAATTGAGAGAGCTTTGAGGAAAATTTGTATTTTTTTTTTTTTTTTTTGCACTGGATTCCTGAATAGGAAAAAAACATCACCATAGATTTAAAGGTGACAACAGACTGGGCCATCTGACCAATCAGAGCAGAGTTGACCAATCACAACAGACTGGGTCATCTGACCAATCAGAGCAGAGTTGACCAATCACAACAGACTGGGTCATCTGACCAATCAGAGCAGAGTTGACCAATCACGACAGACTGGGTCATCTGACGAATCAGGGCAGAGTTGACCAATCACAACAGACTGGGTCATCTGACGAATCAGGGCAGAGTAGACCAATCACAACAGACTGGGTCATCTGACCAATCAGAGCAGAGTTGACCAATCACAACAGACTGGGTCATCTGACGAATCAGGGCAGAGTAGACCAATCACAACAGACTGGGTCATCTGACCAATCAGAGCAGATTTGACCAATCAAAACAGACTGGGTCATCTGACCAATCAGAGCAGAGTAGACCAATCACAACAGACTGGGTCATCTGACCAATCAGAGCAGAGTAGACCAATCACAACAGACTGGGCCATCTGACCAATCAGAGCAGAGTTGACCAATCACGACAGACTGGGCCATCTGACCAATCAGAGCAGAGTAGACCAATCACAACAGACTGGGTCATCTGACCAATCAGAGCAGAGTTGACCAATCACAACATACTGGGTCATCTGACCAATCAGAGCAGAGTTGACCAATCACAACAAACTGGGTCATCTGACCAATCAGAGCAGAGTTGACCAATCACAACAGACTGGGTCATCTGACCAATCAGAGCAGAGTTGACCAATCACAACAGACTGGGTCATCTGACCAATCAGAGCAGAGTTGACCAATCACAACATACTGGGTCATCTGACCAATCAGAGCAGAGTTGACCAATCACAACAAACTGGGTCATCTGACCAATCAGAGCAGAGTTGACCAATCACAACAGACTGGGCCATCTGACCAATCAGAGCAGAGTTGACCAATCACAACAGACTGGGCCATCTGACCAATCAGAGCAGAGTTGACCAATCACAACAAACTGGGTCATCTGACCAATCAGAGCAGAGTTGACCAATCACAACAGACTGGGTTATCTGACCAATCAGAGCAGAGTTGACCAATCACAACAGACTGGGTCATCTGACCAATCAGAGCAGAGTTGACCAATCACAACAGACTGGGTTATCTGACCAATCAGAGCAGAGTTAACCAATCACAACAGACTGGGCCATCTGACCAATCAGAGTACAACCCTCTCCAATATTTTGAATTTGAACTGCAGATACCCATTTCAAACTGCTAGCTGTCAATCTTATATATTGCCCCTTTAAAAAACACAAACAACAATATGTAGTTTTGAATCATGACATGTGTTACAGTGAGTATCAATTTTCTATGCCATAACTTCCCGCAGCCTGTTTTCCTTCATCTCTCCATCATTCACTCTAAATCAGATCACCAGCTGCTGCTTTTCTGTCGTATTTCTCATTACCTGTAGCTCACATTGTAAATAGCCTTGTGCCACCTCAATGTTGTTGTTTGTTATTAATCTACTCCCCTTGTGCAGTTTCCTCCCATATCCTCCATCTCATGGTGAATTTAGTGTGTTAAGTTGCCATTAGGCTTGTGGTTTGGCTGTAATGAGAGATGGTTAGGTGAAGTTATGCTATATGACCTCTTGTTACAGTAGAATGTGATTTGTAATGGCTACAAAATGACTATGTTTTATAACCCTTACTTTAATGCCTTTAGAGCCCCCTTAAACATTAATACTTTATATATGCTACGTTCTTCCTTTTCAAGGACACTTCAGGCGAAGATAGAAATGTGTGTAGAATAGTAATTTGGCAGGAGCTCTTACTAGTCTTCAACAATACTTTTTACGTTATGAGTGGCATTATCCTGCTGGGTTCACTTCCATAATCAATAATGAATAATGACTTTTTTTTTTTTAATATTTACATTTATTAGATGTGCCTAAAATACTAAAGCACTTGGACTTTGTCATTTGTGAAACACAATTTTGGATTGTGACTTATAGCTAATTTTATTGTAAAAGACAAAAAACAGAATCAAAACAGAAGCTGTATCTATTGCGTTCGCCATATTTTCTCTGTGACACGACTCCAACTCTGAAACTCTGGGCTTAAAATAACTTCCAGGTTTCTCACTTGTAATTACGACTGTGTGGTGGCATTCATGTGCGTTCAACTCGTAAATCTTTCTGACATGACTTGAATGCACCATTAGAACCAGGAATCTCTCACATCCCCAACAGTTTGAGAACCACTGAATTACTCATATGACTTTCATTGTGAATGTTGGATAAGTATGTAGCAGTGTGAACATCCTGTCAAACAACTCCTTGTACTTTCCAAAACAGAAAAAAGTCATACAGGTTTTTAGGACGACATGAGTGAGAGAAAATTAATTTTGGCTGAACTATTTCTTCAAAGACGATTCCTTTAAAGGCCCTTGCACACTGCATCCGAAATTTTCGCACGTTAAAAAATAAATACGACCTTACGTTATGTAAATCCAGCCCGTTCTCATCCTTTAACTACATAGAACGCTATATGACAAAATGGCGCTATACTTCGCACATGGCACCCTTTATCGTTAATATTCACGCGAACCCAAGGCGTCATAAATCCTTTCGCGTAATATGAGACAACCCTACCCCACACCTAAACCTAACCATCACAGCGCGTGTTATATTAACAATAACGGGTGCCATGTGCGTAGTATAGCGCCGTTATGTCATATAGCGTTATATATGACGCTAAAGGATGAGAATGCGTTGGTCAATCATATGGAAGCTTGTTTTCACCACAGAATGAAAAATAAAAAAGGTGATTGCCACTTTTTATCTCACAATTCTGACTTTTTTTCCTCACAATTGTGAGTTTACATCTCGCAATTCTGACTTTATTTCTCAGAATTGCGAGATGTAAAGTCAGAATTGTGAGATAAAGTCAGAATTGTGAGATATAAAGTCAGAATTGCGTGATATAGTCAGAATTGCGAGATATAAAGTCAGAATTGCGTGATATAGTCAGAATTGCGAGATATAAAGTCAGAATTGCGTGATATAAAGTCAGAATTGCGAGATATAAAGTCAGAATTGCGAGACATAAAGTCAGAATTGCGAGATATAAAGTCAGAATTGCGCGATATAAAGTCAGAATTGCGAGATCTTGCAATTCTGACTTTATATCTCGCAATTCTGTTCACTTTATATCTCACAATTCAACTTTCGTCCGTCATAAAAAAAATCGAATCGGGTTCGATTTTCTGCTTTCCAGGCAGTTTGAATGGAGTTTGAATGGTGTCTTGACAATTCAGAGCCACCGAATCACGAAAAAACGGACACGAAAATTTCAGACTCAGTGTGCAAGGGCCTTGAGAACTTTGAAAGCTTGTTTCCGCCACAGAATAAAAATACGTTGTCAGGCAAACACAAACGGTCTCCGTGTAAACAACAAAAACGTGAATCTTGATGAATATTGATGAGTATTACGTGTTCAGGCTGTGTTTCATCGCCATCAAATGGCCTGGCTGCAGAATATCGGGGTTTTAGTCGTTTTCGTGGATCCGTGTGAATGGGGATTTGCGTTTGAACGCGGAAAACTCAAAAGGAAAAAAATGATCCGTTTTAAGCACATCTTTGTCATGTAAACGTACCCTCAGTCGATAACGCAGAAACGCCATGTTTTCACACGATCTGTATGTAATGCTAATGAGCGACTAAGTCTGTAGAACACTGGCACATGTCTAATTAACATGCAGTAATGCTGCTTTTTCTGAATGTTAATGAACTAAAATTAGACGGCAGAAACGTTCAGAATCAACTGGAAACATCTTTCTATTACATGGGTGGGATTTTAATGAGAGCTTTAATCCAATTAACATAGAAATTAATTTGTTCACAATTGCCCAAGTCCTGGAGGTGCATGTGTGCGTTTTTGTGATAGGGAGTTTGATCTTAATGAGCTTTCAAATTTAAGATATATCTTATTTGATAAGTTGAGATTAGTATGGGATATAGATCCACTTCTAATAACAGCATAAACATGGTAATATCTTTTTTCTCTGGACCCTGTTATTGACTTTGCATTTACAAAACTTTTTTCTCCCTCATTCACACCGAAATTGAAAGTGTTCCTTGAGTGTTCATCTTGGGAAAAGCTGAACACTCAATAGAAAGCATGATGTTAATAAACTCACATTAATTTGCTGATGACACTATACAGCCATTGGGACTACGGATGAAAAATAGCCTCTAAATTCGCATTTGCTAAATCCGGTACAATACATGAAATGGTAATTTTATGTTAAAAATTGTGCATGGTCCCTTCATAAATAAATAAAGAAAAAAAAAAATTATGGCTTTGTTCCAGAAACCTAGTGAGCGGCCTGTGTAGACAGCACACTGAAGCATGATGCCATAGCCGTTCCAACAGGGAAGATTAATCATTCCGCCTTAAAAATATGGTGATTTTCACACTGCACATTTGTTGTGGAAACTCAAATCTTGTATGTTAATCCAGCAAGAAAATAGCAGTACTTTGAAGTCAACTTCTGTGGATTAACTTTTCAAAGGCACACATACACACAAAAGCAAGCACACACACAGATAAAGGCCATGCTTCAGATCTGCTGAGCGTTTTTATTTTATTGTGTCTGTCTTAATTGTTTTGACTCCTCTTTAACACAGCATTCATCATTATCTTCTGTTCTTAAGCGAATGCTCTGTCACACTGCTTCAACTGTTCCTCCTCGCTATCTCTCTAACTCCAAAACAGCCTTGATGAGAAGTTTGTTCTTTTACATAATCTCCATTTTTAAAGGTCAGAATTAGAGTATGCTTCTGCTTGTGTTTGTAGAAGCCTTTTCTTAAAGCTACACTGTGTGATTTTTACCCCCATCTAGTGGTGAAAAGGTATATGACCATCCAGGGAATATTAGTTTCTGTTCCTCTCAATTCCGATTTCGTTTTAACTCCTACGGTGGCCAATGTAGTCCAAGATTAACATGGCTTCCAGTTCGATCTCGTCCATGAGTGTTAACTCAAACGTAAACGCGAAAGGCGATGCTTGAATTAATGGGTATGTCCCTCTTTGGCTAATGTACTTTCAAAATGGAGGGGCAACATGGCGACCGACATTAGAACCCATTACCCGTATGTACTTTCAATGGCATATTATACACTCACGAGAATACTTTATTACTTGAACGAAGTAAATATACATTAATGAGCACATATATTTTTGAAAGAACTAAGTGTTTTTAGCTAAGAATAAACTAAAAGAGTTACTCAGTAATAGGATAAAATTGTATGAAATGAAATCGTAAGCCTGTCAGAAAGGCCCAAAATATGGAGATGGTCATGTCATGTGATGCAAACATCAATATGTATTACTTTAGAAATAACACACTACGGTAAAAGTGTTTTGAGGTCATAACATAATGTTGTGCAAGGAACCGTTTGAATACAAGACTTTATTAATAGATAATCTACAACTGTTGTCATAATTTGTGTAGAAAGGAATAAAATACTGCCACATATGTTCATCTGAAGAATTGTATTGTACACTCTCAGAAAAAAGGTACAAAAGCTGTCACTGGGGCTGTACCTTTTCAAAAGGTACACTTTTGTACCCAAAGGTTGCATATTGGTACCTTAGTGGTACATATTAGCACTTAAAATTGACATATTACCACCGGAAAAGGACATATTAGCTCATGAAATTGACATATTAGCAACTAAAATGTGCATATTAACACCTAAAATGTACATATTAGTACCTCAAATGTACATATTACCACCTATAGACATATTAGCTCATGAAATTGACATATTACCTCCTGAAATGTACATATTAACACTTAAATGTACATATTAACACTTGAAATGTTCATATTAACACTTAAAATGTACATATTAGCACCCAAAATTTACATATTAACACCTAAAATGTACTTATTAGCTCATGAAATGGACAAAAGTTTACCTTTTGAAAAGGTACAGCCCCAGTGACAACTTTTGTACCTTTTTTTCTGAGAGTGTATAAACATACGTTTCCCAAAAGTGTAGGTAGAACGAAATTTGCAAAAATCTGTGTTGTGCAGGATGAGTTATCAATATTGCATATCTAGTGAAAGTGACTTTTTTTCTCAACTTTTAGGAGACCACTGGCCTAGCAAACAAACATGGACTAAAAGCCACATTTTGATTTCATGAACTCTTTCGTTTGTAGTGCCTGGGGTCTGTAAGTAACTGTGGACAAAAACTAATAAAGACAGCATTTTGTGCTGTTGAAACAAAACCAGAAAAAACAACCATTCTGTTATCACTGAAGTCCACTTTGCAGCTAATTTGACAGAAAGCACCTGCGGGCAACAAACCGTAATGTTCCTCTCATTCTGCGCTCTCCTCACCAAATCAGATGAATTATTAAAAGTTGCGGTTCACCCAGGCGAGCAGCGGCGAGAGCTTTCTGCATGAGTGAGTGTGTGTTTAATATAGAGTCTGTACACAGGGGGCACCAGCGGCCCGGGAATAGAGCTCAGACCTTCACCGTCAACACCGCCAAACTGCAGACTGTCACGAGAGAGATAAAGCATCAAACAATGTAAAAACTGCCTGTCTGTCAACAGAGCGGCGTTACCTCACACAGTCCTTCCCAGCACAGAGCGAACTGGCAATGAACTGCAGAGAGATAAGCATTAAGAAAAAAACATATAAGTGAACGGAAAAAGGAAAGGAACATTTGGAGAAAATGAATGGTGATGGGGTGAGCTAATCCTTTGTCACTGACTTTTGGTTTTATTACAAATTCTATGTTCTTCCAGTCTCCTGAAGAATCTTCATGCAGGTTTTTTTCCCATTAAAGGGGGGGTTGATTGCGATTTCACTTTTTTCATTTTAAATAGTGTGTAATGTTGCTGTTGGTGCATGAAGTTGCAGCGCTGAAAGTTCAATGTAAGCAGAGATATCGTCTTTTAAATATCAGGAAGTTTAATGCCTCCATAAACGATTGGATTGGGACTACAGCTGGGTTTTAGATGTCACTACCCCACACATTTACATCAACCCCTCCCTCTGGAATTTTACATGGAAAATTAAGTTTGGAACAAGAAAAGAATTCCATTATTTCCATTATGTTTTTTATATATTATATAGGTTTTAGTTTTAGTCAACTATAATCCTGATTTAGAATACAACACACATTTTGCCACAGAAGAATTAAAGGAGTAGTTCACTTTTAAAAAAAACTTTTGCTGATAATTTACTCACCCCCATGTCATCCAAGATGTCCATGTCTTTCTTTCTTCAGTCGAAAAGAAATTAAGGTTTTTGATAAACATTCCAGGATTTTCTCCATATAATGGACTTCAATGGGAACCAAATGGTTCAAGGTCCAAATGAGAGTTTCAGTGCAGCTTCAAAGGACTTTAAACGACATGAATAAGGGTCTTATCTTTTTTCGTGAACCAAATGACTAGAAAAAAGATTCGTTCATTTTGATGAACGAGTTTGAACAGGAGAGTCGCGAACGCGCGACACTGAACAGAGCAAGGTGAGCATTTATGCTTGTAAAATGTAAAGTTTTTTATTTATTTTTTTTAATGAGCGATCGTTTCGCTAGATAGGACCCTTATTCATTGTGTGGTGTCATTTAAAGTCCTTTGAAGCTGCACTGAAACTCTCATTTGGACCTTGAACCGTTTGGTTCCCATTGAAGTCCATTATTGTTATATGGAGAAAATCCTGGGATGTTTTCATCAAAAACCTTCATTTCATTTCAACTGAAGAAAGAAAGACATGGATATGTTGGATGACATGGGGGTGAGTAAATTATCAGCAAAAGTTTTTTCAAAAGTGAACTACTCCTTTAATATTAGCACATTACGAGAAAAAGCGTCACTCTTTTAAGCTCTTCCTAGTGCCTTACGGGTTACCGCATAGACTTTCATTGTAAGTTAATTGATATAATCACATTTTTTGCTTTTACAAACTGAGGTGAAATTATTTTCTAATCTAATCAACAGTATGTCATTGATGCTGTCGACGGAGCTCAAGCTTGTTCTGGAACCGGAGCGTTCCTTTAATCATTTTGGTATAAATCATTTCTCAGCGAGCGTCGTACGTGATGATTACTGTATTTCCTTCTAGCTCAGGGCTTTGGAGAATTCTCTCTTCTGCCTTACTGTGCAGTTTCACTATATTGTTTTGCTATTTTAACATTTGTCAGATGCATAATTGAGCATCCAGAACTAGAGAAAGACCAGATTAAAGGGGCTCATCGATCACACTATCATTGATGAATGACTCACTAATTCTCTTTGATTTCTCTCACTCTCTTTCTCTCTCTCCTCATTCTGTCCATCTCTGCAGTTTCAATTAGCGCTTCACCCGTCTGTTTCAGGGCCTACGTGTGCTTAAAGAAATAACAATGGCGGTGCGAGGAGCTTTACAGTAGACTTATGGTAAGAGGAGCTATACAGGAAAATGTGTGGGATACTATTCACTGAAGTTACCAAGGCCAGGTGTTATAGGCAGCATAACCGTGATGTTGCATTTGAACCTTCCTTCACATTTGAAGTCCACATCAGCTCGACTGTCAGAACTGACTTTAATAAGGCCTTATGAAATACGTTTCAAATTCAGTTTGAAATTGTCTGGATCCTTCAAAATGTACTGTCCTCCCGTCCTTGAAACAAACTTTAATACGTTTAGATGTAATTTTATATATAGTTATGTTTATTTGATATAAACATTCACTACTGGTCAAAAGTTTTAGATCAGTAAGATTTTTTATGTTTTTAAAAGAAGTCTCTTCTGCTCACCAAGGCTGCAATTATTTGATAAAAAATACAACAAAAAAAAAACCCCAGTAGTATTGTGAAATATTATTACAATTTAAAACAGTGGTTTTCTATGTGAATATATAGTGAAGTGTAATTTATTCCTGTGAACAAAGCTGAATTTACAGCATCATTACTCCAGTCTTCAGTGTCACATGATCCTACTGAAATTATTATAATATGATGCTCAAGAAACAATTATGTTGAAAACATTTTTATTTCAGGATTCTTTGATGAATAGAAAGTTCAAAAGAACAGAATTGATCTGAAATGGAAAGCTTTTGTAACATTAATCACTACCATTCAAAAGTTTGGGGTCAGTAAGAATTTATTTTTTTATTTTTAGGGGAAAGAAATTAGAAAATACTTTTATTCATCAAGCATGATTTAAATTCATCAAAAGTTACAGTAAAGACATGTACAATGTTAGAAAAGATTATATTTTAAATAAATTCTGTTCTTTTGAACTTTCTATTCATCATAGAATTTTTTGGGGGAAAATGGTACACGACTGTTTTTAACATTGAAAATAATAATTTATGTTTTTTGAGCAGAAAATCAGCAATTTAGAATGATATCTGAAGGATCATGTAATCAGCAAAAGCAATGATGTTGAAAATTCAGCTTTCAAATTACATTTTAAAATATATTAAAATATAAAACAGTCATTTTAAATTGTCATAATATTTCTCAATATTACTGTTTGTCATTTTTTTTTTTTCATCAAATAAAGCAGCCTTGGTGAGCAGAAGAGACTTCATTTAAAAATCTTACTGATCTAAAACTTTTGACCGGTAGTGTATATTATGTTTGTTTGGTATCTGTTTTGTCTGTGATCAACGTTTCTTTAGTAAAGCCATAGAGTATTAAAAAAACAATATAAATTCTCGGTATAGCATTGGACTCTACGATCGGCGGAAGTAATCCCGCATCATTAGAGCTTCACCGGAAATACCGTCGTGCATAGAGCCCATTGATGGTTTAATTAGATTTCCTAAAACATGAAATAATTTATATTTTCAGAAATTCTGTTTGTTTAAATTGTTTTAGATTTATGCCTCCAAATGTATTCTCAAAAATGGTTGTAATCAAATGAATCTTTTACAAGGCATTAAAAAGAAAAAATTTGTTTACTAGTCAATATCATAACTGAAGTGTACAGCACTTCTTATTCCTCCAAAAATCGTCAAATTCCATGACATTTCATATTCCCTATACATAACACTGCTCACGTCTGCCATAGCATTAAACCATAGAGATGCTGGACCTCTAGAGCGAGCTTTCATGAACCACATTGATTATTGCAATGCCTTTTCATTGCCAAACTCAATTAACAAGGACACAAGGCATTAAAACCATTTATGTAATATATCTTAAAAAGGTCCTTTAAAATGAGTTGATCTGGTCTAACTAACAGGATGACCATGAAACCTCGAGCCAGAAAAGCCTGAGGCTAAAGAAAGATGGAAAGTCCTGCAGAGAGATGGTGGATAAATATGTAGACGCGAAGTGAGTGTGTGTGTGCGTTCCCCATGCCCATATGCAGAGACGGAGGCGAGGCTGGCTCTCAAATCTTCCAGATGCTAAACACTATCAACTCTAATCGTCAGGAGATTTAGCAAATAAAAACGAGGAGCACAACAAATCAAAGCCTATTTGAGGAAACACTGCCTCCCTCGTCACCATAACACAAAGTCAATACGTAATATTGCTCCCAAACTACTGACAAACAAGTGTGGACTTGAGGAGAGAATGCAGAGCAGTTATTTTGCCATTATGGTGGCAGGTTAGACTCTATTGTGGTGATAATGAACTCCATCAATCGCCATCCATTACACAGTGAGTGTCTGGCACCCTCCGGAGGACGGCTCTGTGGTGCCCATAAATCACAGAGAGGGTCTCCTAACAGAGGCCAATTACAATATATCCAGCAACACCGTGTAAATATCCCATTAAAGACACACCGTCTGTGGCAGAACTACATCGATGGACTTGGTACTTTGATGTTTTAGAGTTAGACTGACTGTTGGAATCCAACAAAACAGCCAGAAAATGAACACTGTGACTAACAAAAGTTTGTTATTCTTTTGTTTATCGTGATAATAGTTTTAAAAAAAAAACTTTTGGTGATTATTTACTCACCCCCATGTCATCCAAGATGTCCACGTCTTTCTTTCTTCAGTCGAAAAGAAATGAAGGTTTTTGATGAAAACATTCCAGGATTTCTCTCCATATAATGGACTTCAATGGGAACCAAACGGTTCAAGGTCCAAATGAGAGTTTCAGTGCAGCTTCAAAGGGCTTTAAACGACACCAGACGATGGATAAGGGTCTTATCTAGCGAAACGATCGGTCATTTCAAAAATAAATAACAAAGTTCACGTCTTATAAGCACAAATGCTCGCCTTGCCTTGTTCTGTGATGAGCGTTCGTGACTCTCCTGTTCGAACTCGTTCATCAAAATGAACGAATCTTTTTTCGAGTCGTTTGGTTCATTCAATGAACGAAATGAACAGAATGACTTGGCAAACTCTGTAGTCTCATTAAGACAGTAGTTAGCAGCCGCCCTTTAAAGTAAAAGCTTTTTTTAAAAGTGCAGTATTACTGATGTATTTCATGTTGTACAATAAAAGAAAATTCATGAGGTTGTGTTAACCATTTCAAAAAACCCATTGACTTTGGGACAATTAAACTGGATTTGCTTATTTCTAGGTTTTGTCCATAAAAAATACATCCTACAGCACTCTATAGAAGTGCACCTTTAACATAAAAAAAAATTCAATATATGAGCTGTTAAGTACATACACACTACAAAAATGAAATACCTCACTGTCTCCTGTCCAGCGGTTCATTACTGAGCTTCTGCTAATTAAATTGAATTTAATTATCCTGGTTAATGCACAGTTGCACACTCAAGAGAAAAGCCGACTCTGATGAGGGCTGGGTCGTGTAGATAAAGAATAAGTCCCAGATAAACGTTGATATCACCGCGTGCAGTGTGAGATTAACACTGATCTCACGGCCGTCCCTGTTTATTAGCTTTGCAGTTAAACATGATTCAAGTATATCAACAGGGTCATGATGAATCCCAACTGCAATTATTAAGTGCAAATCTACAGGATTTTTCCAGATGCCCCAACATCCGTTATCCTTAACAACAGCAAATAATAAAGCGCCAGTTATCAGGGTCCAAACTCTGATAGTTTATGGAGACAATTTGGTGATTTAATTGCCATCTTTCTAAATATAAAGTGTTTTTGCTGCAAAGTTAAGTATCTTATATCTCTACTGATACTGTAAATTAGGGTTTGACGCAACAGGTCACAAAAACACTGTACATATTCAACAAATCATGTTGATGCTGAAATATTAGAGGGACCTGTACTATTACTTGAAAAAAAGTGAGAAAATTCATTGCCTTAAAAAAATTAGTAAATAAACTTCACAACTACTTGAAAAAAATGTAGTTACACGGTCAATTAAAATGTATTAAAACGAAAGAAAATGACTTGGGTTCTTCTTTTATGTTGGACTAACAAGCATTAAATTGTTAATACAGACTTAGCTTTAACAGTGATGTGAACTGAGCTCAATAGGGACATTTATTAAGAAAGCAAAAAGGATTCAAATTGTAATTCGATTTTAAAGATGAAATGGGGAGTACATTGAAAAGTGGATTGAGAAAATTCAATATGCTATTTTAATATTGCTTTGGTGACTAGTGGTGCAGAAATGGCTCTAAAAATTCAAGAACTGCAATGCTGTGGCATCTCGCCACAGCCTCAAAACCTCATGTTCATGTTCACTAGTGTCAGGGAATCTGTGGTGATTTATTGATTGACAGGTGCTGGTTAGAATGCAGGCACCCTTCATAACTGTCTGACATCAATCAGCATGTCCTGGGCATACCTGACACTGAGGAGGAGATTCAAGGAAAGCAGGACATCAAAGACCAGAGAATTGAGAGGAAAAGATGAGTGTAAGGAGAAAAAAAAAAAACATTAAGTGATAGTCTGAAGCAGTGGCTTTCTTTCAGCTCACCGATATTTCATTAACCTCTTGAAACCCTGCAGTTCTATCTGTTTTATAAATTCATGTTATGGATCTTATTGTGAAAAAAAAATGTGTTTAATTTTAAAGTTTGACCGTGTAATGTTTAATCATCTCCTTCTTCTCCAGGACTTTTATTTAATCTGATTTAAAGTCGGCATGAAATCAAATTTGACAAAATCTTCTTTTTATATGTAACATTGTAGTGTTTATTATAAATGATTTATCTGTGCACTTGATTATTTTTTAATTAATGTACCCTTATAATCTTCAATCAAATACATTACCCTTCCCTCCCCCATCGAAACGACGTCTCTTCTATTTCGGTATCATGGAACGACGAAAGGGTGCGGCCAGAGCTGATGAGGGTGTGGCTATCGGTGCAACGCCTCTCAGAGAATCGCATTCAAATCTGCCTCCATTTTGTCTGTAACGCCCAACCTCCAATGATCCAATCAATTCCCGAAGGACGAAATCAAGCCCTGCCCTACATTTGTTTCTAATTTCAGAAGCCGTTTCACTCGGATATACGTCACGACAAGGAAAAAATGACTCTCAACTTCCATTTCACGCCGACTTTAAGCCCCTTCAAGTTTGCATTCATCCGCCTCTAGCTGTTAAATGTTAAAATGGCTTGCCATACTTAGATGAGGCAATCTTCTCTAGTTCATTTCTTCTGTTTAGTCCGTTGAAGTTAGATGCAAGTAAAATCGTGAACACATGTGAAGAGCCGCTTTAGTAGAAATTGAAGTTGTACGAGAACGAGTGAACGAGTTTGAACAGGAGTCACAGAACAAAGCGAGCTTTAGAGCTTATAAAACTTAACATTTTTTATTTATTTTTTAAATGACCGATTGAAACGATCGAAATGCTAGATAAGACCCTTATTCATCGTCTGGTGTCATTTAAAGTCTTTTGAAGCTGCACTGAAACTCTCATTTGGATCTTGAACCGTTTGGTTCCCATTGAAGTCCATTATATGGAGAAAAATCCATATTTTCGACTGACATGGGGGTGAGTAAATTATCAGCAAAAGTTTTTTTTAAAAGTGAACTACTCCTTTAAAGAAATCTATTGTATAAAGTGCAAAAATCTGGGGAAAAGGTTTTTAGCCATTTCTCTTTTTTTGTGTTTGACAAAAAATAAGAGAAAAAAAATGTTTAGGTTAAACATCTATAGCATATACTGCTAATTCATATTCATACTACTGTGAATTTTTGTATAGTACTAATTTGCAGAGGAAATGTGGAAGAAGAAAATTATCCCGAAACCTTGCCTTTATTTAACACCTCAAAGGAGGATTTTGTTTTTAAAAGTATTTAAAATTGAAGTATTTAAAAACATGCTCTATAATGGTTTAAAAAAATCCGCCATAGATATAAATGTGACACAGATGCCACTGTGCGTCTCTCTTTATATGAAAAGAATAAAAACGTTAACCACATGAAATAACATCAAGTACTCACCAAATGTGGAGAACACCACTGGACCTTTTTGAGCTCTGTAATGAATCCTGTAGTGATCATCATTGCTCATCGTTTAGTTTGGCCTACTCTGAGGAGAAGAAAGTTTAATGGATGAGAGGGCAGGATCCAGCTTCATTGGCTCCTCCATGGGATCTAATTAGTCAGACTAGACCAATCAATCCCGGTGTGGTGAGAGAGTGTGACATACTCATAATGAAACCAAGTGGCCTGTAGGTTAAAAAAAAAAGTGTCCTTTAGAAATAGCAGGCAATGTATGTCACAGATAGAATAATATAGCTAAGGTAGTGGTTGTTAGACCAACCCTGGGTTTAAATTCCTTGTTCAGGGGCACAAATAGAAGTCAGCTTGTCAGATCAAAAAAAGCTTGCTTTTCTATACAGTGAACAGACTGTGAATGTAAAGAAAACCTAGTTACATAACAAAGAAAGAATTGCGATTTTCATAAACTCCTGCCATATTTGCCTTATCCATGAATGAAAAGAATGACTTGAGTAATTAATCAAGTAATTGATTAATTACTTGATTAATCAACCAGCCCCAACACACACACACTGACTGCCACATGGGTATCAAGTACATTGCACTGAGTTATGCATAAAAAAATTAGCAAGTTATTGTGCATGAGCTATTTGTTATACAGGTTAACAATGTCATTGTGGTCAACTAACCTCCACTCACTTTCTATAAGACATGTGAAAGATTTGACAGCTACCCAAGAGCTGCCTGAAAGACTTAACAAGACACCTTTAAAACATGACCTTTAACAAGAGAATGTGTGTGTGTGTGTGTGTTGATCGCGCTTTTATTCTGCTGTGAAATATGAATATCCACTGAAGCTTAATAAATGTCATTGTTAGTGCTTCTCTTGTTCTTATCAGTATTTGGACACAGTGACATTTGTCTTTTGCTTTGCTCCTAAACACCTGGCCGTATCTTTTATCTCTGATAGGTTGGTCTCAATTAGCGTGAGCTTCCTTCTTTGGCATTTTGCACTTCTTATCAAACTTCAGGCAGCCCGAATCCACACTGTTTCCCTCAATCCAAACGATAAATATCAGATACTTTTGACATTTCTGAAATTAAAAGATCCTGCTTAAAATCTGCTTGCAAAGTTGTTGGCAGGTGTGTTCCTTTCTTTTCTATTATTAAGTCAGAAAGCAGAGAAGTTTAAATATGGTTGCTGTGGCTTTGGTTCATAGAGCATTTTGATCTGTTTTCTAGGTCTAGATATCAAACTTCATTCTGCTTTGAGTGGCAGATTTATTTCATGCAATACTTCTAAATATTAAATAAATAGGCAAGTTCACCAAAAATGAAGTGAACTTGGGTTTGTGCAGTTTGTCTGTATGCTTACACTGTGCTCAAAGGTGTTGGATATAATTCTCTATTCATTAAAATGAATCTGGTAATTGAAAATAAATATTAAGAGGTTATAATTAAACAATCTTCTGTCTGAGGCGAATCTATTTAAAGTAAACCGCTGTTTTATCTGTATTTGGCACTTCCTGATAAGAGTCACAGAAATAATGAGGTCTGTGTTTAACCTGCCAATGGCATCCAGAAACCTTTCTCTGGATTTTTTTCTCTCTCTCCAGAATCCATAATCTGATAAGGGACACATCCTTGATTCAGTTATTTCGAAAGCCAAGATGGCCTGTGCAGTATGCATAAAATTTAGATTATCTAACGGCCTCTTTGGCCGTTGCTCTGTATCTCCTGCTATTTTAAATATTTATACTGGCCTTTTCATGTCAAAATATATAAATTAATTTCATTATTTTCAAAAGTGCCTGCTCCCCACTTACCATTCTGGACACGAGTGTCAGCCTCATCCACCTAAGCTTCTTCTAACTACAAAGTCTGGCCAGTCCCTTCTCCCATTCACCTGCATTCATGTTGACGCGAGGTATGTGCCGGCCCAAACCATCTCAATTTCCGGTTTCCCAGAAACCTGCATGGTTGAGTTTGAGGTGTTGAAGGACCTGCTTGGGTGAGATTTTCCAGGTTTGGAGCAACTTCTATGACCCCCCGACAACGTAACACAGTCTCATCCCAAGACATCATATAACTGACGCTTTTGACCACACGTTAACGTCAGTTAGATGACGATCCTGGGGCGTCATCCAACTGACGCTTTACCTTTAACGTCAGTTAGATGACGGGGTAGGTTTAGGTCTGGGGTAGGGTTAGGATTAGATAACGTCATCTAACCGACCCTAAAATGGCAAATGTTGACGTATGGTCAAAAGCGTCAGTTGTATGACGTCTTGGGATGAGACTGCGCTGGACAATGCCAGGCTTACCTTGCATCAGAGAGTGAGAGAGATGGTGACTCTTCTCAAAGTAATCTTGAAGTCTTCTCTGATCTTTTCCAGCAGATCGCAGGGAGCGGGTCCCTGGGAAGAGAGGACGATCACTTGAAACACTGCTGGTCAGAGGTCAGGGTGGTCAACGGCACAGGGCACCTGCCAACAACTCTCCACACTACATTTTAAAAAATTACTTGTTATAATGTGTAGCCGAAAGGCGGGGGAAACTAAAGGAACTGCTCGTACTCCCAAGGAGCAAATCACGTCCGAACCAAAACAGGACATGATTCTCCACCTGGCACACTCCCATCCACTTTCCGCCCACCCCACAGCAGAGAGCATAGAGATCACTTCCACTGGCCTGGGATAAATTCTGAAGTGCTGTGGTTCTGCCAGGCCTGTGCAGTATGCCAACGAACGGCTCCTCAGAGACCTGCCCCCGCTTCCTGATTCCCCTACCAGTAATAGAGACGCCGTTCTCATTTGGATGGACATCTTCGGGCTATTGCAGAAGACTGCACAAGGCCACGAATACATTCTGGTCCTTGTGGATTATGCCAGCCGCTATCCTGAGGCCATTTCAATGCCGCCGCTATCGCCCAGGAGTTGTTTACCCTTTGCAGCTGGGTGGGGCAGATCTGAAAATCTGACAGACCAGGGCACTCCTTTGTTTCCTGGATCATGGCCGATCTGTGTAAGTTACTGCAAGTGAAACATCTCCTCACCTCAATGTACCACGCCCAGACAGATGACCCGGTGGAATGCTTTAACCAGACCCTTAAGCAAATGTTGCACCAACAGGTGGTGACCGAACGATCCCCTATGTGCTTTTTGGGATAGGAGAAATGCCCCAAGCTTCTACCGGCTTTACCCCATTCAAATTGCTGTTTGGACGACAACCCTGTGATTAGCTCACTGAACGTCTTGGTAGGGCCACTGGAATTAACAAAAACTTAAAGAACTTGAAAGTTCCCCTCTCCACTTCGGCAAAAGAGAAGACAGCTTTCAGTGCTCCTACAGGGCACTTACCTTTAGGACTGCATGTGGCACCAGTAACCTTCGAAAGGCTGATGGACAGAGTGCTCCAACCACACCAGGCCTATGCTGAGAGAGGTGCTGACCACGCGACGTCGGACTGGTCTAACGGCTAACCCTCAAAAATGTAATCTGGGGCTTTCAGAGGCACGATACCAGGGTTATCGCTTTAAAAGGGGACTGACTGAAACACAAGAGGAAAAAGGTCATCAGGGAGTATCCCCGGCCCTATACAGAGAAACAGGTACGTGCCTTCCTAGGTTTGGCCGAATATTATCCAACGTATTATTCTGGGTTTCTCCTCTCTGGCTTGCCTTGCCCTTGCAGACCTGATCATGAATACCCTGCAGTGGGATGCTGCAGCTGAGAGAGCCTTCAGAAGACTAGAGACAGCACCCTCTCAGGATTTCTCCCAACCATTCATCCTCAAAATGGATGCCTCTGACACAGGCCTAGGAGCTCTACTGTCTCAAATGTTCCAAGGTGAAGAACGTTCATCGGCCAGAAACTTACCCCTGCCGAAACACTGTCTGTAGCCGTCGAGAAAGAGGCCCTGGCCATAAAATGGTCTAGGTCGTTCCTTCACCCTGGTGACAGACCATGCCACTATGCAGTGGATGACAAGGATAAAGGACAGCAATGCTAGAGTCACCAGATGGTTCCTGACTCTTTAAAGGGGTGATGAACTGAGAAATCAAATTTTCCTTGAGCTTTTGAAATTTAAGATGTCATCACATTATAAGAATATACTGCAAGTTCCAAGTCTTCAGTGCGAGACGCCCATAAAAACCGAGCGTTTTTCAGCTAGGCTCAAAACTAGGGTAGAAAATAGCCTATTAGTTATTCATTTTGTTGTTTTTGAATGCAAAACCCAAGCGAACGTCACAAGTTGACCTCAGACAACAATATAATAAAATTTAAAAAGCCAGTTCATGACCCCTTTAAGACTTCTACTTTGTGGTCAAACACTGATCCGGTTCTGGCAATGTTGGTGTACTATCCAGGATGTTCTCTGACAGGTCAGGTGTGCCCCCCACCCCCCATTCCCTACGTTATAAACACTCATCTGCTCACAGGATACCCATGGAGATCCCAGGTGACGACGATGAGGCAGTTTGATTGAGTTTGATTGCACCTAAATTCGCACTGGTTGAACAACATGACATCATGACTTTTGCGTAAACATACACGCCACTTTCGAGTCAGGTGGCGTGTTATCTCTACGCATTTTGAGCTATCCGTGTGTATCCGCGTGTATGCGTGTACAGGTATGTCTACGCCATTAACGTCCGCGTCATTCCGCGTGTCTGTACACGCAGTCAAATCTCCAGTCATAAATGCCATTAACCCCAGTGACGGTTACGTTTAGGAATGGGGTTGAGGTAAGTCATATCTTTTTTTTTTACCTTGGATGGTAGGGAACAGTCATAAATGCCATTAACCCCAGTCACGGTTAGGTTTAGGGACGGGGTTGAGGTAAGTCATATATTTATATAACGTTAAGTCAACGGCGTTCATAAACACACTGAAAAGCGATTATGCGTCTTGATAGCACGCCAAAAATGGAAATACGAATTGCCGTGGCATACACACGCTACTTCATGAGATCAGTCTGGGTTGAAAAATACTTCAAACTTTTTTTGTAACTAGTGCATAAACAGAAACTTCATTGCCTGCACACAGCAAGTGGGGAAGTACTCCAGGGAAGGGACGTCCTTCATCATGCATTTATCTGATGCTGAGACAGGAGAGGAATGAGAAATCAGTGCTGGAGAGAGATGCTGCTTTAGGAAACCATGATACCGGCCCTATTTGACATGGATGGAGTCAATAGCACTTCTTGCTGGTCACCCTTTAGAAATGGAATTGCTTTTATCATCAACTGAAGGATCTGTATAGAACAGATATACAATTTTTATTGTTTATTCTGAGATGCATATATTTTTAGTTTTAGAATTTGTGAACGGCATGATGCTTTCAAAATGTTAGATATGGGGGATTTCTAGGATTATATGATAAATTATTTGTTACATCATGAAATTATTGTTTGATTTGAATGTAAATACAATTTTCATCTTGACCTTTTTGGGATGAATTCAATGGAAATCATGAACCTTCTTTCTGTTGCCATCAATTATAAGCCAGTGTAAATGGAAACAGACATGCTGAACATATTCACATTACGGGACCTAAATTGAAACTTAGCTTAATTTGCATAATTAAACACCATTTTGGAGAACACAAACGCATTGTTGATAAAATGCATTTTTTATTGTCTGAAATTGTTCGAGAACATTATGCTAAATGCACTCTCATAATCACAACAATGGGATTTGCTGTTATTGTTATAAAGCACTGCTGAATTTTACAATTGTTTTTCAACAAACCGACCACATCAAAATTAATGCATTACAGCAAGTTACAGAAGCACAATTCTAAGCAATATGCTGTTCTTGTTTCCTTAGGAAATGGCTTTCCAGGGTCCTTTGAATTTGCTAGTGGTCCAGAGATTGCTCTGGGCTTCCACTCAGCCATGTCAGAAGGGATTTTTCAGGCTTACACCATTCCAACATAGAATAAGATAAACAATGATTCACTCCGGACAACAGCTTATTGCCCCGAAGGCTTGTGTGGCCAAACTATGGCCTTTTCAGTGTATGAACCACTGTTGTTCCACATATTTACATTCAACTATTTATGAACACTTTGGAGAGTTACATCATCAGTTTAATCAATTAAAATAAGCTCATTACCTCACCTATATGAGTATTCCTTATTTAAAAATGTATCCATTGCTATAGTACATTCCAGATAAAAAAAGGTACTTTTCATATAAAGCATCTGTTTTCTACACTTTCTTTCTTTTCATTTAGCCACCCTCAACCATTCACTTCCTGCATCCGAACTGTGGAAGCGGATGTCAGTCCTGCCTGAAGAACATTTTCTCCCCGGTGACTCACTAAACCCTTGCGATGCTGCATGTATGCAGATCTCACTTTCATGAAAATGAAGATGGCCTCCAAGCCTTTTGTGTTCAAATATTGATGTCAGCTGGGAAATCTACTACATGTAATCCTCTTTCGAATTTGAAAGGCAATATGAATGATCAGTAAACAACGGTGATGGGAAGATGAACACTCTGAGGAAAAACCAAGAAATAGTGGGGGTGAAAATAAACAGGCAGAATTCAAAGTGTCTAGTACGAATCCTGAGGCAAAGATTGGCTCCTGACCTGGTTTGGAATTGGTTGGAAAAATTCAGACATGTTAGTTCTGTTTGAAAAGCTAGTGAGCTGTAGACAGAATTTTAAGGTGGTCTCAATGTAAAGCTATATAAAAAAGTGGGCAGGATAGTTCTATCACCTTTTTTTGGCCAAATTCAAAAGACAGATTGCATCTATCCTTCAAAGAGAAGGCAGCACTTATTTGTGACTTTGAAATTATATTATTTGCAGATAACACAATATTAACAATTAAAAAGTAATGACTGCTCCATTACACACTTAAGTATACATTTAAAAGGTGCAATTTGTAGTAATGTCAAATTAAAAGTTTTACTTTAACGTGCATTTTAAAACTTTATGTTTTAATAATCTTTTGATGTGCTATTAAGAAGTACACTTATTTTTTTGATGTTGACTAACATTAAAGCACATGTACTTGATTATTATTCCTACTGTTGTGTGTTATTTGATATTACATTTAAAGATAATATATTTTAAATAGCTAAACTTCATTACAAAATTACATTACTGATATATTTAAATGCATGACATACAGCTTTCGAAAGAAACAGCAGTACACATTAACCATATCTCAAAGACAATACTTAAATCCTAAAATACATTTGAATTTTAACAGTAAATAATATGGAATTATGAAGTCTGGAAAGTGTCCAAATACATTACATTCGGTTGGCACAGTGTATTCTTTTAAAAAATATATAATTGCAATAGTAAGGATTATTTTTTAAAGTATGCTAATTTGTACTTCTTTTTCACAAGGGAATGCAGACAAACTTAAAAACATGGATGATGAACAAACCTATTCATCCAAACATACAATGTTTAGTTACATACAAATGTAAGTTACGTCTTTTACTTTTCAAAAGATTTAAAAGTACCGAATTCGAAGAGTGCGCATGTGCGAACGTGCTCTACTATGTAAGAACGAGCCAAATATTGAGTAAAATAACTGAGAATATTTAGAAATAGTCCTCAGATGACATGCCTGTACTTTATATATAAAAAAATCTAGAGTTAATCGGATCTCAAACAGTTTCATTAAAAGTAGTCCACCAACGTGGTTGAACGATACTTTGCGACAATGGGTTTTGGGAAACAGTCGTGACTAGCTAGTTGATTTCTCCAACGATGCATTGTACTATGGTAGTGAAGCAGAGAACTACATCGCACCCCTGGACTATAACTCGACCCGAGCACTTTCAAGAGACGGCTAAAGACGCATTTTTGTCAACATTTGACCTGTTTTACTAACACTTGCAATTCTTTTTCTACTCTAATTATTTTGTGTAAATAAAAAAAAAATGCTGAGTGCTGTGCTAGACTAACTGGGACGTGTCACACCACTTGCATATTGTCTTGATTTGATTGCTTCAGTTGTTCTTTGGATAAATGAGTCTGATTAAATTTAAATGTTTTTGTACGCCTCACAGAGCTGCTGCATGTAGAGCGTTCCAAATCAATCCCTTACAAGGTTCCATTTCAGTTGTCTTAGAAGGCAGCTGTCTATGTAGTCAGTGGACAGCTCAGCTTTTGGATCAGAGCTGTCTGGGCCTAAGACTTGTTTACGCTTATTTCCATTTGAAATGAGGCAGCCACACACATAACGCAACAAAAAGTCATCTAATCCAGATGTGATTTTAATCTCCCGCCGCATTGGCAGGCTTGAATGGATTATCAATGCCCCAGTGCATCGTGTGAATGTCTCATTTCAAGCAGAGAGTTTCTGCCTCCTGCTGACATTTTTTCATCAATAAAAATTAACATTTAATTCTCAGACGCTCTGAGCCGAAGCCGTGACAATGCCAGCAGTTAATGGGGCAACTGCAATATTACCCCTCAAAACCATTGGATCGATAGTAGTTATTACTATTATTATTACCCCTGCTGATAGTATTGCTGTAATTGGTATAATATTTTATGGCTGCCATTAAACAGGATGTCAAAGATATTATCAACTGCATGTTTAATAGCATCTGGGAAAAAGGAAATGATGTCACGTTACTGGACTGATATGCATAAGGTTAAGAGTTTTGATCTCTTGTAAGAGGGTCAAATTTTTTATATGAGTTTCAAAGGCGCACCAGTAGTTGTGGTAAACTAAGTATTTTCAGTTGATGAACTAAGACAAGTTACAAGTACTGTACTTTGTATCAGTAAATTACATAATTACAATAAGCTAACCATAAACCAAACCCTAACCTTAATACACAAAGTTAAAGTACATTTATTTGTGTAATGGGGTACGGGTAGGTTTATGTTTAGGCTAGAACTAAGTTATTATTACCCAGATATTTTACTGTAATTGCTATAGTATAGGTGCAATATAGCAGTAAAACTTTGTTTATTTATTTAGCATAGTTAGTATTTTTAAGTAATGTAAGAATGACTAATTATTGTTTAATTTTCAACCTTTTGTGAAACGCAACTCAACTGGACAATTTCATTGTGGACTTGATTTTCCTTTTTTTTTTTTTTTTTGGCTCAAATATCCAAGGCGGGGCCATCATTCAGATTATAATACAAAAAAATGGGTGTAATTTTGAGTTTTTTGATGAAGTGGGGACATTTTTTTAAATATGATGGTGTATGTGAAACTGCAAGAGGCAGATATCTGCAGGGTGTGTAAGAGATGTCCCTGGATTTTTGCCGAGTGATAATAACAGAATGAAGAATGTTAGGCTTTTTTAATCTTCATGCACACAAATGCAACACATGCATGTATCTATTTGATACTGTCACAAAGGCACACATTTTTTCATTCTAAACCTCTTATCCTAAACACTCCCCAAAGCCCCTAAAGCCCTCCAAAGCTGCAGTGGAAAGAATTTAAATCACGCCAAAAAAATAAATAAAAAAACGTACCACTGATGAGCTAAAGAAATTATAATCAGTCACAGGTAAAGCAAATATCGTTGATCGTCTCCTAGCAAGGCCACGTTTTATGTTCAGGGTAGATTTGATGGTACGCAAACAATCGGTTCTCATAATCAACGAGTTGGAAACAGGAGAAATGGGCAGGAATAAAGATCATAGCATAATCATAAACATAATCAAACATAAATTGCATCCATTGTTGACGAACTACAACGTCCGTGGGAAGCCCGAACACAGAAGACCTGACAGCTGGTGAACACAACACACTTGACGAGCCGCAGAAATATGCGCATGCCCTTTTTTGCATTTTTCGGAGGGAGGGTTGATGTAAATGTGTGGGTTAGTGACGTCTAAAACCCAGCTGTAGTCCCAATCCAGTCGTTTTTGTAGGCATTAAACTTCCTGATTTTTAAAAGACGATATCTCTGCTTACATTGAACTATTTAAAATGAAAAACGTGAAATCACAATCAACCCCCCCTTTAAAAATGTCATAAAATTATAAGTAGATAGGCTTTTGTTTCTTGTAGGGCACTTAGGAGGTCACAAAGGAGGTGCCAGCAAAGCAATTGCCTTTGAGATGAATGTGAATGCAAAATTTCTTTAATTATTACAGACGTCTTTAGACTAGCACAGAGAGAGAGAGAGAGAGATCAGAAGGAGAGGTGTTACAGAATGATCATCTCCACCTCCCTGTTAATGATGCTGTCATTGAAGCTTATCACGAGCTGTTCACAGGCCGTTAACATGGCTGTATTCCTTATTATGAAGGAATGTGGGAAGTTACTTTAAATTAAGCAGCTTGTCAGAACCGCTGAAGAAGAAAGAAGTGAAACTGCTTGAACCATATAGCAAGAGCACAGCTGGTGATAAAACATGACATTTAAAGAAAGCCCTCCTCGAGATACTGACCAGAGATCTGACTTTCTCTGAAATTGATCCTAAAATTTAATCTGAAATTCAGATAAGTAGTCTAAGAAACCCATTCTACCTAAACAAACAACACACAAACAATGACATATTTTCAGTCTTTACTGAACACAGCGTGAATATTTGGTAATATTGTGAACGTGCTGTTGACTATAAGTAACTTTGCAACTATATGTCAACTAACTCTCATCAGAGTATAAGTAGATTGTCTGCTTAATATCTGCAAACACTTTAATAGATTACAATGTTATAGTCAACAGAATGTGTTAAAGAGACCATCAAAATAAAGTGAAACTGAATATTTACACTAAAAAAATATGTGAACCTGTTGGATTCAATGACTATTTGGCTGCCGTATCTTCTACCAATTGCCTCCTGTATGCAGATCAGATTTGCAAAACAGCAAGAGGGTTTCTTTTGCTATCTATTCTCACACTCTAACGGCGTTTGTATTTTTATATTAGAGTATCTACAGGAAAGGGCCACTGTATTGATGCTGCAAACTGAAAGGGCCTTGCCACAGGGAGTTTGAGGTCACCACGGCTAATGGAACTTCGATGTCCATTAATCCGGCCATGGAGCTGTCTGTTAGCTTTGCCAATATACTGCAAACTAAAAGACACGTCTAAGATAAAACTAGAAGAACTACAAGTAATAAATCATCTGATTTGATGCTGCGTTGAAAAAAAAACCCCAAAAAGAACAAAACTTTCCAAAGACATTTTAAAGTCACAACTGCTGGGTCTGGTGCAAACAGCACATTGTGTGAAATAAGCAAGTTCAAGTTCTCTGGGACTTTCTTTTGGATCCAAACATATTCACTAAGAGTGGAGAACAAGAACAACATGTGTTTTTGTTTTTTTTAAGAAAAAAATAATGGTCCAAAGCAGATTTACAAACTGAAGACATAGAGCATCTGTGGCATGCAATTTGTCAAACAAGTATCAACAGATACAACATCTGTGTTGGTTCGATTTTGTGCTCTCTTTCTGAGATTCTACACCTGTTAACTGCTGTTCAGTGCACATCTTATATTCAGAATTAGCACATATTAAGAGGTTCTTATGATATTAGAGACAGAGTGAGTCCTGAACATCTGTAGTTAGAGTAAATGGCATAATGTAAATGTGATGTGGTGATGGCGCAGTGGATAAGTGTGAAGGCCTCAGGTTCGAATCCACTGTGAGACACCAATGTGTCCCTGAGCAAGACACTTAACCCATAGTTGCTCCAGAGGCGTGCGACCTCTGACATGTATAGCAATTGTACGTCGCTTTGGATAAAAGCGTCAGCTAAATGAATAAATGTAAATGGAGCAAATACTTGGGCACTGCTTTATACAAGGGCACTGCTGAATTCTAATTGGTTGGCAAACATTCATACGGTGTTGATTCATTTTCTCAAACTGATGTTTGTTGACTGCATTTTGCAAATTGTTTCAAAACTCTTTCCCAAATCCATACTCTTTTCCCACCATACTATGTAGTGCATACTAATACAATGCACTATAAGTTTGTATACTTTTGAGTGCATTGACAGTGTTATATTCTATGTCATACAATTGCATATTGATATACCTATAGGACCAGTGTACAGTTACATAAGTGTTCTAGATCAAGCCAAATTCATTATTACTTTCATTGCAGGGTCAAATGATAACTGCTAACTATTCCAAACTCTTCATTGCTCAATATCAATATTGAATAAACATACTTTTACAACAGGGGATTATCACGCTTCCGGGTTTCATGGGTGGGATTTGTCAACTTTGTGCATGTACACTTCCGACGCAGTTCAACAATGGCCGAAACGAAGGCTAGATGTCACTGCCCTGTTCCACTTTGTAAATCTAACCAACAACCCCAACCCTACTTAAGTTTTCATGGATTCCTGACTGAATAGAGTATAAGGAAAAAGTGGATTAAAGCGGTTCACCGGGATGAAAGTCCAAACTTTAAAATAAAACAAAGTAAAACGTTTGTTTGTTCAGGTGAAATGCATTATAATGGTTGTATTGGACCTTTAGTGGTACTTTAATAGGTAAAAAGTAGTAGGTGAGTTATAATCAGTCAGATTTAATACTCATGAATATAATCGACTAATTTCAGAGCAGAAATAACCTTTCAATCAATAAGTAGAGGCTTCAATCACTTTTTGGCAGGTGAAATAGTACTGCATTGCAATGGTTGTATTGGCCCTTTACTGGTACTTTAATAGGTAAAAAGTAGTAGGTGAGTTATAATCAGTCAGATTTAAACCTCATGAATATCAACCCGATCTCACAGGAATTCGTACGAATTTTACGAGGTGGCTAATACGCAACAATTCATAAAACCTCACTCGTACGAATTAGTACGATTTTGCTAAATCGTACATATTTTACGAATTGGCCAATTCACATGAATTCATACGAATGACCTACCCCTGACCCCGCCCCTAAACGTAACCATCACGTAGGTTTAGACAAATCGTAAGAATTCGTACGAGTGAGGTCGTATGAATTAGTACGAATTAGCCACTTTTTAATCACTTTAAAATTAGCCACTTTTTAATACGAATTGGTCGTGAGATATAGTATCAACTAATTTCAGGGCAGAAATAACCTTTTAATTAATAGAGGCTTTAATCGATTTTTGGCAGGTGAAATACATGCATTAAAATGGTTGTATCGGTCCTTTAAAGGTATTTTAATAGGTAAAAAGTACTGGGTGAGTGATGTTTATTTGCACATTTTGACGAACTGCATTCGTAAAGAGAATGGGCGATACATCTTTAACATGTTGCTCGCGCTCCCGCGGCCGGCCATCAATTTTCGGCGGACCATCACTTTTCGGCACGACAACGGCACTTTAGTGAATCAGACTAATTTACCAGGGATGCCGTATAAATAAACCATCAGTTCGCCAGAGTGATCGGTGATTCAAACGGAAGTGGCAGTGCGCAAAGATCAATGAATGCGGAAGTACTACGTGTCAGCGTGACATTCCCCAACACTGTAAAAATGAATATGCTTTATCTAATCAATAAAATTGTGGCAACAGATTACAAGTAACATTATTAATTAAATTGAACAAATTAGAATTGAGTAATACTTAATCATATTAATTCCTTAAAAGTTAACCAGTTCAAATGAGTAAAGTTTACACGAAAAAATTAAACAAAAATATCTGAATAACAGACAGACGTCAAAGATTAATTATTTTACATTATCAAAACACCTGATGTTAACAAGCAGAATCACTGAAGGAGAAAACCGTCATTTTAAAACAAACACTGATCACCATAATGGTGACTTAAACATACATTCTAAAAAAAGTTTCTCATTTTAAATGGTTAACTTTTAATGCATTAATAATGAATTATTACTCAATTCTAATGTTAAATTTAATTAATAATATTGCTTGTAATCTATACAATTTTTTTTATTAGATAAAGCGCATTCATTTTGTGTTTCCACCTACACATTTGGCATTGTCACGTGTTGGGTGTTTGTTTCTTGTTCCTG
The DNA here is from genome assembly GCF_016745375.1 of Pimephales promelas. The sequence goes on along the minus strand of NW_024121499.1, from coordinate 6,539,355 downwards.
TCTTTTGTCTGTCATCCCCTGATTTAGTCTTATGTCATGTTCTAACTGGTTCACAGGTGTCCCTTGTCTTGTCGTTAGTATTGTGTGTATTTAAGCCCTCTTGTTCGCCCTGTGTTTTTGTCGAGTATTGATCGTTCCATGTCCAGGCTCCTGTAGTCTTGTTTTCTAGTTCATGTTCCTGCTTTAATTCAGAGTTTTCATGACATGTTTTTCTTTGTTTTATTGTGTTCTTTTTGTAAATACATTGCGTTTGGGTTTTTGCCTCCATCATTACAGCCGTACTACATTTGACAGGCACTAATTCAGGACGGATGTATACAGCAAAGTTTCAAGTTACCTTCTAAGGGTATTTTAAGTTAGGTATAGGCTTGGGTTGTGTAAAAGCACTAAATCAGCACTTTGAGTAAGAGGTTCCACTCAACAGAACATTTTAGGGACAAAATCCTAAAATTTGGTTTTGGGTGAAACATGTGGTAACTGCGGTTTAAGGAATAATTTACTCTGTTTTGTTGAATTATTGAAAACCTAATGGACACCTTCCTCTCGCTGTGGTTGCTTTACCACCGCGGGATTGCATGAAACCTTCAATAATTAAACGCCCTGTCTTCAATTATTCCTTACTTCCATTTTTCAGTTATTACAATAAAATTTGAATTCTTACTTCAATCTGCAAAAGCTAAGAACCGAATATTACATATCAGGTTACAAATTCATAGTTATCCTGTTACTACAGTATCTTACAGTTACGATCGTCAGAGTTTATAGCGTAAATTATGTCTCTGTTTTTTTGTGTCTACTATCTTTATCACATGCCTTAAGAAATATGAAGAGGAAACCATCTTTTACGCATCGGATAAATAATTCAAATAATAATTTTCCTTCTACCTTTAAACTATAATAAATCTTTCCGCTGCAAAAGGTGTTAGGCCTCTGGTAAAAGAGTCCCACGCAGAAGAGTGTAGTCTAATTGACTGTATGAAATCACAGTGAAATTATCTATAATGACCTCTACGCTATAACTCAAGATTACACCCATCAATAACCGCCATTTATCGCAGGAATGCATTGTAAATCAAATGCAGATGGAGCGAAATGATATCCGTGATGGTGTGCGTCTCCCCGGGGGGCCGTACGGTTCACCGAATCCAGAGTGGACAAAGCCGCAGACATTACCGCTTTTGCCGCTGTTGCATTATTCATGTGAAACGGCAGTATTTCATGCTGGAATTATGAGTGCAAGTATTGTGTGTGCGGGGAACATGATATTCCTAATATGACACGGGGTCTCTCAGCCGGTGGGATGCATTTAAGGCTAATGTCACATAGATCCTCGGGCTGAATTACAGCAAATGAAATAATTTGCCCGTGAGAACGGAATGCAGAGCATGTGGGTGTATGGAAATGTAGTGCTCGTGTCCCTCTGGAGAGAGGAAGCACACACACATTCAAAGAGCTGCAAAAACATTGAAGAATGCGTTAATGCTAAAACAGGACAAAGTCGTCTGATTGACATCTTTAGCTGGCTTAAAGGGATACTCCACTTTTTTTGGAAATAGGCTCATTTTACAACTCCCCCAGAGTTAAACAGTTGAGTTTTACTGTTTTCGAATGTATTCAGCTGATTTTTTGCTATTTAAAAGAATATCAGTCACCAGACAGTTTCTGGTCTTATTGACTTCCATAGTATATTTTTTTCGTACTATGGAAGTCAATGAGACCAGAAACTGTCTGGTTACTACTCTTCTTAATTTGAAAACGGTAAAACTCAACTGTTTAACTCTGGGGGAGTGGTAAAATGAGCCTATTTCCAAAAAAAAGTGGAGTATCCCTTTAAATGAAATCAGACATAAGTCTAATTAAAGCTGCAAGCAGCGATGGGCGGGCCCTCGCACCTGTAGCGCGTTTGGGGTGTGAGGCGGCCGCGTTGCATATTCTGCGGCTCAGCCGGTGCAGCTGTGAAATTTTTCGCTGCTTCGTTAAAGGTCACTTCCTGTTGCCACTAGGTGGCGCTATGACTGTGGGTTAATGTCGGCATGTAGATTTGTTCAGGGCAGGACTCTTGTCAAATGTGTAAAATTTCGTGCAGATCTGGGCATTTACAGCCAAGTTACTACAACTTCCTGTTTCATGGCGAATCATCGACGCCACGGACACACCCATCGACAAAAACACGCACATAGCACAACTTTACATCGTCAATGACTTTAGAAGGTACAGCAGAAATTTGAAGTTGATCCTACTAAATCCCTAGGAGGAGTTCGTTAAAGTACGGAGTGTGTAAATCGTTCCAAATCGGTCGCCAAATTCAAAATGGCGGACTTCCTGTCGAGTTTAGGGTATGGGTTCTTGAGGCTTTTTTGTACGTCTGTTCATGGTAGATGTACCACAGAAATTTCGTACATGTCGGTCAAACAAGCGACGGGGGCTGCTTCGTTAAAGGTCACTTCCTGTTGCCAGCAGGTGGTGCTATGACTGTGGGTGAATGTCGGCATGTAGATTTGTTCAGGGCGGGACTCTTGTCAAATGTGTAAAATTTCGTGCAGATCTGGGCATTTACAGCCAAGTTACAACAACTTCCTGTTTCATGGCGAATCATCGACGCCACGGACACGCCCATCGACGAAAACACGCAGATAGCACAACTTTACATCGTCAATGCCTTTAGAAGGTACAGCAGAAATTTGAAGTTGATCCTACTAAATCTCTAGGAGGAGTTCGTTAAAGTACGGAGTGTGTAAATCGTCCCAAATCGGTTGCCAAATTCAAAATGGCGGACTTCCTGTCGAGTTTAGGGTATGGGTTCTTGAGGCTTTTTTGTACGTCTGGTCATGGTAGATGTACCACAGAAATTTCGTACATGTCGGTCAAACATATGGCGGGGGCTGCTACGTTAAAGGTCACTTCCTGTTGCCAGCAGGTGGCGCTATGACTTAGGGTGAATGTCGGCATGTAGATTTGTTTAGGGCGGGACTCTAGTCAAATGTGTAAAATTTCGTGCAGGTCTGGGCATTTACAGCCAAGTTATTACAACTTCCTGTTTCATGGCGAATATTCGACGCCACGGACACGCCCATCGACGAAAACGCGCAGATAGCACAACTTTACATCGTCAATGCCTTTAGAAGGCACAGCAGAAAATTTTAAAGTCCATCCGACTAAATCCCTAGAGAGTTCGTTAAAGTACGGAGTCTGTAAATCGTCCAAAATGGCCGCCAAATTCAAAATGGCGGACATCCTGTCGAGTTTAGGGTATGGGTTCTTGAGGCTTTTTTGTGCGTCTTGATATGATACACGTCCCCACCAAATTTCGTGCATGTAGGTTGAACGTGACGAGGGGCTAATTTTTTCCAATTTTCTAGGTGGCGCTATCGTGCCATTTTGCCCCGCCCATCCGCGAAACCCACAAAATTACGAAATTTTTCACCAGTCCTGACATGCGTGCCAATTTGGTGAGTTTTTGAGCATGTTGAGGCCCCGAAAATGGCACTTACTTTGCAGGAAAAAAAAAAAATAAAAAAAAATAAATAAATAAATAATCCTAACAGTTTCAATAGGGACCTCGCACTGTTAGTGCTCGGGCCCTAAATATACAGGCAGCTAACTGGCTATTAGCATCCCAGACTAAAATGTACATATTCGGAGCCGTCATGCCCATTCAAATGGATTTTGAATGCAACTTCTAGAAGACAGACATTTGATTTGATTACATTTGATCATGATTATAATATACACAACATTAATTGTGCACCAAAGTCGGTGCCTCTTAAAGCCAAAATATGCTATTTAGCCCATGTGATCGGAGCAGATTTTCTGTGTGCAGTATTTGGAGGAATTCAACCAAATTTTCTGTAAACATAACTGAATTGTATATCCATAACTATATTGTAAGG